>VZSU01000361.1:8866-36775 GCA_013398715.1 Nesospiza acunhae | reverse complement strand
TTTGATGTGACCAACAGAAAAGTTTTGCTTTGCTTTTAATTCAAACAAGCAGCAGAGCTGGAACCTATTCAGAAGAGTCTCTTCACTTCACAGCTAAAGTAAACTGCCAGGGTTCTTTATTGAGCAATATTGAGCAATCTATACTTTATGTATATACTCCTGACAAGTACCTGATAGAAATGAGGGATTTGGACTCTTTGGGAAGTACTGACCAGCTGCGCATTGGCTCTCCAAAGCTCAGTCTGTAATAATCCATCTTTTTCAGAAGAGGATGTTCAGTTTCTTCCTGGCACTCACTCTTGCGTTTGTACTCAAAAACACTTCTTGAAAGAAATTGACAATGGCTCTTTATGGTCCCTTAGTTGACTTTTCTCTGTTTCTCCATAGATGCCAATGAAAACCTGGATGATTCCATTAAAAAAGCTGCAAAGCAGATCCTGGACAAGAGGGCATACATCTGCTCCCATCCTCTGGACAGGACCTTCTGATCCCTCCCTGACTGCAGGCACTCGTGAATGTCGGTCAGGGAGGAATTTACTGCAGTTCCAGTATTTGACACCGTAAAAGCATCTGTTATTTAATGTCTTTACAAAATATAACTGTGAAAAATAAAACTTTTTTCTAACCACGACTTCACAGGAAAAGGATAAACAAAGAGATTTTATTTAAAGCTGATGTTATTTTGTTAGATATATGCATATATCTATATCTATATATCTATATCTATATGTCTGTTCCTCGTGGAGCTGGATAAAGACAGGGAGGGGAGTTTGGATGGGGAGATGTTTCTTCCCAGGGAAGGGATTGTGTGGTTTCTCAGTATCTTTGCACTCCAATCAGCTGCTCATGCACTGAGCAAGTCTGAAAGACTTGGGCAATCAGAACAGTTCTGCTTTGGAGGCACCTCCAGCTCTCTTGTCCAGCAGCACCGTCAGGACACTGAGTTCCCAGTGTCCAGGGAGGTTCTGCTGTCACCCTGAGGGACACCACTGGTCACTGACATCCATCGGGCCTCTGAGCCATTGACCACAACCCCCTGGATGGGACCAGCCAGGCAATTCCTCATTCTCCAAACTGTGCCTCCATCAGATCCACAGCTCACCAAAGGAGGGACAAGGATGCTGGGCAGGGCTGATGTGTGCACTCTTCCCTTGCACTGTGCAACTCTTGCCTTGTGCACTGTGGTGTAACTTCACGGCTGCGGTCACAGGGAATACGTTCTCTAGCCAGCTCACTCCCTGAGTCCGATGGACAGTCACAAGAGAGGTTGTCCCTGGATCCCTACGGAGACCTTCCGGGCCGGCGGTGCGTACAGGGGCTCGCAGCTCCCTGCAGCAGACGCCTGTGGCACGGGTGACACAGCAGCAACCCAATATGAGGCACTGAGGCGAAGGAATCAAGAGGGATCACTTGTTTGAGTTCTAAGGAAGGTTTATGTTCCCAGAGGAGTCAGGGACAAGTGACAATACCTGAGGGCAAAACACTGATTTTTAAGGAAGGGAGGGAATAATGGGAGGACACAAGTTTTTACCAAGGGGAAGGCATTAGGGAAGGAGTGCAGGACAAGGGCTATCCAATAGAAACCAACAAGGGGAAGGAGCAAAGCTTGAAATCCAATCTTGCTTCAAGGAAGGGATGAACGACAGGGTACACACCAGAAAAAAGGCTGTGCTATCTGTGATAGACAGGGGGATTGACATAGACTTGGCAGGTAACCAACTCAGGACTGAACCATCAGAGAAGCCAAATGGGATACAAGGAATGAACCATTACAAACTTATAACAAGGAATATTTAAAACTCACTATGGAAGAACAAACTGTAAAATAACAGACTACCACACTGGAGTGTTGTGGTGTGTTTCTATTGTGTTTTCAATTGCAATTCAGTTTCAATAGTCAGTTCTATAATCGCCCCCACCCATCTTTTGTATTGTTATAGCATATTTTATCATTAATGGATTGTTCCTTTGCACCTCTCTTATTGGTTTTGCCCTAGTTTTTTTCCATCTTCCCAAAGACCTGCCCTTTGTTCCTGAACGTTCCCTCTTCCTCCTCCTAGGAGGAACAATGTCAGTCCCTTCTCATACCTGCCCCTTTCTCCAGAAACTTCCCTGTCATTTTTGTATCCCTTGAGGTCCCATTGGTTTGTTTAAACTCTTCCCGTCCCTTGTAATTCCCCATTGGTTTAAATATTGTATTCCCTGCCTTAGGCTTCTCCCCAGGTTTCTCCCAATTGGTTAAAGTTCTTTACCCTCCTCTGGAACCTCCCCTTGTTGAAAAACCCCTTCTACAGCCTGGACTTGTGTCCTTCTGTCCCTGACCTTCCTGAGCATAAGCACCTTTGGGAGTCATACAGGAGACCTCTCCTTGTTCCTTGTCCCTGCCCTCGATGCATTCCACCTGTGCCATAGAGCAGTTGTGCCCTCCAGCCGCACCCCAAATTGTGTGGCTTTTTGGGGGCGGCCCCCTCCTGGTGACAGTGCTGGGAGCAGCCCAGGCTGAAGAATTCTGGCACCGCGTCACTGAGGCTGTCACTCCATCATGGAAGGCCTCTGGCTTGGTCAGGCAGCACAGACACACCCCGTGCTCCTCAAGGTTTCCTTTGGCATATCCAAGCATTGAAGAGGTTGGGTGGCTTTTCCCCCTGTTTTATTGTCTCACTGTGTTCTGTGAGGACCACAAGAGGAAGCTGAGCCTGAAATTGCACATGAAGAGCAAATGGTGAAATAAAGGCTTCACTTTTCCTATGAAACCAAAGGGCTGTGTTAGCCATGGCCTCCTCAAGGTGCCAAATCTGCAATCTGGTATTGGTGGAAGAGAAAATGATGAGTGATTTGCAGATCTCTACCTCAAATAGCCTCTTATAAAGGCTGCTTATAGTAAGGGAACATTCTCAGTGAGGCTGCAGTGGAGTTGTCCATTGTTGCCCAAAGAACTCTGCTGCTGCCCAGTGCTTTCATTGGCCTCTTAATTGCTGGGCCTTGTCCGGGGGGCCCATTGGGGCTGCAGCCAGTGCTGGCTCCCACTGAGGCTGCCCGGCCAAGAGCAGCCCCAGGGGCACAGGGCAGAGGCAAAGCAAGGTGGGGAGGAGAAAGAGCAGGGACGAGATTGCCCTTGAAAGGCAGAGGCGCTCTGGGGCCCGCTCCTGGCCTGGGAGCCTGCCCAGAGCCATCCCCTGCTCGTCGGGGCCTTGAGGGGCAGCTGTGCAGCTGGGCCAAGCTGTGCCAGCAGCTCCAGCCGTGCTGGGGAGCCTTGCCAGCTCTGGGCCCTGCTGTGCAGGAGGGTCCCTGTGTGCCACTGGCAGCTGCGGCCTCAGCCACCTCCTCTCTCCACAGGTGCTCCCGTGCATCTTCAGAAGAGGAGCTTTACAACTCAGGCAAAGAGAACTTGACCCGTTATCCCACCTGTCCACGTCTGCCCCTATCTGCCCTGCCGTGGCTGCAGCACCGTCACGAGGCCTTCCCAAAACCCACGCCTCCAAAACGAGCCCCTCTGCCCCTGAGTCTCCTGGTCCTTTTCCCTGGCCAGTAGTGAATTTGGGCCAGCCCTTGTCTGCCAGGGCAGGGCTCGGCTGACATTTTATGTTTCAATAAAAACATGGAGTTGTCACAGCTCTGTCCAAGTGGTAGCAGCAGCAAAGCCCACGCAGCACCAGCACATGCTGAGCTCCATGCCCAGGAGCAGCCATGGATGCCCATGGTGTGGGCAGGCAGGAGCCAGGCAGGGGCTGCAGTGACCAGCGGCAGGGCCCCGAGGCCTGGGGGAGCCCATGCTGAGCGTCCCTGGCCTGAGGGCACATTTCCTTCCCTGGCATCATCTGGGCCTGGAACTCATGAGGTACACAGGGATATTTTGGGGTCCCTGCTGAGGGGTGCAGGGATCACTCATGAGGCACAAAGGAGTATTGATGGCCTCTCCTAAGCTGTGCAGGGATCCCTCATGAGGTGTGCAGCGGAGTTACATTTGAGGGGGTTTTTTTACTCTTCTCAGGACAGCAAAGGGTCACTTGGCTGAGGTTTTGCAAAGCTGGGAGAAAGCCTCTTGCAAAGCCTTGGGCCCAGCCTGTGGGCACAGCGGGCAGGCGGAGCCCATCCCCTGGCGCCAGGCCGGGCTGCTCAGGCCGGGCCGGGCCAGGCTCCGGCCCCAGCAGGGAAGGGCCGCGGCCCTGGCCTCTGCTGAGGCTGCTGAGCTCCGCCCCGGCCCTGTGCTGCAGCCCAACACATTTACAGCCAGGGCCGTGCCCTGGCCCACAGGAGGCACCCGGGGCTGCAACTGAGGCCGCACCTTCTCCCACTCAAGGGGGCGGGCTCTGTTCATCCGGCGTATCCAGAGCCTTGTACCTTGGCCTGATGGTGCAAAGATCTCCCCAGCATCCCTCAGTTTGCAGAAATAAAGGCTTTGTGCTCATTAATATAAGAAGCTTTATGGGTGGCCTGCAGCTAATGTTCTTTTGTTGCCTGGAACACAGTCCCTGCTCGAGTCTAAATGACTGACCCAGCCCTGAGCTGCCCTCAAGACTGATTTGATCAAAGGGACTGAAGCTCTGTTGACTGCACATTTTCCAGGAAAACAAGTACAGAAACTTGGATAATGCTGGTGACAAAAGCAGAGCGCAGAGTTGCACCCTTTGAGGCCACCTCACTGCCACCTCCCCGCACCCCTTTATTTTTATTTTGTTTAATATTCTGATTGCCAGCTCTTGCATGAAATTGGCCCTCAGCAAGGAGTTGCTGGGTCTCCTGGCTGTGTCCCTTTGTGCTTCCAGTGCTTCTGGTCTGGTTGGGCTGGCAAAGTTGTCCATCATGCCTCTGTGTCTGTTTCCTGTCATTCCAATGCACAGCCCTTTCCCACTGCTTGGCATTTAAATACTGTAATTATTTTATTGGATAACTTACCTCTTGTGATAAATGAGAAGCTTGACTAGGCCAATATTCCAGGAGCAATCAATTTATTAATTAATATGGTAAAGTATGAGAAATACAGTGCTGGGTACAGTGGGAGAAGTTTTCCCTCCAACTGCACACCAATAGTTGAGGCTTACTGATATTTATAGAGGTACTCCTAAGCTTTCTCAGCAGTTTCTATTGCCAATTTTTATGTCACAATTCTATACACTATTGTGATTTAGTTTTTCTCAGGATGTATCCCAGAAAAGGAGTATCCCAGGTGGTGGTGGTCTGGTTTCTGAAAGAAGGAAGAAGTATCCCATCTGGTGAGGTCCAGCTCTCCAGATGTGGGTCCAACTTTTAATTGCAAGGACTAAAAATCTCATGACATTGATGTCCAGCTTCCCTTGGTCAAAACTATTAATCCCTGATATGATGTTGTTTTCTCAAGCTGCTTTTCATGTTTTACTAAGGCCTGAGATAAGCATGCTTCCTTTTTCTATATTCTAAAGCTATAGCTTCCAAGATCCTTGCTACAAGCAATATTCTAAAATTATACTTCAAAATGTTAACATTGCAAACTCTTTAAGGCTTAGCTACAAGCAGAAAGTTCCTGTCAAACAGACACAACCTTAATGCTTTAATTCAAATGCTCCTAAATCAACTTAAGACTTATAAAGGTTAATTGCAAACAAAAGATAGGTTCAAAGGCCTTTTCCATGCTTTACTTTCCTCAATTATTGTCAGAATTCGTCTTCATAACTGTCCCATGGTCGGTTTCCACACATATCACAATGACAAATACACACGTTGCCTGTATTTACTGAAACAAAACACAGCTTGGTATTTCACAATCTTGCACTTCATGACATTAAATTGCGTTAATCAGACTCGGTCCTATCTTGAGTTTCTGGAACACATTTCCAAGCCTTCCAGCTGTAGCCCAAGGGAAGCTGTTTCTCTCTTGCATCACAAAACTGGCAGGGTTTTTTGCAAAGACAACACTTTACAAAGGACTTGTTGCGTGCATTAACATCTGAGGGGCTGCTTTCAAAAACAGACAAAAACCCCATGAACAAACAGCAAACCTACCAAACAAAATAGTTTTAAAAAGTACTTTATTTGTAGCTCCTTTTTTTAAATGTTTTCCCAGCTGGCCACCTTTTCCACTGCAGTGTCTTTCTTTGGACAGAAAAGCTCCCTTGCCAGGTGATGTGACTTAACAAGGAAAACAGAACTCACACACAGTTATTTATTAAAGCTAAACATGGAGGTTCCCATTATCAGAATCATTATCATTGATTTTCAGTTTATTTTGCTGTCAGATTGTTTTCAGAAGGGTGAGAACAGTATCTCAGATCCCCTGGGTGCTTTGGTGCCATAGCCACTTGTTATCTCTTCTTTCCTATTACCTGTCCTTTCTGTAGTTCTGTAGTTCGCCTGCTCATTTGTTGCTCTTGGATCTCGGTCTCCTTCACCGGATTTTTATCTTTTTCTGGATTTGTGGGGATTTTTGTGTTGGTTTTGTTGTTTTTTTTTTCTTGGTGGTTGTTTTGTTTGCCTGTTTTATTTGGTCACAGTTTTGCTTTTGTTTTTTGGGGGTTATTTTTTATCCTCTTAACAGCAAAAATCAGCTTGTGATTTGTATTGTGAAGTTTTGATACACAGGTGTTGCACATGAAGGTTGTTTTTGTTTGTAAAGTCATCTCAGACACAGACCTGCAAGGCCCTGTGACTTTGAGAACTGAGTGCCCTTGAAGCGATACGCAGAATAAATGGACTCCACAACCTGGTGTAGTTATGAAGTGGGTATGTACTGTCAGCACCCGGCACAAGCGAGACAGCTCTTGTGAAAACTTGTGCCCCGAGCCTCAGTCTGACCCACATCTTTATTTTCGGAGATGTTCCACATTCATTTCATTGCACAACCTTGCCATGCATATTCAACCCCTGGCCCCGCCTGTCCTCGCCTCGCTTGGTGATCAGATCCACGCCCTTCTGGGCATGCATTGTTTGCTGTGGTGGTCGCACGGGGGTCTCTCAGTGATCTCTGAGGCCAAAGATTGTGGTCTTCCTCAGGACTGAACTTTGGAACTCTTCTCCTTTGCCCGTGTTCTTTGGTCCCTTGGTGCGTATCTGAGTATGTCTGTCAGCCTTGATCAGCTTGGAGACAGAGGAGCCCCTTTATCTGGGTTTCTTGCATCCCTTGGTCTTCTCCTGGTATTGTTCTTGATGCAAGAAGCTTCAGAAATTTGCATTTTCCTATGCCCTTTTTATCATGGTAGAAGTTTCTTAAGTAAAAGGTTAAAATTCAACACGTAATTCTACAAGCTAAAATTATAATGCTTAATTCATATTGCTAACTCAAGGGAACTCCAAAAATCTCTATTTCACTCTCAGGCAGCAAATTGTGCATGAATAGGAAACTTGTAGTTCCTGCCTCCATGACAAATGGCAAAATGTAAAGCGATTGGAATGGTACCAATTCTAGCCTTTATTTTGCGTTCTTTTGCTGCCATACATAAAACTGTGTCAGATTCATCAATGAACTCGGTTCTTCCAGGATGAGGTGTGCAAGGATGATCCCTCAGCTCGTGTGTGGCCCTGGTGTGCACCAGGCCAGAGATGTGACTGTCATCCATAGCCAGCCCCTGTCTGCAAAGAGAACAGGGAGCTGCAGCTCTGAGGAACTCAGGGCTTAGGAAGCAAACAGCCCAAACCCCTAGTTTGTAGCAGTTACTTGTCTGGAGTATTTGCTGCTGAGAGATTTTGATCTTCCAGCCCAGAGCTGGAAAACAAGAACCCTGGCAGTTTGCTTTAGCTGTGAAGTGAAGAGACTCTTCTCAACAGGTTCCAGCTCTGCTGCTTGTTTGAATTAAAAGCAAAGCAAAATTCTTCTGTAGGTCACATCAAACCAACATAAGTTTCATGAGTCTGTGAAAGACTTAGAGTATCAGGCGACCCCAAATCTGGGAATGATTGGCAACTGACTCCAAGGCTTCAGAATGCTTAACTTTTACTTTAATAAAACAATAGTATATTACATTACAACTATATTAGAGAGATACGATACGATACAATACGATACGATACGATACAATACGATACTATACTTACTACTAACTACTCAAAAACTCTTGACTGTCTCCTGAGAGTCAGGACAAAGCTTGGACCCAATAGGCTAATGAACATAAACAATTCCACCAGAATTCAATCAAGCAATCACCTTGGGTAAACAATCTCCAGAACACATTCCACATGAGCAAAAACACAGAAGCAGCAAATAAGATAAGAATTGGTTTGATCATACTTTTCTCTGCTTCTCTCACAGATTCTCTCTGTTCAGTCGGCATGTGAATACCACAGACATAAGAGTGAAAAAATTTTTTTTAATTTTGTAGTACTTACAGTCTATTAATTAGGCCATGAGATAATTAGGCCATCATTCACTATATCAAATAACTGGAAAAAGCACTGGAAAAGAAGTTATTTTAAAAACTAAGTTTAGAAAAAGTGAATGAATTTCATAGAGAAAACCATGTAGAAAAAACATAGTAATTTAAACTTCTCAAAGCCCTTTGATACAGGAGCCCTGATGCTCAGTCATGTGCAGCGCAGCCTCAGCTGTCCCTTTGAGGCCAGAACTGCCAAGGCTCAGGGCTGGGATGAGCCTTCACCCAAAGCTGGCTCCAAGACTGATTGGGAATCAATCCAGAACAGGGCTCACACAAAGAGCAAAGTCTCAAGGCCAAAGCCAAGCCTTCATCAGGTTGGGTTTGTTTTACCACTAAACTGGAGCAAATTTGCTTGTCCTGCAATACCATTGTTCTCATGAAACTTTACATGAGAGCTACTAAATAGGCACTGTCCTGTCCTGAACTGCGCTGCCCAAATACTGTTGAGAACTTGCTCTGCCCTGTGCCCTGTGGCCCTGGGGCTGCTCTTGCCCAGGCAGCCTCCTCAGTGGGAGCCAGCACTGGCTGCAGCCCCAGCGGGCCCCCCAGGACAAGGCCCAGCAATTAAGAGGCCAATGAAAGCACTGGGCAGCAGCAGAACCCTCAGCAGAGTTCTTTGGACAACCGTGGACTGGCCACAACTGCACAGCAGCATGACTGTGAGTCAGGCTACCAATGCCATGGAGCAGAGTTAGAAGAAAACTGTAGAGAAAAATCAGCAACTGACCCGTCTGATCTCGAACGCCAGCTTGCGAATGCCAAGATAGCAGCCTAGCAGCACAAGTGGCACAGTGAGCATTGTCACCACCGTGCCTATCATGCACTTCCTGCGCACATCCTGGGGGCAGACAATTCTTGGGAGGTGCACTGGATCCGGGGCATATATTCCTGCTTCAGTGACAACGTCTGCGGGAGCAATGGGGAGCGTGAGCCCTTGCTGTGCTGCACGGCTGAGCTGGCAGCACGGTGGATGCGGGCAGCACGTTCTCCGTTTCCCCCAGAGCTGGAGCCTTCAGGCACCTTGCCGCCCCTTGGCACAGGCTGTGCCACCCAACAAAGCCCAGCAGGCCGAGAGGCGAGCCCGGGGGCAGCGCAGCTGCTTGGGCAGTCGCTGCTGATCCTGGAACAGCAATCACCTTCCATGGCACTTTCTGGCTTCTCCTAACTTCGTGTATCGGTGTCTGGCATGGGGCCACTGCTTCCTCTAGGAAGTGCTGCCTTCAGCAAAGCCTTTTGGTCCACTACTGGAGAAAGGAAAAGGGACAGCTGGATCAGGTTAAACCATTCATTTCCCACTGGGGAGGTGGCATCTTCAGGAAGTACTACTAAAGACATGGATAAGGATCAGGGAAAGGCCAGGGCTCTTTATGCTGCCACAGGGCCTTCCCTTCTCCGTCCTGATCTGCTTGAGACTGGGAAATTGCAGGGGATCTCAGGGTGTGCATGGCCCGTGGTGCAGTTTGGGCTCTCTGTCAGCAGATGCCAAATGCCTTCTTGCAGAGGGGGGCAAGAAGCTGCAGCCAGGCCAGGGTGGGAAACAGCCCTGCATGGCGTGCAAGCAGCAGCAGAGCAGCCAGGCTGCCACAGATCCCTTCCTGCTGTGCCAGGCACGGCGTGTCCAGATGTGCAGCCAAAGCCCCCAGCTGCTGAGCCCCAGGACAAGGCTGAGGGAAATGCACCCACCACGCCGCCTCTCCAGGTTAATCAGTATTTGGTCCAGTTGTTTGGATTCCTCCAGGGATTTATTCTGTTTTGTAGGTTTTTTCCTCCCTCTCAGAGGACTTTAAGAGAAAGTATTTCCATTTCTCCATGAATGGATGCCACAAAAGCGCGGCTCAGCCTGTGGGCTCAGCAGGGACACACTATTCACCCCTGTGATGGGAGCCAGGCTTCTGTGCAGTAACCAGCAAAGGAGCTGGAAAAGACCTCCCTGCAGACACTCCTGTAACTCAAGAGCCACAGAAGCTTCTGACACCTGGCTCCTGCTGGGTTGACGATGATTATTCTTTGAGGGGAAGTTGAGAACTTAGTGCAGAAGCTCCCAAGGGCTCCAAACCATCTTCCATCACAGCTGCTGGAGAACGTGTCCCAGCACCCTCATCTAGAAAGGAACGCAGATCAGACCCATTTCAGTGGTGTGCTGGGACCACCTTGTGCCTTTGGGAACTGGGCACTACAATGGGGGCGGGTAAAGCCATGGGAGTGAGGCAGAGTAGAAATTTTCAAGGGTAGAAATCCATTTGTGTTTAATTAGAATTTACATCTTTAAGTATGTAGCTTGCTGTATAGTCTGACTGCAAAAGCCTAAGCTCAGAGAAACTGCTTCAGTGAAGGACGGAGATAATGGCGAAGAGACAGAGGGTGATAGAAAGAGACAGAGAGACTGCTGTGAGAGCAGGTCAACCTGACCTAAGAATTCTTTCTGATAAAGAAGAACTAGCAGCAAATGTTACACGAAATTCGTAAAAATGAATATGTATGAATCTATTGTGAAATTGTATGGATGTGTATTTGAGAGGGGGATAAAAAGAGACCTGAAGTTCCCAGAGGTACGCATGTCATTTTAGGGGAAAGATTTCCACATGCGTCCAGCGCTGTAATAAACATACCAGCTTTACAACTTTCACAAAAGTTGTGGAGTTTTGTTTATCTCCGCAAAACATTCTGGCGACTGCGGCAGGACTGTCTCTGTCCCCTCAGGGGCAGAAGGGATAGACAGACCTCCAAAGCGCGCCCCGGGATTTTCCCGGAGGAGCTCCGCTTGTCTCGGCTTGCCTCCTGCGGAGACAGACAAGGACCTGCTGGTGTGCAGAGGATACAGTATGTATATCAAAGGGCCCCAGAGCAAAAGAGAGATAGGACGGCTGAATAAGTCACTCAGAGACATCTGAGTGCTCAGCCTGTGCTTGCAGTCGATTGAGTGGCTGGACTAGAGACGGGGGTTCACCCTCTGATAGAGCAGCCGCTAGCAACCCTGAGGGTGGGTTGAGTGAACCTGTGTGTGTGTGTGGTGTCCAGACACTGTATCATTGTATGGTTATTGCATAGTGTGGTTAATGTTAATGTGTTTGTAATCGTGCGAGTATGTGGCGTATGAAAGAGAGAGCGAACAAGTGAGTTCACCTATAGCGCGGGGGGTGAGTTCTACCTGTGTTTGAAGCGTCCGGGTGAGGCTTGAGGCGCCAGCTGAGGTAGGCTGTGAGGGCAGAGAGTGCTCTGTGGAGAAGTGGAACAAGTGGAGAAACGTCAGTGAGGATATTTATTGTGTTTAAATGTGGTGATTTGTGTAGATTTGGCACATTTTAACCTTGAGTATGAGTAGGGAGTTCCTTTGCCCTGGTAGTCTGGACTTGATCTCTGAAATTTTACTGTGTGCTGTTATTTTGATTGTGTCCAGAGAAAGCCGATGTGGGTAAATGTTGAATTATTTTATGCTGTGCTGTGTTGGGAAAAGTGGGCACTTTGAGAGATATGCCCTTTCCCAGTGATTTTGTGTAGTTCTTCCCCCACATTGTAGTAATTTGATTCTTGGATTGTATAGTGGTGTTTGTGGAGATTTTAAGATTTTGTTTGCAACAAGTGTAGCATTTTACACAAAAGAACTATGGTATGGTGATCTATGTTTAACTGTGGCAAAACGAATTAAAGGAATTCCAAGAATCCCCCCCCCCCCCCCAATCAAATCAAGCCCTGACTCTAGAGAATTTGAGATAAGAGGTGTGTGTTTGCGTGTCTGTGTTTGTAGGCATATCAGAGTTTTTGCTGTAACAAGCACAGCCTTTTGCAAGGCAGTAAAGTGAGTGTCAGTAGAAACAATGCTTTAATTAGATTGTGCAAGAAGAGAACTAGAAGAGATTGAGATTTTGTAAAACAGAGTTTAGATAGAAGAGATGAATGGGTTTATGGGACTTCAGTGGGTAATATAATAAGTTTAGACTAACAACCTGCCATAGAAGTTAAGTGATAAACGCCAAAGTGATAAACGGAATAGCCTGCAGGCAATTCCCAGGAGTTTTTGGTGCATTGAGAGGCTGGCACCTTATGTGCAATGCAGAGTTTGTGAGAGGCACTAGCATTACTGTTCTGTGTCTTAAGTGTAAATTAAAGGTTCCTGATCAAGCCAATTCAGAACCTGAAATCTTAAAGCTTGTGTGTGGAGAATCACATCTGATACCTGCCACCTGGAGGTCTGCGTGTGAAGAAAAACTGAGAGAAGACACTGTGAGGCTTGGGTAGAAACAAGATAGTATAGGGAGAAGGAGATAATGAGAACTAACCAGAGTAAAGAGGTTCCTGAACTAGCTAGCCCCTTTTGAAAAGAGCTCACTGGGAGAAGGCTGCCAGTAGGGGTGGCTCAGAAAAGAAAAAGATTTATAATACCTTATTGCAGTTAATGCTGTTTTAAAACGAGAAGGTAAATGAGATGAAGTCCCTTATGCGGATGTGTTTTTTGCTTTAAAAATCACCCAGAATAGCAGAGTAACTGTGGGTTCAGAGCTCCCTCAGACCTACTAGTGTAGCTCTTAGGAAAAAAAAAAAAACACAAAGCATAGAGAAGGCAAATCAAACGTGTTGTTCAGCATGCAGCATAAGATAGCAATGTATGAAGTCAGACAAAGATTATCATGCTGAAACATAAAGCAATTACAGTTCGCAAAATGAGTACATATGATTTGTTAAAGGCTCCTCCTAAGGTAAGGGAGGAAGGATAAAGATGACCTCCCCAAAAGGGAAGAGGACTCAGGTTCCAAAGGTATACCTATTCACACCCATCCCCCTCCTGGCAGTCCAATTTCCTCCTGAGCTAGGAGGTAACAGACCCCTCTGCGAGAGGCAATGAGACCAGAAGAAAGAAAAGGATGGAATTTTAGTTTATACAGAGGCCATATATTCAGTTTTAAATAAAGCTTTAGTACCTGTGGAGAATGTTTATGTTGTAGTGTAGGAAACAACTGGCCAGTCTGAGAAGGCATATGTTTGCAAACCTTTAAAGTAACATGTACTTAGAAGCTTTTGTATATGCTCAATTCGATAAATATTCTCAAATTGAGAGGTTACTCTGGAGGCAAATGATATACAGATGTTAAGCTTAACATTAACAGCCATTGAAATTAAAAAAGACATTAGTAAAGCGATATTAGAATAAGTAAATAAGTATTTTCGGCGCTATAGGCCTCTGCTGTACCAGGGAAGGTGAAAAATGCCCCCCCATAGTAATCAAGCTTAAAGAAAGAAGTCAACCAGTGAGAATTAAGTAGAATCCCCTCAAAAAGAAGATAGGGAAGAAATCAGCCCAATAATTGATAGTACTAGATTGAGAACTGTCAATAAGGTAACAAAGAACTTATACCCTGTAGTAGCAAATCCATACACTTTACTAACTTGTTTAACACCTGAGCTAACCTGGTTTACTGTTTTAGACCTTAAAGATGCCTTCTTTTGCCTCCCTATCCACAAAGCCAGCCAGAAAATTTTTGTAATCGAATGAGAAAGCCCTAAAAGCGGTGCAAAACACAGCTCACATGGTCCATGTACCTGAAGGCTTCAAAAAATTCCCCCACTCCAATTAGAGAACAACTTGCAAAGACCCAGAGTCCTGGGAAGCTCCACAGGAAGAAGGGAGGCTGTTGCAGTATGTGGATGATCTTCTAGTAGCCACTCGGACGAGAGAAGCGTGTCTGGCCTGGACAGTAAGGCTGTTGGATTTCCTAGGACTCCAAAGATACAGAGTATCAAAGAAAAAGGCACAGGCAGTGAAACAGAAAGTAATCTACCTGGGGTGCGAGGTGAGTGCTGGGCAACAGACTTTAGGGCAGGCTCGCAAGGAAGCTGTATGCCAAACCCCAAAACCCCAGCCAATAACGGAACTCCGACCCTTCTTAGGCATGGCAGGGTGGTGCCAGCTGTGGGTTTATAATTATGGACTGCTCATTAGACCCCTCTATGCTCTTATTGCCAATGGAAACAGAGATCTCCAGTGGACAAAGGAAGGCACACAGGCCTTTCACCAGCTAAAGAGTGCCCTCATGTCAGCTTCAGCTTTGGGACTTCCAGATGTAAGTGAACCATTCTTTCTGTTTTCCCATGAAAGACAGGGAATTGCCCTGGGAATATTGGCTCAGGACTTGGGTCCATACTGGAGGACAGTTGCTTACTTCTCCAAGCAACTAGATGCAACAGCAAAGGGATGGCCAGGTTGCCTCAGAGCTGTAGCAGCAGTCGTGCTGAATATTCAAGAGGCACGCAAGTTTACCCTGGGACAAAAATGACTGTGCTAGTGTCCCACACAGTGTCTGCAGTACTGGAAGTAAAGGGCAGCCTCTGACTTTCACCACAGAGGTTCCTGAAATAGCAGGCCATCGTGGTAGAGCAAGATGATGTAGAGATAGTGGTGACTAATATTGTCAACCCAGCTTCCTTTCTCAGTGGAAATCAAGGAGAAGCAGTACACCACAATTGCCTGGAGACCATTGAAGCTACTTACTCCAGCCGCCCAGACTTAAAGGACACTCCTTTGGACGATGCAGAGACCTGGTTCACTGACAGGAGTAGCCACATTGCCAGTGGAAAGCGACATGCTGGATACACAGTGACTACCTGCAGAGAGGTAATAGAATCCAGACCCTTACCAACAGGCACCTCTGCACAGAAGGCTGAGATAATTGCCCTGACACGTGCCTTGGAAATGGCAAAAGGAAAGAGAATAAACATCTATACAGACTCGAGGTATGCATTCAGAGTCGTGCATGCACATGGAGCCATCTGGAAGGAGAGGGAACTGCTAACGTCACAAAAAAAGAAGAGACAATCCAGCTGCTGGAAGCAGTTCAGCTGCCTAAAAAGGCATATTAAGGCACACCAGAGAGTGAGCTCAGAATTGGAAGAAGGAAATGAGCTAGTGGATGGAGAGGCAAAGAAAGCAGAAAAAAGTGGAGTAATTATGGACAGATTTCCCTCAAAAGTAAGCCAAAATATAATAATACTAATCAAAAGAGACATGCAGCCACAAGGGGTGGGTTACCATTGAAAGAGAGCCAGTAATCCCTTCCCATTTTTGTGATCACTAGTGAAAGAAGAGCATGAGAAAACACACTGGGGCCTAACTACTTAAAAGCTTTTATAAAGTGTGGCTCCTTTCCCAGAATGACCAAGGCTGCCAGTGATACAGAGTGCATCAAAATTAAGTGTTGACTTTTAAGTAGTAGATTCCACAGGCTTTCTAAAATGCATATCTGATTGAAAGAATCATTGCCAAGAATTTATATGCCACTATTAGGCAAACCGACAGTGAGATCCTTGCCTCCAGACAAACCCCAAAAATACTCCCAGGCCGAAACTCAATCAAATTAAGAGAGGCCATGGGTCTGGACAGCAGTGGCAAATTGACTTTTCAGAACTCCCAAGGAAAGGGGGCATATCTTTATTTATTAGTATTGACAGATACATTTTCAGGGTAGCCAGAAGCATTCCCCACCAGAACTGTCAAAGCTCCAGTGGTGACCAGGGTATTATTACAAGAAATAATACCATGCTTCAGAGCTCCAGCCACAATATCCTTGGATAGAAAATCACATTTCATTTCCAAAATAGTGACACAGATTAGTAGCTACCTGGGCATAGATTCATAGACTGAGAACTTCCCACTCCATACCACCCCCAATCAAGCAGCCAGGTGGAGAAAATTAATCATTTCATTAAGCAGCAGATTGTAAGACTGGGGCAGGAAGTTAGTCTACCCTGGCCCCAAGCTCTTCCACTGGCACTATTACGAATTCAAACTAAAAATCGAGCTAAAGAAAAGCTGAGTCCTTTTGAAATGCTTTATGGAAGACCATATGGAATACAGAAGAGAATGTCCACCCACATTGGAGAGATAACACTGGCCACCTACATGGTGGCTTTAAGCAAACAGCTCAGAGAAATTGAAAAACATGCCTGGAACTCAGAGCAAAGAGCTAGATAGACCAGTACATAACATACAGTCTAGAGATTATGTATATGTTAAGCCTCTTGCAGAAAAGACTTTGGAACCACAGTGAGAGAGCACTGCAAGTGCTTCTCACCACCTTCACTTCGATCAAGATCAAGGAGCAGAATGCCTGGATCCATCACTCTCAAGTGAAGAAGGCCCCAGAAGCCCCTTAGAGAGTGACATCAAGAAACAATGAACTGAGATTAAAACTTACTCAGGCAAAATGAGTATATTGCAGCCAGGGGTAGTTTGTCATTTCATTTACAGAATTGTTTTGTATATAATTATAACTAGAGTCTTAGAATTAGAGTACCTCTATTCAAAGTGATGCTGAATGGCCTCGGTCCCAAGCTTTTAATCTGTATACTAGATCCATGGAAAAACTTTCTGAGATAAAAGATCTAAACCTATCCACTGTAGTAATTCATGAAGATCAGGTATATGAGGAGCAAGAGTGGCAAGAATGAGAACTGTAGATGTGACGGTTGTGGTCACAAGGGTTCTTGGGTGAAGGAAGAGACAAGATCTTTGACTCCATGATCAGAAGGCTTGATTTATTATTTTATGATATATACATATACTATACGAAAGAGAAAAAGAAAGGAAAGGTTCCGAAGCTGCTAGCTACCTAAGAATAGAAAGTAAAGAAGAATGATAACACACGAGCTGGCCTTGACAAACTCCGAGAGCTAGCTCTGCTGTGACTGGTCACGGAACCAAAACATCTACACCAGACCAATCACAGATCACTCTGTTGCATTCCACAGCAGCGGATAACTTATTGTTTATGTCTGGTTGCTGAAACTCTCAGCTTCAGCAGGGAAAATCCTGAGAGAGGATTTTTCATGAAGAAATGTCTGTGACACTGTAGACACTTCAAAAGATCAAGAGAGAAGAAATCAAAATAGAGTGCTAGGTTGTCAATGAGACGGCTTATGAGAGACCAGATGCAATTAGTGTCTCAACCTCTCCCGTATACAGGCACCAAGAAGTTTGTGATAGCCAAAGTGAATCAGACTGTTGGTGTAATTTCACCTTGATACAGCCTCTAGAAGTGACCTGTCTTTAAGCTCGAGATGCTATCAAGCTCTCATTTCAATTTGAAAAAATACTGCACTTTTTACAACAGCAGGACCTTATACAATCCACACTAGTAATCAAATAGTTCAGACCCAACCCAAACTTGAGCCCGAAGTGTATGAAATAGGCCCCTACGTAGTGAAGAATGTAAGTGAAACCAACTGTTGTTCAATCCAGAATGGCCTCTCAAACGTGTTGAGTTGCTAATGCAAATTAACAGCTCAAAAATCCAACCAGCCTGCTCCTCTTTCCTAAGAACATCCTTTGAGGGCTGGATAACGTGGTTACAAAGACAGGTATACCTCAGGAGCAGAATAAGAAAAGATCTAACTGAGATATTAAGGAAAGGATTGAGAGTTTTAAATGGAATTGATTCAGAAATACTGATGAATAAGCTGGCCACTTCCGCGGGTGGCCTAGCAAAATTGAAGCAGCCTTTACAGTTATCTCTATTGGCATTAAGAACTAGCCAGTGGCAGATTTCAAAAGCACTGCCAAAGTGGGAAAAGGCCGGGGGCCAAGACCACAGGTGAATAGTAGAAGCGCTTAGTACAGTTCAAGATAATGTGTCTTTAGCTTTCAGTTGTATACAAGCACAGTTATGGAGGCAGGCAACAGCAGCTCTGATCATACAGGAAGGGGGTGAAGGTAATTTTCCAGCTGAAATTCGGAAATTGTCTGGGAAATGCGATTGATTTTGAATGGAAGTTTCAATCCTGGTGGACTATGGTAAATTTTACCTATGATCCTGCTTCTAATGTGGCCACGTCCTTTGTGCTTACCATATATAATGCCACTGTTTATGTTATCCACCCCATCATTGCACTAGGATTAAATAATGAAAAAACAGTGCTCTACCCTTCAGAACATAGGATGTGGGCACGCAAGGTGAAAGAAAAGTGTCAAACAGTAAACTTAGAATCCTGCATTACTAGAGAACAACTAGGATTCATTTGTGAAAGCAATACTATTAATGCCCAAGATGTGTATCTAGACACTGAACAGAGTATTTGCCACTTTGAGATTCATCCAGTCACTGATCAGAAAACTGTGCTTGTATATACTGGTAAAGGTTGTGTGTGCTTGAGAACTGCTTGTGCTGCTGTAAAAATTGATAGCAACGATGTTATTTTTTCTAGCAGAAATAATTTTAATTTCTGTATTTGTAATTTTGTTAAGATTATCAGGTGTGATTTTTCGTACGTGGCCCCAGTGACATCCCACCAGTTGATTAAAACCAATTACACAATGTAACACAGACTATCACCTACTCCTATTGGGATGGACCTTACATTGGTAAAACAATTAATTAAGCACCAAGACCTACTGGAGATCTTGAAGGAAATTCCAGAAAGCAGAGAAAACCTTAATTACTGTCCAACATTGTACAAAAGAAATAACCAGAATTCTGCGAAGAATAAAACAAAATGCAGATCATCACTGGTGGAATGTGATCTTTGGGTGGTCACCAACTGCAATAATCCTTAATAAGTTGTGTCATCCCATTGTTTGTGAATTTAGTTGGAATGAGTTTAGGGTTATCCATTACATTGCTAATTTGAAATTGGAGAATACTACAGCGAGTAGCTGTGTTAACCTCCTTATCAAACGTACATGGTAAAGCATTAAGAGACACTTATTGTTGTAGGCACTTGCATTAAGTAAAAGATTTTACTTATTTTCTAGGAAAGGGGGGAAAAGAGACAGAGTAGAAATTTTCCAGAGTAGAAATCCATTTTGATTTAGGTGAAATGTACATCTTTGAGTTAAGTCTGTAGTTTGAAAACATAGCTGTTTAGTCTGACTGCCTGTTCTGGTAAAAAGCCTAGGCTCAGAGAAACTGCTTCAGTGAAGGACAGGGATAAGGGGGCGGGGGGACAGAGAGACAGAGAAACTGCTAGGAGAGCAGGCCAACCTGACCTAGGAATTCTTTCTGATAAAGATTAACTAGGGGTAAATGTCACACCAAATTTGTAAAAATGAATATGTATGAACCTACTGTGAAATTGGATGCATATGTAATTGAGAGGGGGACAAAAAAGGATCAGGAGTTCCCCGAGGTATGCATGACTTTTAAGGAGATGAATGTCCACATGCGTCCAGCGCTGTAATAAACATACCAGCTTTACAACTTTCACAAAGTTGTGGAGTTTCGTTTGTCTCTGCAAAACAGGCCCCAGTTGCAGCTGGCACACAGAGACCCTCTGCACAGCAGGAGATTCCCCCTGTGCTCAAAGTTTGTCTCTGAAGACTGAGATGAGCTTGTCAGAAATCCCGGAAAATATCAGGGAAAGGGTTTTAAGTCCGTTGTTGTCACTGGGTAAAAATCTCCAGTGGGAAAAGAGCCTCTCCAGTACGCTGGGTGTCTCGTGATGACTTATTTCTTCTAAGAGTAAAGATCACGAATTAAATGCAGTTTTATTTTTTATTCTGCAAGTGTAAAAGTGTTCCAAATTTTTCAGATTTCTAAAACTACTTTGAAAAATCCTAAACTGCAATGGGAAAAGGGAAGAAATATTTGGGGATTCCTTTTGACAAAAAATGTTTCTGAATATTTCTAAAATCTTCTGCTGTGTATAAATGTAAACCGAAGACAAAATGGGGTCGCTTCTTCTCAGGAGCCCTGTGCCCGGCTGCTGCCTGCCCAGCACTGGCTGTGCCCAGAAAAGCAGCTAGGCCAGCACTGGTGGTAGCACAGAGACACCTGAGCTGAAGCTCAAAGATGTTGCCAGGCTCAGGCCCTTGCCTGGCAGGAGGGCTGCACCTCCTGGCGTGGCTGGACACCAGGGACAGCACCTTTGGGGGCAGAGGGTCCTGCTCTGGGTGGTGGTACCAACAAGCTGTCCCTAGCAATGAGCTGGTAATGCAGCTGTGGAAGGGACAACGGACACGGGCACGGAGATGCGGGATGACAGGTCCACTTCTCCCTGGCTGAGTTATTTGGCTGGTCTTGTGAAGCTGCAGAGACATCCCTGTTAAGAGAGGAGGTGGCTGAGGCCCCAGCTGCCAGTGGCACACAGGGACCCTCCTGCACAGCAGGGCCCAGAGCTGGCAAGGCTCCCCAGCACGGCTGGAGCTGCTGGCACAGCTCAGCCCAGCTGCACAGCTGCCCCTCAAGGCCCCGGCGAGCAGGGGACAGCTCTGGGCAGGCTCCTAGGCCAGGAGCGGGCCCCAGAGCGCCTCTGCCTTACAAGGGCAATCTCGTCCCTGCTCTTTCTCCTCCCCACCTTGCTGTGCCTCTGCCCTGTGCCCCTGGGGCTGCTCTTGCCCAGGCAGCCTCAGTGGGAGCCAGCACTGGCTGCAGCCCCAGCGCGCCCCCCAGGACAAGGCCCAGCAATTAAGAGGCCAATGAAAGCACTGGGCAGCAGCTGAACCCTCAGCAGAGTTCTTTGGACAATCACGGACTGGCCACAGCTCCACAGCAGCTTCTCTGGGAATGTTTCCTGTCTACATTCGACTTTCAAAAAAAGCTGTTTGAGGGAAAGAAGAACAAAACACTCACCGTTTTCTCTTCCAGTAAGTCCAAATTTGGACACAGCATAAGATGAAGAAAAGCTCCAAAAAAAGCAGGCCTGCCAGTAACCCTAACCAGCAGCCTGTTCCCTTACAGAACCCCCTTCCAAGGTCATTCTGGAAATCAGGAACACGTGTGGTGGGGCCGGCTGCACCTGTGGGAGCAGGGAGCAATGGGGAGCGTGAGCCCGTGCTGTGCTGCACGGCTGAGCTGGCAGCACGGTGGATGCGGGCAGGACGTTCTCCGTTTGCCCCAGAGCTGGGGCCTGCAGGCACCTTGCCGCCCCTTGGCACAGGCTGTGCCACCCAACAAAGCCCAGCAGGCCGGGAGGAGAGCCCGGGGGCAGCGCAGCTGCTTGGGCAGTCGCTGGAGGGACACGGGCCAAACCCATCCCTGAGCAGCCACTGCCATCCCTGGCCCTCCCTGCCCTGTGACAGCTCCACCAGCCCAGGGGACAGAGTCAGGCCCTGTCAGGACCCAGTGCAGGCCCTGCCCAGCCGGGAGCCAAGGCTGGCTCTGGCCCTGGGCTGGCGGCAGGGCTCCCGCTCGGGGCTGCTCCTGTGCCTTGGGCCTCTGGGCACTCAGGGCCAGCTCCGGAGCAGCTGCAGCGGGAGGGACGTTGGTGCTCAAGTCCCCTTTCCCCGGGGCTGGGAACGAGCTCCAGAGGCCTCCAAGGCTTCAGAGGCTCCACGAGCTTTGGCAGCTGATGGGCCATGCAAGGGCAGGCCCTGGGGGAAGAGCTGCTGCCACACAGCCCCACCAAGGGCTGAGACTGGCACAGCAATTACCTCCTGTGTCTGTACCCATGTCTGGCATCTCCTTCCCTGCAGCAGGGGCTGCCAATTGGCCTCTTCTTCCTTGGGGAAACACCTCATTCCGCCCTTCCTTTTGCTCCATCACTTGAGAAAGGAAAAAGTCCAGCTGGATCAGATGGAACAATTCCTGATTTCTTTTGGTGGCACCTTCAGGACATCATGCTTATCAAAAATGGGGATAAGATTCAAAAACCATCTGGCCTTTTGCGGCTGGGACAGGGCCCACCCTCCTGCAAACAGCTGCCAGGCCTGAGCAGAAGGTGTGAGGGGATTGCGCAGGGCCAGGGCACACACGGGCATGGCTCTGTCCTGGCACCTGCAGCGATGCCCCCCTGGATGAGCTTTGGGCTCTGAGCTGGCAGCTCTCCCAGGGAAACGTCCGTGACCTACCCTCACCATGTTCTTCTCTGTTGGAGGACCTAAGAAAAACATGTTTCCATTTCCCAGAAATGGATGCCACAAAAGCAGGGTCCTTCACCAACAGGTTCAGCTGCAAAGAAAGGCAGAACAGAACAGCTCCCGTGACACTGCAGGAGATCCCGCACATTGAGAACTTGTCTCCAGCATCTGGCAAGGTCTTCAAACCACCATTTACCAGCATTTCCAAATAACCCAAGTCATGGTCCCAATCTGGAAGGGAGCTCAGATCCTACAGAACCATTTACATGGTGTGCTGGGATCCCCTTCTGCCTTGGGGACTTGGGCACCGCAAGGGGGTGGGGTAAGGCTGTGGGATCCTGTGGCTCCTGGTCACTCTCCAGACACTTTGCAGTCCCTGTGCAACATCCCGGGAGGGGCAGCTGGAGCAGCCCTGGGCCCTGGGGCTCTCTCACTGCCACACAGGACACCCTCACTAAATGCTTGGGTGTCACAGACATTTCTTTTATGAAAAATCCTCTCTCAGGATTTTTCCTGTTGAAGCTGAGAGTTTCAGCAACAAAATGTAAACAATAGGTTATCTGCTGCTGTAGAATGCAACAAGTCTGTCTGGATTGGCCCAGCTTAGATGTTTAGAAATAATAGCCAATCCAGAACAGAGCTCGCTCGGACTCAGTCCGAGAGAGCGACATTTGTTATCATTCCTTACTTTCTATTCTTAGGTAGCTTGGCAGCTTCTGGAAACCTTTCCTTTCTTTTTCTTTTACTATAGTATAATATATGTATATATCATAAAATAATAAAGCAAGCCTTCTGATAATAGAGTCAAAGATCTCGTCTCTTCCTTCACCCAAGAACCCTTGTGACCACAACCGTCACACTTGGGGAAATCTGCAGTGCCACAGCTGTCGCTGTCAACCTCCATCCCTTCCTCCTGCTTGTTCATCTGCCCATGGAACAGCTCCCACAGCCCAAGGGCACATAGCCAAGCCCTCTCAGGACCCATGGGAGCCTTGCTCTCCCCCTCTGCCCTTTCCCCACCATGGGCTCCCCGTGCAGTCGCTCCCAGGTTTTGCCAGCCACCCCAAAAAGTACCAATCCCTTTTCCTTCCCGGGTTCTTCATGTGCACTTCTAGTCTTAGGGGGCCAATTACCAGGGGTTTAGGGAGCCTTTTTCCCTTCTCTTTGCTTTATTGCCTCCTTTCGTCCACCGATGGTAACCTGGGTCTGTCAGTCACCCCAGGGGAAACAGAGCAAGGCTACCAAATAGGGCAGGGCGCGCCTTCTCCCCTCTGACTCTCCTAAAGCACAGGCAGCGAGGTGTTAGTAACCATCCTCTACTACCATAATTGTGAAAAACACCAATCACTTGTTTTTAAAATTTTAAAAGTCTATTAGTAATAAAATGGTTGTAAAAATAGTAATACAATTAGAGTAATAATAATTTGGACAATTTGGATAAGGAAAATATGAGATAATAGAAACAAAGACTTACGGACATCCGGGTACCCATTTTCTAGGCAGCATAAGCCCAAAAAAGGACACACATTAACAGAAAATTAACCCCTAAAAACAATAACCTGTTGCATAATCATACACCTCATACATGAAGCATAAATTCCATTCAAACACATGATTCTGTCTGGTCATCATCAAGCTCTTCCTCATAAGCCTAATGGCATTGTCCTGGCTGTGTGAGGCAGCAAGAAGTTCATTTCTCCTGATAATGGAGCAATGAATTCTCTTTCTCTGTAAGATTTGGGTGTCCCGTGGCTGCTATATCAGTGTGAGCCCTTTCTTTAGGAAAAATATATCCTACATAGCATAATTTCTATTTTAACATTTTGTTATAACCTAAAACTATATTTGCCACACTACTTAAGAGAATTAATACAGCATTACTTTCGCACACAACGCATATAATATTCATTTTAATATTTCCAAATGCCAATCATAAAATACGCATTTTTTCAAACGAATCAAATGTAACCCTGCTAAATTCCTCATAAGTGATCCCTGAACACCTTAGGAGAGGCCATCAATACTCCTTTGTGCCTCATGAGGGATCCCTTCACCCCTCAGGAAAGACCCCAAAATATCCCTGTGTGCCTCATGAGGTCCAGGCCCAGATGATGCCAGGGAAGGAAATGTGCCCTCAGCCCAGGGACGCTCAGCATGGGCTCCCCCAGCCCTCGGGGCCTGGCCTGGCTCCTGCCTGCCCACACCGTGGGCATCCACGGCTGCTCCTGGCCATGGAGCTCAGCCTGTGCTGGTGCCAGGTGGGCTTTGCGGCTGCTACCACCCGGACAGAGCTGTGTAAACTCCATTTCTTTATTTGAACATAAAACGGGGGGGAATCCCTGCCCTGGCTGACAGGGCCTGCCCAGCTTCAGTCCTGGCCGGGGAACAGGACCAGGGGGCTCAGGGGAAGAGGGGCTCGTATTGGAGGTGTGGGTTTTGGGAAGGCCTCATGACGGGGCTGCAGCCACGGCAGGGCAGACAGGGGCAGACGTCCAGAGCTGGGATAACAGGTAGGGAGTGCTTTGCCCAAGTTGTGAGTTGCTCCTTCTGAACATGCACAGGAGCACCTGTGGAGAGAGGAGGTGGCTGAGGCCCCAGCTGCCAGTGGCACACAGGGACCCTCCTGCACAGCAGGGCCCAGAGCTGGCAAGGCTCCCCAGCACGGCTGGAGCTGCTGGCACAGCTCGGCCCGGCTGCACAGCTGCCCCTCAAGGCCCCGGCGAGCAGGGGACGGCTCTGGGCAGGCTCCCTGGCCAGGAGCGGGCCCCAGCGCGCCTCTGTCTTTCAAGGGCAATCTCATCCCTGCTCTTTCTCCTCACCACCTTGCTTTGCCTCTGCCCTGTGCCCCTGGGGCTGCTCTTGCCCAGGCAGCCTCAGTGGGAGCCCACACTGGCTGCAGCCCCAGCGGGACCCCCCGGACAAGGCCCAGCAATAAAAAGGCCAATGAAAGCACTGGGCAACCGCAGAACCCTCAGCGGAGTTCTTTGGACAACCATGGACTGGCCACAACTCCACTGCAGCCTCACTGGGAATGTTCCCTGCCTATGAGCAGCCTTTAAAGGAAGCTGTTTGAAGTAGAGAATTACAAAACAGTCACCATTTTCTCTTCCACCAATACCAGATTCCTGCACAGCAAATCAACAGGAAAAGTCCTGCACCAGCCACAATGGTAAACAACTTAAGCAAACAAGCTGTTCCCCGGCAGAAAACTCTTCTCCAGATGTTGTCAGCACTTGTTGAGGTGCCGGCTGCATCTGTGGGAGCAATGGGGAGCGTGAGCCCGTGCTGTGCTGCACTGCTGAGCTGGCAGCACGCTGGATCCGGCCAGGACGTTCTCGCTCCCTGTTTCCCCCCGAGCTGGGGCCTGCAGGCACCTTGCTGCCCCTTGGCACAGGACTGCTCAGTACCCGAACCCCTGAGCCTACATGCCATAATTCCTCTGTGCTGTGCCCTTCTGCTCTAGGCAATAAGTGTGAAAGACATGGAAAAGGACAAGGAAAATGCCCAGGGTTTTGGAGCTGCCCCAGGGCCCTCCCTCCTGCAAACAGCTGCCAGTCTGCATCTACCCAGAGACTGGTACATTGCAGGGATCTCAGGCCCTTGGTGCAGTTTGGGCTCCCTGCCAGCAGATGCCAAATGCCTTCCTGCAGAGGCTGGGGAGAAGCTGCAGCCAGGCCAGGCTGGGAAACAGCCCTGCAGGGCATGGAAGCAGCAGCAGGGCAGCCAGGCTGCCATGGATCCCTTCCCGCTGTGCCGGGCACGGCGTGTCCAGATGTGCAGCCAAAGCCCCCGGGTGCTAAGCCCCAGGGGAAGGCTGAGGGAAATGCACCCACCACGCTGGCTGTCCACATCACTCCGTTTTTCTTCCAAGATGTTGGGATTTTTTTTTTTCTTCCCAAGATGTTGAGATTCCTTCAGGGCCTTACTAGCTCCTGAAGGTTTGTTCTTCCTTCTCAGGGGACCTTAAGAGAAAGATTTCCATTTCCTGTGAATGGATGCCACCAAAGCAGGGCTCAGCCTGTGGGGTCAGCAGGGACACACTACTCACCCCTGCGATGGGAGCTGGGCTTGTGTGCAACATCCACCAAATGACCTGGGAAAGTCCTCCCTGCAGACACCCCTGTAACTCAACAGCCACAGAAGCTTCTGCCATCTCTGCTGATCTGCACGGGCACCACTGAGCCCCAGCAGCGGTGAGGGGATCGCACAGGGCCAGGGCACACACGTGCATGGCTCTGTCCTGGCACCTGCAGCGATGCCCCCCTGGCCGAGCTTTGGGCTCTGAGCTGGCAGCTCTCCCAGGGGAAAGGCCTTGACCTACCCTGCCCATCTCCCAGAGGCTCAGTCATGGCTATGGGTTGGGAATCCAGATCATCTTCATCAACAGGAGCATCTTCGTCAACAGGATCACCTTCATCATAAGGATCATCTTCATCATCAGGTTCATCTGCAAAGAAAGGCAGGACAGAACAGCTCCTGTGACACTGCTGAAGATTCTCCTTCAGGCCCCAGTGGCAGTGAGGGTACCAGGGTGATTGGTGCCCTCCAAGGCACTCCCTCGGCTCAGCCTTCCACTCAGGAGCAGGGCCAGGGGGACCTCATGCCTCCAGTGGCCCCACAGTGGGATGGAAGGAGCCCCTTGCAGGGCAGTCGGGGCAGAAAGGACTCCCTGGAGCTGCCAGCAGCTCCACACCCAGCCCCAGGCAGGGCCAGGGCTTGGCAGTGGCAGCAGGAGCAGCTCAGGCTCCCTGGGGCCAGCAAAGGAGCTGAGAAAGGCTCAGCCCCGGGGCACAGCCTTGGGCCCGGCCCCTTCCCTCTCTGCTCTTCTCCGTGGCTGCACAGAGCACACGGAAGGACACACTGGCATTGCACGCGGGAGGAGGATGGACAAGTAAATGCTCCTTCCTCCTGCCGAGGGGCACAAGAGGAGAAATTTGGAGGCCAGGATTTCCAGAATCCATCAAACTTCACAGGATCTTAAGGGAAATGATGCAGTAATATTACTCTGGACAATGATTACTCTTGGGCAATGATTACTCTGTTAGGAAAGGGTTGCTGGTCGCCTACCTTCACCAAGCTCCAACGTCCTTAAGCCGTGCTTTACGAGCGTTTCCAAATGATGCAAGTCACGATCCCAGGCTAGAAAGGAGCACAGATGGGAACCGTTCCATGCTGTCCTAGGATCCCCTTCCATAGGGAACCCAGCACTGCAAGGGGGTCAGGTAATGCTGTGTGCCAGGAGTGCCAAGCAGCAGAGAGGGCAGCTCAAGCCTCAGCAGGGCTCAGGCCCAGAGGCACAGCAATTACCTCCTGTGACTGTGCCTGGCATCGCCTCCCTTCCTGCAGGAAATGCTGCCATCCATAGAGCCCCTCTGTCCATCCCTTGAGAAAGGAAGAGGCTCAGTGGGATCAGATGGAATCATTGCACATCCAGGAGGTGGCCTCTTCAGGAGGCAATACTTGTCCATGACATGGATAAGGATCAGGAAAATCCTGATCCCCCCAGGCCTTTGGGGCTGGCTATGGCCCTCCATCCTCAGAGCAGCCACACCTCAGGATGTGCCTGGGGACCAGGAAAATGCAGGGGATCCCTGGTGCAGTTTGGGCTGCATGGCAGCTGATGCGAGACGCCTTCCTGCAGAGGCTGGCGAGAAGCTGCAGCCAGGCCAGGCTGGGAAACAGCACTGCAGGGCGTGCAAGCAGCAGCGGAGCAGCCAGGCTGCCATGGATCCCTTCCCGCTGTGCCGGGCACCGCGTGTCCAGATGTGCAGCCAAAGCCCCCGGCTG
>VZSU01000360.1:784847-802819 GCA_013398715.1 Nesospiza acunhae | reverse complement strand
ATTTATTTTTTATTTTAAAATTTTTTTTTTTAATTGAAATGCCTATATTTATCACTCCTTTTTATTCACAAAGCATCCAAAAAGGATTAGTGCGTGATAGCCTGGAGGAGCTCTCTTTTTGCTCATCTCACTGCATTGCATTATTGTGTTGTTGGGACAGACAGGTCTTAGAACAATCCAGAGGTGTCACAAAAATGTGGAAATTACTTTTGATTTAATTTATATGCAACTTGTGATAGATGTGAGCCCAGGGGGAAAAATGTGTTTTCTTATTCATAAGCAATAAACACAACATTTAATAGTTTTAATATACCTAATATATTTATTTTAATATACCTAATACCTATCAATTATATGCCACATAATGGATATTTAACAGTTTTAATTTCCTTTCAAACAAAGTTTCAAGGATATGTAACTCTGGAAAGCTCCCAGCCCTTCCTGAAAATTAGAAAAGTGTTTTCATCTGGGCAGAAAGCAAAGGGGAACAGCTTTTGAGGATCCATGGCTTTTCTAGCACATATTTCCTATATAAACATCTTGGAAGGGTTATATATGTGAAGAACAAGAATTAGAATTTTTGCCCAAACTCCACTGTGAAAGTTCAAGCATTATCAAAGTGATCCAACAATGTCTTTCTGAGTGAGGGACAGGTTCATATATATGAAATTGTGTTTCAAATGAAGCGTGCTCTTCAGTTGTTCCTGTCCCCTCCATCCATCTGCTTGAGTGCTTTTAGAAAGATTCATAACCAAGAAATTTTATTTTTGCCAATCAACAAATTAATAAATAATAATAAAATGTCATTAACCTCTTTGTCTTTAATTCCAACTCTATATCCATCAACAGCTTCAAGCTCTTTTAGAAGCAATTTGTATTCTTTTCAGTTCTGTCACATTTCAAAAGTGACTTAGGAGCCCCAGGGCAAGAATTTTCCTGTTTTGATTTCAAAGAGAGACAAGTCTCTTAGCTTTTTGAAATTCTTGCTATATCCTCAGGTGAAAAAGAACTTGGGAAACATTAATTTAAGTCTCTTTTTAAAAGTTAATGCAGAGATCCAAAAATCATTTGTTCCTTTTCTAAAATGAAGCACAAGTATCTTCTAATTAGCTCTTTTTGCCTATTAAGTATTTTCTCTTTTTGTATAGAAAATATTTCAACAGAGTGCTAATTGTATTTCTTTAAAAAACAGACTTTCAATTATGAATGATACTGTTAGGGAAGACAGCTATTTCAAATAGGAGACAGTTAGTGAAATGTTGTTGAAAGTGCACTATAAACTGTGAAGGATTTCACAGAAATAATAATAGGACAAATTTGTGTCAGGTAACAGAAGCCCAGAGGCAGAAATTGATATATTATAAAAGACAGAATTTATAGCTCATTAGATAAAGTGACAATTCAACCCAGTGTTCAAACACACGATGCTGGTGGGGGAAAAGGCATGTAATTAATCAGGCAGACAATTAAGAGAAAAACCAGATCTAAACCTGACTGATGTTGTATTGCACTAACTAGTTATTTAGTTGTTTGCACTGGGTGTTCTGTATTTGGACTGAAAATCAAGATCAAGCGAGCTTTTGCCCTTCTGACTGTGTAAAAGTTTGTCACTGGAAGCAGTGGCTCCTTCCTTTTCCAGCTGGAGAGCAGTGTGGGAAAACCATGGACGCATCAGCCATTTATTTCACAACAGTTCCCCACAGCAGTGCAAAGAAACAGACTCACAAAGGGTTGATGTTGTTGCATTTTTTCTATTTTCTGCATTTTTTTTACTTTTCTGCATTTTCTGCCTCAAGACCCCTAGTCCCTGTTGGGCTGAGAACTTTTTATTGTTGCATGCTTGTAAAATACCTACAAAAGAACTTCTTGTCTAAACAGATGAAGGTGTTGAAGGGGCAGAAGGGACTGCAGCAGAGCAAGGGCAGAGCTGTAAATGTGGGGCTGCAGAGAATCTCCTGTCGCTGTGCCACCAAGGGGGATGCACAGCCCTGTCTGCCTCATTCCATCCTCCAACACCATCCTGGCTCCCAGTGCCCACCCAAAACTGCTCCCTACTTTGAACTTTGAGCCTTTGCCTGGGATGTTTAGCGCCTGCTTAGGAAAAGTGAGGAAAAATGCATCGTTCCGTAGAGGAAATCCTGGGGGGAAAAAGCTACTTGCTGGCTGCTGCACTCAATATCAAGTATTCATTAAGGCTGCAGCCTTACTCTTTGTCAGGCCTGTCATGTTTGTGCTTATTGCTGAGGTTATTTTTGAACATTAATTGGCAGTTTAAGTAACCTTGTCCAATGCTCTTTTGCTGCTTCTTTTCCCTCGGTTGCTTTTCTCTTCTCATTCTCTACACTTCTAATAAATATTTCAAATTCAGTTGTTGCATTTTATTGCACTTTGGTCACAGAAGACTGAGAGCTTGGCTTAATCTGCACTCTGGAATGTAGATAAGGAAAAAAAAAAAAAAAAAGAGGGAGCAGAGAATTCCTGGGTCAATGATTTTGAGTATAATGACATAAACACAATACTGCAAAAAGTCTTCTATAACTAACTTCAATCAGTCTGCAATGGTACTTTTTGATTTCTTTGGCTATGTATTACTTTTTAAAAAGACAATGGAATTATTAGAGGAGGAGGGAATTGTGATGCACTGGAAAAAAAGTAAAATGAGGATTACTTCTCCTTTTGACATAATTTTTAAGATTTGTTAAATATCTTTAAGTAATTTTTGGCCTTTTAGTTATTGTATATTGTTAGAAAGTTAAGAAGTAAAATGAAAAAATGTATTTGGTATTTTACAAAAGGACAAGAATGTATTCGCGGGGGATGAGTGAATTTGGTGTGAAATGCTCCAGGATTCAGGAGCAGGTGGTGCAGGGATGCAGTGCTGGCTGCACAGTGTTGCTGCTGCAGCAGAGCTGCTGGGCTGCCACCAGTGCTGAGCAAAACTGAAATACCCTTATCCCATATCCCCATCAACATCCTTTTCATCTTACTGAGCAAATATCTCTCCATTCTCCAACATAACCACTCTTTTCAGCTAATATAATGAATTGCACTAATGCAATTTAGTAGCCTTTTCTTTTACCCCTCAACTCACATTCCTGTTTCCTCAGACACATTTTTACCTGAGGAGCATCAAGGAAACATTACATCCTCACACTCTCTACATGAAGGGTCAATCCTTATTTTTATTCGTTATTGACTTCTGGTTTGTCAGTTTTGTATTTTTTCATGTGTTTTTGGAATAGTGAATATATCTGCAATTTAACATCTGCATAAATTGTTCTTTTAAAATTGCAGTCTTTATGCCTGATGACTTTTAGAAAGGCAAAAAGGACTGGGATGTAATTCCTGTAATTGTCAAATTATGTGTTATTTGGAAAGCACAAGACACTGGAAAGAAGAATGATACAGCAAATCACCAAGCAGTAATTCTGGATGTATTTAGTGAGATGATATTCTCATTATCATCTCATTTATTGCTTCTCAAATGAAAACATACACCAAAGATTCCTATCCCAGGCAGAAACTGTGACTAGGTTTGGTTCTTGTGTAAGGGAAGGACAGTTCCTTGTCTTTGAATAATTCTGGAATATGTTAATAAGCTAATTCATTAAGTAGTCAGAAATGGTAATAAGATATGTATATATGCAAAATAATAATAATAATAAAAATATAATTTCTCGTTCAGTGTTCAGGAGGTACACAGAGTTTCAATGAGCTTACAGTGACACAGTGGATTTTTTTTCACTATTTGTGTCTTTTTCACTCTGCTACTGGCATTTTAAGGCTTCAAAGGACCAGGTAATTTCAAAATGCCATTGAGACTTAGATACTCCTGATGCTGTTGTCATGTGATGCTCTCTTCCATGGATGATTGAAGTCTGTTTGCTTTAATCAGATTGCTTAGGCGGGGCTGGTGCTGAGGAGGTTGGTGATCATTCATGATACGATCATTCAAGCTCCCTTAAATTTACAAAATTTAAAAAATCCTCTGTGACCCTGAATCCAGAGAGTCCAGAGGGAGTAGATGCAATGGGAGAGATTGCCCCTGAGAAGATTTATAAACCAATTGAGTTGAACTCGAATATTTACATGTTTTCTATGCTACAGTGTGCTGTGCTACAATGACCTCGATCTGCAAACTCAGGAGCTGGGGTTTTCCTCCTGCCTGTTCCACTTCAAAACCTTTGCTGCATTTTCTACACAACCAGCACAACCCTCTACAGCCAGCATAGCCTTGATCTCTTCTGATGTGCAAGCGCTGTTCCATTCAGGCTTCCAGCCCTCCCAAAAGTGGTTTTGTGAGGCAGCTCTCACCACACTGTCAGGGGAATTGAATGGAAAGAGAGAAAAAAGAGACCCTCAGTGAAGTCAGTGGTCTGGCTGCAGATGTAGGGCTCTGGTATCCCTGGGTTATAATGCAGGTCATTTCCTGGGGGTTGTCTGATATTTGTCGTATTCACATTCCAGAGGTATCACTTATGAGTCAGATACAAGCACCTCATGGGCGGTAGGTGGCATGGACAGAATGTCCTGTCATGTTTTTATGAGAACAGGAATCTTATGTGTGAGGTAGAAACCTTGATATTGCCCTGAATGATCACAGTAAGCTGCCAAAAGGAAGTTTTTGCTCTGAAATAGAGGGGAAACTCTGGATATCATCATTATCAGCTGCATGTGCTTGTGATGAGATCACTGCTGTAGGATAATGGAAAGCTTGATGTGGTACAATTGTGTGTAAATAAACTCAATATGCTGTGACATGAATGATTGCTCCGTGTCAGAGCTGTAACAGGGGAAATGAGGAGACTGCTTTGCCACTGTGAACAAAGACTGGCAAAGGACATGAAAATGAAGGCAAAAGCTCCAGGTGTGAAAATAGAAAATAGTTTAAGCGTGAGAGTAAAAAATAGCAAGATAGAGTAAAAAACAATTTTACTGCACAGGAGACATTTCAAAAATAATTGCTGCACTTCAGCATGATTAATGAAACCCCAGAATTCTGCAGAATAAGAAGTGATGCTGGAATAATAGGAGTTTATTTGACATATAATCACCTGAGATATGAAATCATGCCATGAGTCTAGTTGCATTAATTATAGAACTATGTAGCTCCTATATGAATATTTCCTACCTAAATCCTTTAACCTAGCTTGAAAGAAAATTTTACTTAAAGAGCATTTATTAAATTTTCCAAGAAAAAAAATACATAATTGTTTTAAGAGAAGGTCTTTTTTATTCTCTAGGATATAAAATTTGTGGAGTTATTTTTGATTTGTTGTTGTTTGGTTGGTTTTTGTGGGGGGTTTTATTTAGGGGGAGGTTGCTTCTTTTATTTTGTTCGGTTTGGGATTTTTTTGGGGGAGGGGAGATTTCTTCTGCTTAAAGACTAATTGGAAAAGTTTTGAAAAATGGCTTTCTATTTTTCTATGCCTTCTGTTTGGTAATATATCAACACTGTAAGGAATAAAAATGAACATCTGTAGAGGTGTAACCAAACCTATAAAATGTTTGGAGTGAAATATGAGGTATTTGGGAGTTTGTAAGGATGAGTTTTTGATCAGCCTCGCACACAGAAAGATGGTTCTACTCCTTCTATTTGTTCTGTTCTTCTGATCTTTGTTTAATTGTTGTTAAATTCCAATATTCTGGTAAATAACTTATTATTCAGACTTGAAATTCTCCTTTGCTGCTTGAACAAAACAACATGTTTTTACCCAGAATCACTTAATTTTGCTTAGGATTTATTCCAGTTCAGCTTTGAAGAAGGATGTTCATTATTCCAAATGCTCTGAATGTAAAGGATGGTGCCTTGCTCTGCAGAATCTCCCCCTGAGTGTGCAGCTGCATTGCTAGATCATGTTAATATGGTCAGAGAGCAGGAAGACTTTGTCAAACACTGGACAAATTATTTCTGTTTGCTTGCAATTGCAGCTCTGCCACGTTTTCCTCTTCATTTTCATTCTGATCTTAGTGAATTCTCAGGTTTAATATGTCACTGTCACCTGCAGCAGCAAGATTTCCTAGGCAGAGGTGCAAAATATGGTAGAGATACTGCTGCAAACTGTCTTTTGAAAACACAGTGTGCAGAACAATCCAGCTTTTTTTATTTCACAGTTTCTTTGCTGATAACTGCAATAATTTAATAACATAATTGAGGAAGAAAGAGTCAGACAGCTTGAAATAATATGAATCTTTTTCACCTCCCACTGAAAGAGAAAGGAAAGTGGCATGCTATGAAAAACAAAAAAATCCATAAGCAGCATTATGTCTTCCAAGAGGAAAAATTCACTGAAGTTAAAGGAATTCCTGAAGTGAGAGGCCAAGAAAAGCAGAACACTCTGCTCACCCATGTCTGGAAATGATCATCTCTATTCTGTGCTCCTCAGCTAAAGAGTTTTTGAGTACTGAACAGGTACTTGCAGAAAGCTGGTTTCACATCAGCCTCACACTCTGAGCTTCAGAGCACAACTTTTGTAGGCATATCCTTTAAAAATGGGGTCAGGTGTAATTTCTTGTTCCTTGTCTATCTGTACAGCTTGTCAGCTCTTTCTGCTCATATTTAGCCATTCCACATTTGTCTGTGGAACGTTTCTTCTCCCAGTGGCAGATAGGGCCCGCTAGGACAGCGTGTCCTACAGGTATAAATCACTGCAGACAATGAATTGAAATAGTTTACTCAAATTAAGGAACTCAAGTTGCTTTACAACGCTGCTCTATTGTAAATGTTTTCACAGAAAGTTTGATTTTTTGTTTTCTTACTTGATATGGTCAGACATATTGCAGTTAGCAGTTTTCTGACAGCCTTTGTTTCTCAAGCAGAGCGAAAATCTTTCTACAGAAAGCTGTAACAGACTGTTAAATATCATCTTTTAGTTGACGTTTATTCAGTGCTAGAAATGTCTATTATAGGCAGCAATTTTTTTTCTGTAGAACTGCCAAAAATCCCATCTAGCATTTCTCTCTATTGTATGATTCCCTGGTCTCTTAAGAGGACAATGGTAGTGGATATCAAAAATTCTCAAGTACATATTATCCCCTTACTTCATTTTTTGATCCAAGCATTAATTGGAAAGGTACTGAAAATACTTAACTGAGTGAATAAAACCAGTAGTTGAATACAATTTTACAGTTATTATGCTCCAATAATTTCTTTCTTAAGCAACAAGGCATGAATTATAAAATAGTAATTTATAGCTAACATGGTTTAAGCATGAGGCCAAAAGCTAAGTGTCATTGACAGTGCCATGGATGAATTATTACATCGTCATCCAAACTCTGAGGCTGCTTGTGTGATCATAATCTGATTATTAAAAAGAATGAAAAGCATATTCATCAATGTACTTAGTTTCTTTTTTAAAGCATAAGCTCATGGAAATATGCATTCCATTACACTATCTTGCAATATGGAAATAAAGGTAATTTTATTCTGAAGATTAAATTACACAGTGGTTGGGGAATTTCTGGAAGTCATCATCTCACAGGGTTATTTTCCATTTAGACAAGGTTTGTCCATCTATTTCTAACAGAATGAATGAGATAGAGAAAGATTCAGAACTTGACCAAAAATTAGAATTTGTGAGCTATAATTTTTAAATTTTAGTAGAGTCTCATTAGCAGGAACAATGAAGCGGTGAAACAGCCCCTCCATATAAGAAATATAAATGCATTAAAAGTTAAAAATATGTGCATTTCTCATCTTTCCAAAGGCTTGGTTTTGGCTCATATTTCTCCCTGTCTTGCTATCAGTACCATCCTGATCTTTCCTAAATAAAACAATGTAATCCTCGGTGAATTGCTACCCTAGGCTTGCTCTCATGGCTTTAGAGTGTGTGAGGAGGAAAAGTGTCAGGTTCAGCGCTGGTTGTGCCAGCATCAGATGGATCCCCTACAGATCAGAGGCTTCCCGAGAAGTTCCTAGGGCACAGAGGTTTCTGGATGTGCACACAAAATGCATTTAGCACTGGAAGAAGCTTGTGGAATGTGATAATTAATAAAATGTGGTTTAGCCAGATGCCACAGTAGCTACTCACTATTGATGTGCTCACAGAAAAATTATAAGAGGGCAATCCATAGAGGTTCACAGGAGGCAGGGCAGATATCCTCTAACAGGAAGGAGCCTTCCCATTATGCAAATTAATAAAAACACCTGGTTTTAAGAGCAAAAAGTAGTGTCAGAATGAGGTGGGCCTAAGATGAAACTGCCAGCTGATGTGAAAGAAACCCTAATATTTCTTTATGGATTTTTTTCCTTTGTATTCTCTATGGATTTGGCTATTGGAGATTCATGTCTTACCTGCAAATGTCTTTACATATATACCTGGTTTTAAAAAGCACAGAATTGAAGTAAAACGATGTTTCTCTTCAGGGATACAATAGACACAAAGTTTGAGAGGATTAGAACTGTGGAGGTTAATTTGGGCTCTTTCACTTCAGCGTTCAAGGTCCCTCTCCCCTGGTCCCCACCACCTGCCCAGCATTTGCACATGCTACGTTCCACATGGATTACAAAGCATCTGTTTTAGAGCAGTTGTTCAGAGTGTATTGAAAGTAGGGATAACTTGAGACAAAACCTCTTCAAACAAACAAAAAAAAAAAGCCCACAAGCCAAAACCAAAAAATAAAAAAAAGGCACAAAAAAAGAAAGAAGAAATTGGAACTAAAATATGTGATGTAAAGCAAATAAAACCCTCTAAAAGCAGCACTTCAGATAGTGCTATCTAATTAAACTGTCTTTATTCCTTCCCTTATTTTTGACACTGCGGGTGTCAGTAGCTGGAGGTACAGTTAAACACGCAACACTTTATTTTCTGCTTTGTTTTATATGTGGCAATTGGACAGACAGTCCCAAAGGGTTCCTTTTTATTATGGATTATTCCCAGTGAACACCCTGGCTGTAAGCACTTTGTGACAGCAAGGTTATTGTAAAATGGCTTTTTTTCCTGTTTGAAGTAGAACTGTAATACTGAGAATATCTTTTATGAGGCCTTGTGGGAATCTTGTTCTTTATGAAACTCAGTGATTATGTTCAGAGGCTGGAATAAATGTTCCTATGAACTTTTTAAAAATAAAAGAAAGAGGGAAAAGGGAGGAGAGCATTTGCAGCTCTAAGGGTCAGGTACCCTGCTAAGTGTCGTTTATCAGATTCCCTGACCCAGCTCTCACCCTAAAGTGAGGTTAGACATGCCCAGGGACTGCTCTGAGGAGCAGAGAATGCAGAGGGCAGGCAGTGTTTTCATCAGTCCTCCCAGGCAGAGTGAAGGCGTTTGATAGGGCTTGTCCAGTCTGGTGAATCAGCAAATTCCTGGGGCTGGTGCCACAGCCAGGGGTTCAGGCTCTTGGACCATGGGACCAGGCTTTTCTGCTTGTAAAGACAAATCCTAAGGAACTCTGCTTCTTCTGAATCTGGGATGAAGTAGCTACAGGAAGATCTGTGGTCCCAGGTATTTTGAATGTGTGAGGATATCCAAATTCTCAGCTGGGAGAAGCCATGAACTGGGGATAAACATGGTCCTTCCATGTATTATTCAACCTTTTCCTCAAATCCACCCAGTTCCTCCCAGAACTGAATGCTCATTCACAGTGACATGCACTGGGGTTCTGTTTCCCTCTTGCCTTACACACCTGAGATCTGAACAAAGCCTTTTTGACAATAATGGAGAACTGTCTCCCATGGTAGGTTAAACAAATCTGAATCAGAGTCCCTACTGCCCTCCCACCCCTGTGGTTCACCAGAAGTAGAATCCAAGTCAAATATTTCAGAAAAGAAAGACATGGTTATGTAAGAGCAATGCAAGGAGAGCCTTTGAGAGGTGTGCAGGGAGGCTACAGCAATTTCATTGTCATGCAGCTCATCAGCACCTGCCTGAATGGAATTTTATCCTTGTAGCCCCTCTATTCTGTGTGAATCCGTGGCAGCCCTCAGGAAGTGAAGGACAGGGATGAAAAGAAATCAAACATCTCAAACCCAAGTTTCATTTTCCCTAGTGTCACAAAGATTAATTGAAATACAGTTACAGAAAAACCAATGTGAGACCCTGAAAAGTACCTTTAGAAAAATAAATGCAGAAATGTTTATTTACAGAAGAAATGACTTTGTCTCCTGATTATATAACACATGTAAAAGAATACAAGGAAAGAGGTGGGAGATAAAAGGCCACTTGTACTGAAAATATTTTAAACTTATTGTTACGCTCACCTATTTTCTGGCACTGGAGAAAAATAAACTATTTGCTGAACTGAGGAACATCACTGAGTTCAATGCTGAAAGAATATGCTGACGAGTCACAGAGTTTCAGGGCTGCAGAGGCAGGGTGGTTAAACACCCAGTGAAGCACATTTTCACAATACACCGTTATACGTAGATTTGCATTTTCATGGGAGATCTTAAAGAGGAGGGAAGGCAAGCAAAGGAATGTTAACACTATCAACCAGAAAATTTAATGAGTTTTATTTTTTGTTTACTTTTCAAGTGAAGAATTTATTTGTTTCTTTTACAATAAAACACAAACAGCAGAGTAACATCTATCTGTGAAGGGCACTGACAGTGGTTAGAGTTGGGCCAGGCTGCCAGCAACTCATTTACCTGCTGAGAATCAGTCATGAAGCCTCTCAAACTTTTTTTTTCCTCATGCAGAAATTCTGATTTACAAACTTTTTTCATGAGAAAAGTAACTTCTGCCTCATCTTATTTTAACAAGTCATATAGCAAAGGAGTCACCAGCTGGAGTGAGTGCAGATAGAAATGCAGTTTGTGTTGTGCCCATGCTGGTGAATATTTTTGCACTAATTTTTCCAGGACTGCTTCTCCCTGCTCACTCCGAGCCCTTTTCCTGGCTGCAGCCTCAGTTATGTCCCATTGAAATCGATGTATTTTAGTGCAACACAGAAATTTAAGCATCTGCTTAAAAGTCTGAGGATCAATGTGTTTCAAGCCATCAATTCAGAGAGAGTGAAACCCTTAAATCAGAGAAAATTCCTTTGTCAGCTTGTTCACTGGATGTAAGACCAAGAATATGGATTTCATGAGTTATTTGCAGCATGTGCTGCTAAGCAGCTGGTGTTTGTGCCATGCATTAGCTGTGTAAGAGGAGCTCTCATCTGGAAGTTGCTGTAACATGAGCTTTTGGAAGGGAAAATGTGCTTTGCATTGTATTCATTGACACATAAGAGAGAGAACTTTGGCTGTGAAGCTTTGCAAGTGACACACACACAAGTCTAATGCCATAGATTTCTTTACTGCTGGGGCAAAACTGTTCTTCACATCAGCTGCTGCAGGCCTTGGGTGATGCATCACTGGTCACCCACTGCATCCTCATATTTACGAGCTGATGAGACCCTAATTCATTGAGTCCTCAAGAGAGGGAGCCAGTGGTGAGAAAGTGACTCAATTCTGCTGCTTTCTGACAGCACCAATCTCATTAGTCTCTTCTGCTGTTGGAGGAAGCAAAAGGAAGCAGAGAAACAGTGAAGGAAGACCATAAACTACAAACTATTCTTGTGCTAGAAATAAAATGTTGGGTGTTCTAAAATATGTGGCATGTTCTTTGCACTTTTTCTAGCAAATGTAGAAGTTTGTAGTGATGTATCCCCTTTCTTAATAGGACTTTCATTTTGCAAGAATGAATCAGTCATGTGCATGTATTTCCTCATCAGCTGTCAGTGTATGAGACAGATTTTATGTTCATGCTGTTTTAAAGGTAACCCATGAGACAGGTGAGTTTCTGTGGATTTCTGTAGAGACTCTGAATAGAATCTTCCATTATTTTTGTTTGTTGCTCATATTTTTCTCTCTATTATGCCTGTTTCTTTGCACATTTTTATAAAGTTTATTTTTTTTTAATGTAAATGCTCTTGGTATTTTCTTGTGATAGGAAAGTACAGAATTCTACACAATGATGTATTTTTGCCATATATGTCTCCCAGTATATTTGGAAATAAAAGTGAGCTTGGCATTCAAGTAGTGAACGTGAGCTTGGTCTCAATAATAACAACCACACAGCTCTGTTCTACAATGCTTAAACCTTTCCTGAATACTCTTTGTCTCTATTTTCTTTGTTTCTTTCAACCTCTTCAGGGCAACAAATATTTGTAGAAACTGCCATTCCAATTGAAGCTAATATATAGTGAAATGACTCCCCCTGCTTAGAGAGGATATGAGATGTACAGCTATAAGTTATGTTGAAATCATATGGAGAGAAATGTTTGGTATTAGTGGGAATGTTGGCCTTTAACCTCAATTTTGGGTTTGGAAATCACTTCCCTGTGAAGCATTGCAATTATTGCCATGCTTTGGGATTTCATTGAAAAGCTTTTAACAGCAATAATATTATCAGAAGGCTAAAATGTGTGCTTCATTAGAAATTCCATCCAGAGATCATGGCAGTTTGTGTTAAAAATGTGTTTTAATAATCTCTTCACCACAACAAGGAGTCTCTTTCATATGCTGTCACTAGCTAAAACTGCCTTTTTCCCACTCAGCTTTTAGCTGCTGTGTGATATAAATTTGTTGCTCATTTCCATTAGGAGCAAACATAATATTTTGGCAAACTATTCTTACAATCGAAACAATTTTAATTTTTTTTTTTAAATCAGTCGGCGCATTTGATTTGCCAAAGGTTGTGTGCTTAGAATGACTTTACATTTTAATTAGAGCTGCAGCAATCTGTTAGCTAACTCTGAACCCTGAATGAACACGAGTCTCTAGGCATGTTTGGGAAAGCTCATGAATTCGCCTAATGAGCTGTCGGAAGGGTTCCATAAATAGTGTCAAAAACTTGTTGAAGGACCCTCCAGATGTATTCAAGAAGCTTGAATGAGCAAGGGCTAATACAAAATGAGTGCCACTGGGCTAAATATTTCTGGAAAGGTCTTTTTGCTCCTGATATAGGGAGAATTAAAGGTCATGCTCGAACCTTTGCTTTGGAGGGAGTGTTTTGGAGCATGGCTTGTCAAACATAGCTATTAATAGCTTCACTGTTGTCTCTGGAAGGACAATGTGATCATCTCCCTCTTTGCCACAATGCAAGGGTAACAAGGGCCTTTTCTATTCTCCAGTAAGCACAGCACAGGGATTTGAAAAACCCAAGCTTCTTTGGGAGGGTTCTTTGAAATTAGAAAAATCTCTGGAAGGAATAGAATTGTGATAGATGATAATTTTTTAATGGATCAGCAAGTCAGGGGAAACCTAATGCCCTCAGCATTTCCTTGGTGTCACACATAACGAGCTGTAAGAGGAAGAGTCTTTTTGACAGTTTCTGCTCTAAAGGAACTGAGAGGCACAGGGTGATGATCTCCTCACAGGTCACTGGCCTACAATTCACCTGGGGATTCACAAAGAGCCAATAAATCCTCTGCACTGTTCACAGCACCAGGGTTATGGCACGGCATCCTTTTGGAGCTCACAAGGTGTGTGGATGTCACTGTGCAAGGTATTCTCAGGAAAATGTGGCAGAGTAATCTGCTGATGGTAACAGCCCTGTAAATCATTTATAACTAAAACCATTTTACCAGACAATACCTTGAGTTAAAAAAATAGGCTTCTGTTCTCTTACCACATGTCAGTAGCATTACTGCTGTCACTGATAGAAATACCTGAATGATAGCATTCTCTTCTCTAAAAAGGATGATGAGAGCCTCTAGCCTATAATTGCAGTTTGTGCATGTGCAGGCCAGAAAAGTTTCCTCTTTAATACAAATGGAAATCTAGACTAGGCAGTCAGGTATATTAGCCTCCCACAAATCATATTGATCAATTCTTTATATATAGAAGTTGTTTCTGTTTTGCTTTGTTGCTATTTCCAGGAAGATGTAAGGATTTCTTTTTTTTCTTTGATTCATCACTGTCATTTAGATCAATGTGATGAATTACTTTAATTTCAATAAGTGTGTGTATTTGGACCTGTTGCAGAACACCACAATATATAACTGTATTATTTTTGAAAATATCATCTCTACCACTGGAAAATTTTGCTGCCCTGCTTTCCCCATTAGGGAAACCAATCTCAGAGTTCTCTTTGATTCTCTGTTTACAATACCCACACATGCCTGTGTACAAAATGGTAGGATGAAAAGATTGAATTCCAGTACAGAGCTGGGGATTTTGAGTGCAATTCTTTACTAGTAAGTGCAAACTGCTGCATGCAGGACAATTGAGTGGCAGTCCCTTGGCCTCTTGGTATCCTTTGGATCCACTCTGCTGTGCTCCATTTAGAATACATAATGTTTCTAAAGTGTTTGCTGCTTTTATTAATGAAGGTTTGTCAGCACTTGTGACATGGCATCGATTAATCTTTGTCTACTTTCATATTTTACACAGGAAAAATGGCTTTAACACTGACTTTAGCAGCCTGACCCTCCCCTCAGATAGGAAACCCAAATTAAAGTTCCTTGCATGGGTTACCTGGTACAGCTTCAGTGCCCACAGCAGGTACAGAGACCCCGCTCTCAGAGGTACCCCTCTCCACTGGAATATCCAAAGAAGGATTTTAAAGAAGGTTTAAAGAAAGAGGAACAAGAAAGAGGGAACAAAATCTTAATAGTAAAAGAAATTAAAGGGGTACTTGGCAACATTTCAACTATGATGTGGTTTTAAGGAAAATAAATCCTGTATTCCTCTCTTCTCAATTTCTTTATCCTAAGTGGTGAGATATTCTCCTTGCTAAGCAATATCATTAAAAATGTGGGGAATGGGGCTGGTGCTTTTTTGCTTATTAATATAAAGACTGTGCAATAAGGCAACATAAAACTGAAAACTGACTGCTCAGTATGGCAGCACCTGTGCTGCATCCCACCAAAGATCAGCTGGATTTAGTGTCCTGTCTCTGGGACAGCTGCTAACAGAAGGAATGTCACGTGAAAGAAAGGAAAACACTAAGCCAAAATTATTTGGGTACCAGCTCTCCATGTTCTAGATTCTGGCATGTCTGCCTATGGCTTTAACAGGCTGAGGATTGGGGTTTAAGGAGGTGATGTTTAGATTTCATCGACTGTTTCAGGTGTTCATCTGAGAGTGTGCTGTGATAACCTTCATGGATGGATGAACACATCTGGTAGCTACTTCTAAGGATCCTAATGGCTTAAATGAGTGGGAACTGATGAAACAATCTGTACTTCAAACAGCTTTCTCCAAAATTCCTGACATCCAGCTGTAACCATTGTTTACTCATTTTAGGAAATTAGAGGGTATAATCTATGCTTCATGATGTTGTTGCTGCAGTTTAAAAACAGAGCAAATTAAGGTAATGTAGATCTTATCTCACTAACTAAATTCTACTGAAAGCTTCTTTGAAACTTCTTTGAGAAAAAAAAAATTCCTTACAGAATAGATTGCCTTGAAAACAGGCAAAGAGTTTGACAATGATTCTCAGTTATAATGTCTTCAATATATTTTATGTTTTGTTGACATGTGTTACATCACAACATCTTCTGCTGTTACTGTCTCCATTTTTTACTTAAATTTCTTAGCACTGTATTTCTATAAAATTGGTAGTTACTGTATTATTTTGCATAACTTTTTAAACTTTATTTCTCGGGTATCATCAAATTCTCTGGCTTTCCTCAGGCTAATGAGAGTCTCAGTAAGAACTGTCATGTTTGAGTTCAATAAGCACCAGGGGATGTTTTACTTCTATGAGTTTATCTGGCCACTTTTTGAACTTAGGTAAAGTGTTGCTATCTGCACCAATCTTGAGCAATTAATAACACTTAACTATAGTAGGTGTGATTAAGTTCTGCCATTTCTCTACTTTAAACATTCCATCTAAGATTAGCTATTTCAAATTATAACACCTCTACAACTATTTCTTTTAGATGCCAGAAAGTCCTAATCTGTTTTCCCTTTCCAGAAGTTTGATTGCAGGCAGTTTGCTGGTCCATACACAGCAATAACAAGGATTTTTTAGTTTGTTTGTTTTTTAAAATCCTTTCCTTAAATTGGGGCTTTGAGCACTACTTGGTAATTTTGGACTTTTAACTATTTCCTCTTTCATGAGTCTTTCGCTGCCTTTGTGCAGTTAGGGGTCTCTTGCATTTCAGTGCATTTCTATTTTTTTGCTTTTAATATTTATTACCATGCATGTTTTCCTGCTGTTTTGTCACCTGATTGCTCAGTATTTTGATGTCCTCTTGCAGTATTTTTTCAGCCAGCTCTCCTTTTTAGCACTCTAAAATACTTCAGTATCATCAGTGAAAACTCCTACACCTTTATTTACTATATTTCTGCATTTTTGATGCTTTCTCCACGGTAAATACATCTTTGTAAAAACAGTTGTAATTTTTAAACTTTAGAAAACAAACATCAACACTCAAGTTTCTGCGACAAAACCAGTCCTGTCAAGGCCAAACCCTTCTCTTGTTGAAGTGTATCTAGCGTGGTTATATAAAGTTGGACAACCTTTTCTGAAGGCTGTATCAAGCATTTAACCACATGTTTTCAAGACTCCCAGCTCTCACTCAGTTCAGTAACTGCACAATGAAAAAAATTCAAGCATTTATAAATGTAGTTCTAGTTGTTGCCAATTTTTAACTGCTGCTGGGCTGGGAGGATAATTACTGCTTGCTGGGGATGGGAACACTGCAGCCTGAGTGCTGGAAGAGGCTGAGCTGTTTGCCTCCAACAAGGCTTTGCTGATTTCAGTCCTCCTGGATGTTCTTTGTGTCTGTTACTGTGAAGTTAACAAATAACTTCAAAGTTTCTTGATTTCTGCTTGATATGCAAGCAAATGGAGTTAAATAGCTCCCAGATAAGTGGTGCTGACTACCTAAATGGAACATTTGAACCGCCATCACTGAGAAAGTTTATTTCATTCTTTGCTGACAAGTCCAGCAAATTTTATTTGGCAGTATTTACAGTACATAATATGTGAGAAACATGTGCTGTGCTCATAAGAGATGCACTACATGATGTGTAGTATTACCCACCATTAGAGCTTCCATCAGACACCTCTGAGATGGCATAAATCAAATAGAATAATTTTCCATTTTTAGAATAAAAATTGTTTTGGCAAGGGCACCATGACACAAGTATTGTGTTGGAAAATAATTAGGAATAGAGCAAGTATCTGAAATGGCACACATAAAACTGCAAATAAAACTGACAATAAATGTCAATATAACAGTGTGCAGCCTATGTTCCTGCAGAAACCCTGATGTGACTTACAGTAAAGAAAATATAACTTAATAAATATATATAGTGGAGTACAAACAAAGCCACCAGAATTTAGAGCCAATTTGGCTGATGGCTCTAAGTTCATGTTTCTTATGTATTAGTGTGTATCAATCTTCTCCTGGTAGTGTGCGGATTCTCATGAATAAGTTAAACAACTTTTTGGTTTCTAGATGTATCAGAAGCACCCTGTAGATTTTAGCTGCACTTCAGGTATCAGATTGAGATATTTTTGGGAATTGCTTTTTCAGTAGCATCTCCAGCTAAGAAAGGATAAGTATTGTTTATGCAATTCAGGGCAAAATGTTGTGTTCTCAGAGAACTATAAATGTTGCATCTTGTATACCATGTTATTTGAGCAAAAAAACCTTGTCAGTGTCTATGAGATACAAATGTCCATATAACTACAAAATGTCCATATAACTACAAAATTTAGCTACATAGCTGACTTTTTTTTTTTTTTTACCTTTCATGGATAAAAAGTAATGGCTTTTTTCAGACAGAGGAAAACTTCACCTCCTTTTGCCAGTGCAGGCAGACGTTCTTTATCTATAGACAACAACAAGCCAAAATATTTCAGAATGAAGTTGTAAATTTTCCTCACCTCTATTTTGTATGGAGCTAGATGATACTTTACATCCTCATAAATTGTCCTCTATCACCATCTGGATCATGTGAATGCACTTCCATGTGAGTTACTGGTACTCCTGTACTTTTCCAAAGGGATCTCACTGTAATATTTGAACAAAGAGGAAATGACACCATTGTTGAAGAGTTTTCAGCTATTTGAGGACTGAAAACAGAAGTTCAG
>VZSU01000360.1:764914-784176 GCA_013398715.1 Nesospiza acunhae | reverse complement strand
AAAGAGTGTTTTAAAAAACTTGTGACATTCCAATACATCAAACACAATGGATGTTTAATTAAAGGAAAACACCCTCTCTCAAAAAAACCCCAGTGCCTGGCATAGCAGGTAATTAAGCCCTTGATTTCAGGATTGTAAGGAAAGATTCAATGCATAGCAGCATGTATTAAAGTACATCATTAACTACAATGTTTTATAATATACACTATGTAGAAAATAAAATATTAATGCGTATGTAAGCACCTTAATATGTAGGTTTAGGATATAGATTTGATCCTACTAAACCTTTGAAAATGCCTATATTGGTGTGAAAATTTGAGTCTGGATTTTGAAAAGACTGCTCATTAAGAGACAACATGGAAATTTTGAAGGTTTTTAGAACAGAAAAACCCAGTTTAATTTTTGGTTTTGGATTTTTTTAATGCTTTTTGAGTTCTTGTCTTTTTTAATGTAAGTAGACAGTGAAATAAACATGCCAGTCTCCAATACCAATATTTGAGTTGGATCTCATCTTGGTTTATATCTTGACTTTTGGAGCAACATTTCTCCATCAGTCTTCTGAAGTTGATGCAATCCCAAGGTTAATAACTGAAAACCATTAACAATAATAGTTGTATGAGTGCAGGAAAAAATCATTTGTGATCACAGCATGCTCCTACATAGATTGACAATCCAAAGAGGAAAAGAGATATTCAGATGCAAAAGAAACATGTAGTTCTTTGGGTCTGTTACAAAATCAATTTAGTAATCAGATAATTGAGCCAAAAGAAAGGTACAAGGAAGGAATAAACTTTTTAAAAGCTTGGCTTTCCTGTCTAAGGAGTGAAAGGACTTGGGGATATGCCCTTTCTGGGAGATAAATTTAGTTAGGCTGCAGGTAGATCTGTGGCTTCCTAAAATTATATAGTTCTCCTCCAGTGACTTGCACAAGAGCTCTCTCTATTTTTGGCTTTAGAGAAAAGCAGGACTAGTTAGAACCAAACTGAGAAATGCTTGAAAATGTACTCTAATGTCTTACCTTACATAAAGAGAGTCACAGGTGTACAAAACAGAGCAACTTTAGAGAAAAGTTGCTGGGCAGTTTAAGGTAGCTGCATCATTGAAATGTCAGATTTTCCTATGCTGTGAGACAGAATTTGAAAGTGATATCAAAGCTAGCAGGATAAATCGCTGGTTCCACAGGTTCTCTCATGCAATTACTAGAAAGACAAGATGTGAAAGTGGAGGAAGATGTGAAGGAATAAATATAGATGACATTGCAGAAGGTAATAGCAGCTGCAGCTGGGGGCAGAAGCAGAGAGTAATGATCTAGAATCTTTTGAAGAAATGGTTGCTTGCTACAGGTTTGTGTTCTTTAAGGGATTAAACTAAGCAACTTTTTGGCTACAGCCAAAGTGAGCTACAGCCATGTTCACAGTTCTTTGTATTAACCGTGATATGTTTCTTGTAGTGCTCTGTAACTATTAAATTGCCTATGTGTTACCATCTGAAAAAGCAACACGAGAAGCAGCTCCAGGATATTTCTTGCTGTCCTCAGGTGAACTGCAGAACCTGCAGGGAGCCTAAGCCTAGGAAGTTCAAGTGAGGCACCAAAAAGGAGATTGCTTGAAAAATCTGCAGGAGGAAACATCTTAAATTCAGAAAGCTGCAAGAAAGTGGGACCTGGATGTTCCTTTACTTGCTTTCATACATCCTCCCATCTCCCCTCTCCTGCCACTGCTCTGGATACCCCAGAGGTCTAATAAGAGCTCTAAAATGAAAAGTCGTCTTGCCCACACAGACCTCTGTAGTCCATGCTGGTGACTATGATGAAAGTTGTAGTCATTGAGTTTCCTCTGCAAACCCAGTCTCTTGCTCTAAATCTGATTCAGGAATAAGCACACTCCTGGCCATGGAGCATGGACTATCCATGTGAGGCCCCAAAATAAACTATACATCGCCAGAGTGAGGTTTGCTGGTGTTTAGAAAGAAATAGTTATCCAAGTTATCTTTTTATAATCCTCATTAAAGGCTACTGTAATAAAGAGAAGAGAAACAGTTTCTTAGGCTGAAAACAAGGTTGAAATGATCCTATCTGATAAATATTTTATGAAACTACACCCAGAATCATGAATCCATGAGATAAAGAACAGGCATTAATAGCATGTTGAGCACATCTGTGCCCTGTTTGGACCATACAAACACCCTGAAGCTGAAGCTCCATAGGAAATTTTACAGAGGGAAGGATTTGGCTGACAGCCTGAATCTAGGTTGTGCCACAAGTTCCATTCAACATAACAAGCATTTTAATTTATTGAGTGCACCTGCACAATAAAGTAAAAGCACTATGTAATAAATTGAGGCTAAGTTCTCCTTTCACAGGGTTTAAATCCAACATGACAACACATTTTCTACTGTTTTCTTTATGGTCAAAAAAACTCCCAAAGATTCAGCTATTTAAAAGAGGCAATATGAGAAATTCCCCCTATTTTTCTGTTGGTAGATTTTGGTTCCTTTTTCTATTAATCTGTAAATGAATTTAGGGTTGAATGATTACTTCATGTGTAGCAGGTAGGCAAATACTTGACACCATAATAAAATCCTTGCTAAAATATTCCATGCATGTGAAATATTAATAGCAGTTTAAAAACCCCCCAAAATAACTACCTGTAATCAATTGAAAGATATTATCAAAAAATATGAAGTTTGGTTTTTTCCCCACCTATTGATCTCACTTTTGTTTTATCATCTACCATCAGTTGATGAATATGTTGGGGATTTAGCGGGATTTGGCTTCATAGCAGGGTTAAGATTGTGTCAAAATTTTAGATTTTCTTCTCCATGTGACAAAATTGCCTTAATGGACTTTTATGTCTTCTAGCAGCAGAGAGAGTAAGAGCTCACTTCCCTTATAATGACAGTAGAAAAGATTGCTGAGATGGCTGCTTTTGATCTCAGACATGATCAGAGCAGCTGATGTTGTGCTGTTGCTTCATTTGCAGATTTTTTTCAAGCTAAAGTTTTTGCCACAAGCCCAGTATGCCTTGACCCTGTAAAATCCATACACAGAGCAGCCTTTTCCATCTGAATCATGCCTCTGGCCACATCTGGTGCTTTGGTTGTTTTAGAAAACAGCCTTATCTACTATCAGGTCCACAAATTTATTCCCTGAACATATACTTGTTCTTTATCTGCAAAATAAAATGTAATTCTGTAGGTTTCAATATCTTAATAGAGTGTACTGGGAGATGAAAATGGAAGTATATATTTTTAATAATGGAAGCTGATATCTGTATAATTTATCTATATAGCTTTTGAATAATCTTTGGAATTATGAAAATTGCTGTCTGTATATCTGACTCTAGCAATTCATAAAAGACTGTCAGATTAGCTTTTGTCATGTCAGACCCGAGATAATTTGCACCATTAAAATGCATTCATGCCTTACTCTTGTTTAACCTCAGGACAGCTGATTACTTGACTGAACTGAGAGAAGAGGAGAGGAAAAATGGAGTAGGCAGAGAGAACAAGAGATGCTTCCTAGAATCACATACAAAAAACCCACAGAAAATATGAAGCAGGTGATAGGAATTTAGAGCATTCTGCAGGAGGAGTATTCTTAAGGATCTTATCCTGTAGGAAAAATTAATTATTTACTCATAAACCCTGTGCGATGAGTTGATCTGTACCTTCATTTCTTGCTACATGAGGACAAACCCAAGTTCCTTGCAGCACCACATCCACCCTGCCAAAATGGGCATCATTGCTCCACACAGCATTCACCAAGGGCGTGCCCAAGACTGGTCGTGAGCTGGGTCAGAGCTTCCTCTGTTCTCTGCTCTTGCAGGGAGATGAGAGCTGCAGGAAATTCTGTTAGTCAGCTCTGTCAGTGGCTCTGGGTACACAGATGATCATTCTGTCAGCTCCTAGCAGCAGCTTTGTTGATCTCCCATTTTTCTAATCTTTTGTGCTCTTGTAAAAGAGAGGTTGAAGTGTTCTTTGGTTAGGTCACAGCTATGGCAGAGGTTTTTTGCCTCCTTCAGAATTTTTTTTACTCAATTTCAGTTGAGGGTACAGAACTTCCTGTGAAGCACTGAGGAGCTCTGATCAGTGATACAAAGGGAGCAGGGTGGGTGTAGAATATGTGTACCTCGTAGAATATATGATGTAAATCAAGGCAAGTGTTTCATTTCCTTCCTCAGTGATGTCACATTACTTGCAAATGTGCAGTGGAAATAGAATAGAATGTTTCAGTTGGAAGAGACTTAAAAGAATCCTCTTATCCAACTCTTTGACCAATCCAGGGCTGACTAAATTAGAACAATGTTAATTTGAATTATCCAAATGCCTCTCAAACAGTGACAGGCTTGGGGCTTTGAACATTTCTCTAGGAACCTGTGCCAGTGTAAAGAAATAAAATTATATTCATATAATATCTGAATTGTTTGAAGAAAAAGAAAAGAATAAAAGACAAAAATCTGTGGTACTATGAGCATGACTAATGTGTGCCTAGTGAATGGAGCAGTGGGAAGGGATTCAGGAAGCTCAAATAATGTTTTGGGATTTTTGCACTGTCTACCTTGTAAACTCAAAAATTTCTCTTCATCTCTCTCTGTTACTGTCCCAGCCATTTATCTTCTCTAGTTAAAGACATCTTTGTCAAAGGGAATGGTTTTTAGTTGTGCAGTTAGGAGAAATGATTATATGAATGTCTCTAGCTATTATTATAAACTAAATAACACCTAGTAGACTTTTTTTAGCCTTTAAGTCCTGATGTAAGACTCCTTAAAGCAGTTAATGGAAGTCTGGAGTATCTGTATCTTGTGGAGATTTTAGGCAACACTTAAACAGCCGCATAGTTTTAAATTGTAAGATAATTAATAACATAATTTGGTGCAGGGTAAGTCCCTTGTTGCACAGTGAGTTCTGCTGTGCAGAGCATTCTGTCCATCAAGTTTCTGCATTTCCACATCTCATGGGGCATCCTAAGGAACCAGTGGCAGCATGAAGATTCTCTTTCAGCAGCTTGTTTAAAAAGAAAAAAACCCAACTGCTCTGAAATGTGGGATGGAAATGATTTTATCCCTTTTGCTTATGCTCCTGTGCCAGCCGCCCCAGTGCAGAGGTTCCAGTGAGAGGCAGCCCTGGGATGTGGGGTGTCACACAGCACGGCAGGGCGCACTCTGCTTCCCATGCCAAAGGCAGCCTGCAGCAGACAGGAACTCTAAAGGGTATCCCCATGAGGGAGTGATCAGTGAATGCAGCTGAGGAGTCAGGCCCAGGAAGGAGCTTTATTCTGAAGGTGCAGGGCAGGCTTGAACAGCTTCTGACAGTAAGATGAGCAAGGCACAGCCTGGTTTTGTACAGAATTCACAATACAATGAAAAAGTGTAAGGGATGGTGTCCATCACCAGCAGTGCTCAACAAATTACCTATTTCTTCAGCTACAAAGATTCTCTGACTTTGAAAAGGCTTCCAGAAGACTGGGAATGAAAAAGAAATAAAGATAATTGATAAGTTCTGTTCATCTCAAGGATTTTCAATGAGATCTTTCAGTGTAACATTGCAAGGAGAGGACCACAAAATGCACTAAGTGTAGTGGTTGGCTGCGCAGAAAATCCCAGATATTTGCTCTGTGTAACAGCTTACCTGCTTTTTAAGATTTGGCACACGCTGAACGTGGTAAATACATGTTCATTGCTGCTATTCTGCCTTTTCTTGCTGGATTTGACAAGTAAATTTATGTGAGCATTCTTGTGCCTGACTTTACATTACGTGAGAGGAAGGAAAGCTGTGTGTGCTTGTTTGAAATAGAATAAAGGAGCTAATAGCTGAGAGGAATATCAGAGGGGAAAAGCTCGGGAAATTTTGGTGAGGATCAATTAGAAGTTTGCAGTTGCTGGAATAAAACCCTCCATGTGGCTGTCTGTGATGAAGAAAACCACTCTTCATAGGATGCAAAGTAGGCAGTCAATTAGCACTCAATTAAGGTGGTATAAAAGCACTGCTGTAGATGCAGTAAATAAGATGAAGGAGGTTCTTAGGCTTTTGCATTGTAATAGGTCTAACATTCTCCTTTTCATAATGCAGTGCTCTCCTCTCCCATTAGGGATAGCCATATTCTAAATTTGAAAAGAATATAGTTACATTTTGCTTAGAAAATCATCATAGTACCTTAAGGGCAATTATTTCTAATTGGCCTTGCATTTGTCTAAATTATAAGAAGACTAAGTTATGTTGTCCCTGTTTATTTTATTCAGATGAAATATTGTACTTTGTCAAATTTATCACACCTGTTATCTTACTACAACATTGTCTTTAATTGCTATCAGAGTTTCACAGAGAATTTTGAGTAATTAAAGAAATTTAAATGTCTCTCTGAAACTAAGGCTAGGTGATTTCCTTCATCCATCTTATCAGCAATGAATCTTACCCTTCAGAATAAATATGTATGTACATATAAATATGAATTATTTTTTTTAAGATGGAAAATGAGTTGTGTGCAGACATTGGATAGCCATTCTCTAACTCATTCATTAATAGACATCTGTGCTTTCTAATTAAAATAGTGAGATATTTGCTCCAAAACAATATTAACTGCTAAAAGACCATACTCTTGTCTGTACTAATGACATAAGCCAGAATGGTCAGGAAATAAGTAAGAACTTCAAAATTTCCAGACTATTGAAATCATGCTCTCTGCTGCATTTATTGAGAGTAAATAAAGAGTAAATACAGTAGAACTGAATCCTGTGAATTTCAAGGCCAAAAATACTAATTTTTCTTCAAGGAAAATATCTACTGCCAATTTTTGACTCAGTTCTTTAGAGCACTAAAAATATAGAAGTCTCCCTCTGCTGGTCTGGGTCCAACTTTGCTTGGAATCAAAGAATAAAAAAGTAAATATGGTTCATGAAGTAAAACCAAGAAACAAAATTAATTGCAGCAAACATTTTTGTTAGGGAAAATTTTATATTCATGTGAGTGTAGAACAGACCATTAAGGGTTTTGTAAAAATTATGGACATTTCAATTTATGGTGTGTTTCATTGGATAATGGACATTTTATTCTGTATAACATAGAATTTCTTTGCTGTTATTAGTTTCTCTAGGACCTGCAGTTACCTCTCTAATTCAGTTACTTCTTTGTACCCTATTGCATCTTCAGAGGGTATTATTTCTATATACTAAGCTTTCTGAGTAGAGAGTGAAGACAGATCAGAGCAGGAATCCTCCCTGTTTTGTTTCTGAAATAATTACTGAATTATTGTCTTCCTATTCATGCGTTCCTGGCTGCCAAGTTTAGGAATTTCTCCTTCTGTGAAATATGAGAGAGCAAAACAGGCAAAACTGCAAGCCAAAGGGAACCTGCCAATTTCTGAAATCATGTTTTTGCATATCAGATGCTCCAGCAGACAGAGGAATACCTAATTTGAATATTCATCTCATTTAAGACCCCGTGGAGCTGCAGTTGGACTGGACCACTGGAGTTGCTGCATCTCCACTGCAGACTGAGATTCCTTTAAAATTCTGGCAGGAGCAATAGCAGCTCAGTTTATGAAACATTCTGTTGCACTGCTAAAGAAGCTGTGTGCAATGTACTTGCTGGGTTTTGGCCTCTGTAAGGAAAATTCTATAAAAGCAGTGGCAATCCTACCACTACCCAGTCTCTATAGAGGAAACTCTCATTTTTCACACTCCTCTTGAGTAGGAAGGATGGTGACTAAGGTGCTGGAGATGAAAAGTATTTAAACTTTTCTTCTTTTTGCCTCATAACCCAGATAAGGAGTCAGTTTGCAAGAATTTGAGTCAATTCACAACACTTTCCACCCTTACCAAGAGATATCTTTGGCAGGCTCTCCAGGCATGCAGTCAGCACCAGCTGAATGTTTTCTGTTAGCATTGCTCCAGCAGAATATTCTGTGTTTTCCAAGTTGCTGAAGCAAATGGGAACATTCACAGAGATTTCAGTGGGAGCTGGATCATGTCCTTGCCCATCATCATGCCTGATCTTTCCTGACTGATGCTGAAAACTCTCTTGTAAGAGAGCCCCCACAAGGGTGTGATGTCACTTGGGCTGATGAATCATGTGTGTCGCTGTTATCACTCTCCTCAGTCTGAACAAGGCTGGTGATTTTGTAGCTGAGCGCATAGTTTAAGATTTTTAAAGCTATATTTAATCTAGTTTCTTTAAGTAAATAGGTAATGCAGTGAAAGGGGACTGTAGGGCTTGATAGAAAGGTCTTTGCATATCCTTCTAAAGAAGTTCAGGTACTACTCCTGGCACAGCAGCAGCTCTGAGTTTTCTAGATGTTTAATTTCAATTTTGACATATGTTGGAAAAGGGGAGAGATTTTCTCACAGTCATCTAAAATTCATTAAGAGACTTTCAGTCATTTCCATCTCTGTGAGACCAAGGTGTGCTTATGCAAAGTGCCTATGATGTCAGGCTAAAAGGAGTGACACAGAAACAAAACAGAAAAACACTCCAGAAAGTGACTGAAAAAGAAAAATTGAATTGCTTTTCATAGGTATTTGTTTCTCTCCCCTGACTAAACAAGGACTGAATGAAAACTGTACTTTATTTTAGGCATTCTAGAAGATGCAAAAAATTCAGTAGAATTAAAGTGTGTAGTTCATTTGGACTGAAATACTGGAACAACTCATCCTGACCTTGTGCTTCAGGCATCACAGGACACCCACAGAGATTTGCCTGAAAGCCTTAATTCAAGTCCCAGCTTCTAAAAAACTATCCCCCATCCTTCTCTCCCAAAGTTTATCAGAGTGATTTGTTTGTTGCTGCTGTTTTGCATGCATTCCACTGGGAGCAGAACTAGATGGGAAAGCTCTAAATTATATTGACTTTTTTTCCTCACTGACTATTACTTTCAAGTGCTGAACTTTGCAAAGTATTGGTTATCCTTCTGTCAGGCCAACCCATGCCTTAAAAAAAGAAACCCAAACAACAAAGCACTAAAATCTACTAAATATAACTGCTTAGAAAAAATTCAACTTGAATTGTAGTAAATTTTAAGAATAGATCCTATTTTTTGTGGATGGATAGAATGTAAGAGAATAGTGCAGAAGGCAATCTCACCCCTGAGGAGTTGCAGCTGTACTAATCCCCAAAGATTAGGAACAGATCTGCCCTTAACAGGCCACAGCTGTGTCCAATAAGAAGACGAGAGCTACAAAAGAGTGGGTGAGCTGGGTGAGAAGAGATGTTAGTGTTTTTTGGCTGTGCTGTGAGGAGATGCCCATGAGAAATCACTGAGAAGGTATGGGAACTTTTGAAATAAGTTGACAACAATTTTTTTTTTCTATGTGAAATGTGCAGGTTTTGCCTTTGTGAGCTTTGATATTTTAGTCATTCATGTTTCCTATAGTTCACTACATTTTTTTTTTTTTTTAACATGAGAATTCAAGGGATTAATTAAAAGAAACTACCATTCTCTTGAGTATTTTAGTTTGTTTTATTTTCTGGAATCTGCACTTCCAGAAATTTTCTGGGACAAGGTCTATTTGTTTTGGAAGTGTTATTAATTTTCATTTTATGTCCTAAAATTTTCCTGCATTTCCATCCTGCTCCAGAGGGTCGAGTTCATGGCTGGGACTGTAAGCATGGTTCATGAGATCTCCCAGCCAACCATTAAACAAGACATTATAAAGTTAGTGTTCTCCATCTTCATTTCCATAAGTTAAAATCAGTAAGAGTGATGTGTTTACTCTGGTGGAATGGAAACACTCACATAAATTTCTAAGGCACTGATGTATATCTGTGGAAATGTCAAAGGTTCAGTGCATCTTTCATTGCACAGGGTAGGTTTCTACAGGGCCTGGATAGATGACCTAAATAAAGATGTCTCTAGTTAGATTTGCTTTTGGTCAAGGCTTCAGGAAACACTGACCTGTGTTATAAGTTGCAAGATCAGGAAAATCTTGCCTTTTTTGAGGAGCTGCAATGTGAACATGATTTATATCAGGGGAGGGAATAGTAAAGGATGACACTCTGCTTTGTATTTCCATAGCACACCATAATGAGCATTGAAAGAGAGCTTTTATTTAAAACAAATCTTTATATAAGAATTTCTACATAAAAACTTATCAGTTCTGAGCTAAATTAGTAGCATATTTACCACAAGGGTTTTCTCTCAGCTTTCAGTCTTTGATAAACAATGTGTCTCCTAAAATTGTGGAACAGTTCTATAAACCTTTTGGAAATACAGAAATAGGAAACAAACTGAATGCCACAAAAAAAAAACCAAGTAAACAAAAGCCTGGCAATTTTTGGGTCGCTCCCTGCGAGCCATGGAGTGTGTCCAGAGAAGGTTTGGAGGGCAGCTCTGATGAGGAGCAGCTGAGGGAGCTCAGATTCTTCAGCCTGGAGAAAAGGAGGCTCTGGGGGGGATCTTCTTGCTCTCTCCAGCTGCCTGAAATGAGGCTGTGGGCGGGTGGGGGTCAGCCTTTTCTCCCTAGGGAAAGCTATAGGACAAGAGGAAGGGGCTTCAAATAGCACCAGGGGATATTTGGATTTGATATCAGGAAAACTTTGCTGGAGGGTGGTCAAGCCCTGGAACAGGCTGCCCAGGGCAGTGGTGGAGTCGCCATCCCCAGAGGTATTTAAAAGATGTGTGGCTGTGTCCCTTCATTGCATGGTTTGGTGCTGGCCTTGGCAGTGCTGGGTTAGTGGCTGGGCTCAATCTCAGAGGTCTTCTCCTGCTTAACTGATTCTATCGTGCCATTTGTGAGTGGGAAAAACAAAAAAAAAAAAACCAAGAGTCTTTCTTCCTTGACCTTTTCCTGCTTTTCTTGTATTAATCAATTAATGCTTTTCCTGAACTGTGAGTATTGATAACACATCTGTCCTGTTTTGATTCTCTGGGTCCAATATAGACCAAAGGATGCTGCACCATTTTCCTTATGGGGACGTTAAGTCAAAGCTCATTGTGATACTGAATTGTTTCAGGGTTTTTTTAGAGGATGAAGGGGGAGTTTGCTGGGGTGTAACATGTCTGAAACATTTAAAATTTTTCTAAATTTTTTCTTATTTATTTTCTAAATTTGATCTAAATTGCGGGATGGAATTGAAAGTCATTCTGGGTGTTGCCAGGCAAAGGGGGAGAAGGTGGTGAGCAGAAGCACTGGGTATGGTTGTATAGACATTCCTTCTTTGAGGAGGACTGTCTGAAAACTAATTTGGAGTTACAGGCAAAATTCAGAAGCAGCAGGGCTAATCTCAAGTGTCTGTAAAAGAATCAGTGAAGGAAGCCCAAAAATATGTTTGGTTCCTTTTTAATACCATTTTCCTAAAAATTAGTGTGTAAGCTAGTCAGAGAAGGATTTGACTTCACAGGATTTGGTTACTGTGACCCAAATTCAGTGTTTTACAAATGGAAGGAAGTGCACATATTCTCAGGCAGTATTGTAATATCATTATTCAGAAAAATAATATCTTCATTTCTTGTGGAAAACTTCTTTTCTTCTGGGATACTGTGTTGCAAGGCAGATCACTAAAGGCCCAGTTGGTTGATTTTTATGCATAATATTTAGAACACTCGACAGCCTTTACTTTGAGAAGAGAGGGTAGAAAATTCTTGAGGGGAATTCAATTTTATTCAGTTTTCAATTCCTGTGTGTTAGTTACAACAAGCCGTTGCATATGACCTTGAAAAAGCTATATCTGTGTAAGCATGTTGCTCATCAAAAGCAAAAATTGAAGTAAATACCTTCTTGTTCCACAAAGTTCAGACCATCCTTCTATCCTGAAAGTTCTAAATTTGTTATATAGCCTGTATATTTTGTAATTGTCACCCCAAAAATGAGATACTGGATTCCAGCTTTCATTCATTCATTTAATCAATATTAAGACTGGTTCAAATGTTTTCCTTGCATTTTGGTTGCAGAAAAACACTGAGTTGTGTTGGTCCTCAGAAGAGGAGAACTGTGCTGGAGGGCAAGACTGAGCTTGCTTTTATTAGTGGGCATTTTGCAGTTAGTAAGAAATTGCAGAAAAATCAATCTACATGGTAAAATAAATAATATTTCAGAGCAATATCTCATTAGTTATATTGTGCTCCAAAGGACTTTTTACTAAAGCAAAGTAGTGCACCTTTTTTGATACTGTTTAATTTGCGTGAGTTTTTCATGATTTTTCTATTTTATGAAAAATGAAAATATTATAATAGTGTTACCTCAATTTAAATAGTATCTATCTACACTGAAAGGTCAGATGACAAGGCAATTGCAAAATAATATAGGAAATTAGGAGGGGAGAGCATCTTAACTGTGTCTTTTGGTAAAACAATCACAGAGATAAATTGTTTTTTTTAGTTAATAGTGAACATCAGATTCTTTAGGGCCACTTAGGTCCACAAGCACTGATTTAAGTTTTGCTTAAGGCTTGTGCTATTTTCCATTCCCTCTCTGTCCATGTGAGTACTGACCATGGAGATTGCTGGCTTTAAATCCAGGCAAGGTCTCTCACGCTGCCCTGGTGAGATACCAGGGTCCTTTGAGCTTTTTTGTCATTTCCTTATTGATTCCCAACTGTCATATTTCTTAAGTAACATTAAAAATAACCTTTCTCTCCTCTCCCTTCTGTCTTCTAAAACTGGATAAATCATTAGTCATTTTCTCACTTACAACAGAATAAGTTAATTGCTTAATGATCAAGAAATTTTAATTTAATAAAACCCATCTATCAGAGAAACACAGCAATTTTCAGATTCCTTTTAATTGTCACATTTTTCTTAAGCGTGTAGATGCTTGCAAATATCACACCACATTGATGTCTAGTTTCCATGGCACTTCTTAGCAAATTTAAGAGAAGAAAAAGGTATTTAAGGAAGGAATTGTCTTTTACTAGCTGAGGAGAAACAGATTTTACTGTCAGAATAAACAATCTTTACTTCTGTTTAACTGTATAAAACAAAAGTGCTTAAGAATTGTAAGCGGGTCTGGATAAGACCTGCCTCTCTACTTGGTACTGTCAATATTACAGAAAACTTTGGGACCAACTTAGGGAGCCGTTTTCCTGTCAAGCTATCAAAACATATTGCAGAGGAGAGAGGGAATGGAAGTAAACTCTACCTGAGTAATGGCCATGATTGATGAAAAGGCCAGCAACTAACTTTAGGTCAGAATCAGCTCTCAAGACACCACTTTAAGCTGCTGTCAAAATTCTTGCTGTATCTCAGTTTTGGTCATGGTTCCACTCTGTGATTATGTGGAAACATCAGTTTTCTTTAAGGATCTTAGCCCATATAGTTGGAAAAGACCTTAAAGGAATTAATCTTTAGAAGGTAAACCAAAAAAATAAAGGTAGCCTGCTTGATAATGTTTGTTGAAAATGGGATATCTCATATTTTTTGGACTCAGTTAATATTGGTGTTTACAACATCACATAGTAATCTTATTACTATAGTTACTGTTCCCCAGCAGTGCAACAGAATTTGTTCATTCCTTTTTTTTTTTCTTTTACTTTTTTTTCCCACCCAAGCAGAAAGAAAATGGGCAGAGAACAGATAAAATTATTTCAATTTCATTTGAGAATGTTTATGCTATTTTAGAAGTAGACCACGTTGTGCTAATTGCCAAGGAACAGAAATTTACCAATTAATCTGGAAATTATCCATCCCTAGGAAGGAACACTCATCTTTATAAATGCAGGTCTACTCATAACAAAGTTGAAATCTATTTTATAGCAACATATTAGGCCACATTTACTCAAGTCAGATAGAAGTGCCATGCAGGAGAACATACCAGGGTGTTCCTGAAATACCTGTAATCACCTAAACTGCATTTTACAGAGGGCACCTGTTAAATCTGGGTATGTGAAACACAGAACCAAATTCTTCTAAGTGACAGCTGCATAAATTTGAACAGCTCTGTAGATACCATTGGAGTAACTCTGGGTGTAAATTGTTGTAGCTGCAAACAAACTTTGCCCAAAAATCTTTTTGAAAGTGTAGACTCATTACTTTCACTGGCAATAAGAGGCAGCATTGTTTCTGTAAGAGATTTCTTTAAGTGATTCTTCTACAGGGTTTGAGAGGAAAGGAGAATGAATTGAGGTAATTTTCCCTGCAGTATTCAAATATCCTTCACTGGTGTGTTTCAGAGAGATACTCTGTATATACTTTTAAATATATCTGGATGGAACTTGGAAACACCATGTTTCTTTACTATTTTATGCTTTGCAGACCATATATTATTGAGTTTGCCTCTAGGGTAATGTGTTAGGGGTTTTTTTTCCCACATCCTTGAAGAGATCCCTGGAAGATTATACACTTGCATAAATTGTCTTTGTGGTGCCATTTCTCTTAAAATGGATTTAGCTGCCAGAAGCTGGAGGACAGTTTAGGAAATGTTGTTAACCAGGCGCCAAGTTGGCATCAGAGCCTGGATTAACACAGGACCTTGACTGCATTTACCTTTTGTCCTCTCTCTTGCACTTAGGCAATTTTGACAGTAAGATAATGGAGTTGTGCCTCTGTCACTATATATAGTCATACTTGTTACAATGAGGGCTGATTTCAGCTGAGCTCTCTGGGTGTTAATATAATTCAGATTTATAACATGTGCAAACCTGAATTTCCAAAAAAATGTTCACCGTCCTGCAGTAAAGGTTTTGCTTCAGTTTATGACAATGTTCATTGATCCCAAAAGTTCCACAAATATCGCTCATTAAAAATTCCCTATTTGGACCAAATAGAATGTTTTTCTTTTTCATAAGGTGGTGTTGTAAAGAATCTAATCAGCCCTGACTGACATGGTGCTGCTGACTTAGAATAATTCATATATCCCTTGCAAGAATATTTATTTACACTTTCACTTACTGTGAGAATTATGTTCTCCAGAAGTTTTTAATAAAACATAGTGTACTTCCTTTAGAGGGAGATTGATCATATCTGATATTAAAGTATACAGTTGCACACCTATAAATAAAAAAACCCATCTTCTTGTGTTCCTGATGCACTGAACTTTGAGCTATTCCTTGGTAATGGTGTAGAATGTGTAAAAGGAATTGTGGAAATACACCTGAAAAGCAAATTTGCTGTCACCAGATGCCCTTGTAGACAAATAGTTTTCTTACAGGAAGCAGAAGATGCTAATAAATACAAATATCTGTATATGCACACTCACTTATAGAAGGCTTTTGAAATGCATGCTGTTCCAAGGAAAAACGCAGAGGTCCACTATGATAATATGATCAAGTCAAGAAACCACTACAGTGCTTTTCAGTCTTTATTTTGCTGTTAATATAAGTCAAAGGTGTCATGAGGAGAGACTTTTTCAAGACATATGCAATAAAATGGAAATATGAATTTGCAGCTGAGCAGGGTGGTGTATGACAACTGCCATAGGAGTGAGTGATGGGGAAATAGAGAGCAAAGAGAAATGAATGGGCTTTTTTAAGGGCTGGCACTCTGAGAAAAGCTTTTCATTTGCCTAATGGTTGCTATTGCTGTCTGGCAGGTGTTGAAGATATCCTATACCACCAGAGAACCTGCCCCAGAGGGAGGAAATTAAGTCAGAGGTGTCACTGATGAAAAGCCAACCGTGTTGTTGTTTGAATCTATTCAAATAATTTTTTATACATAGATTTTATTGCTGGTATTTTCTTGGGGTTATGTATTTTTTTTTTAATCAAGGTGCTCTTTAGATAGTTCAGATAAGGATCCTAGCCCATGTACTTGGAAAAAACCCTAAAGGAATGGATCTTTAGAAGGCAAACCAAATAAAAAAAAAAGTAGCCTGCTTGATACTGTTTGTTGAAAATGTGATATCTCATATTTTTTGGACACAGTTATAATACTGGTGTTTTTTTCATAAAAAACCACTTTTTGCTTTGCCTGAAATAAATAATACAGAGCATCAGTTCATCCACAGTGATTTGGGGTTTTGTTTTTCAGGTAATGAATGCTAGAATTTAGTGTATTTGTTTGGTTTAAATAGGTCTTTACCTGTAGATTTCTTTAGATAAGGTGGCTTTTGACCCAGGTCTAGCAAGAGGCTGCCTACCAGGAAAGAAACACTTATGGAAGCAAAAGGCACTGGTGAAAAGTCCTTTGTTGTTTTCTGGCACAAGTTGAGATACTAATTTGCAGGCTACATGCCAGCTTATGAAAATTGGAATGATAATTAAAAAAAAAATAAACAGCAGCTGGAGCTGGCATCTTTCTGCATGATAGCTTTAATCCTAAAATATTATTACCTGAAAATGCAAAAGAGGAAACATCATAATCAATAAACTGGTGAGAAATATCTGATTGAGATAGTTCTAGGCAATCTTTGCAGAATTAAAAACCTATCTGCCTGCCCCTTTTTTGAAGCACAAGTCTCTCATTTGGTTTGGTTTTCCCTTTCAGGAAGGAGTGATAAAGTTCCTTTGATAACACAGCACCTGAGCAGGTCACTCTCACAGGTCTGTGTGGAACCTGCCAGCCCTGGCAGGGGGACCAGGGTGACACCAGCCAGGGCCACTTCAGGCAGGGACAGGGGGATGTGCTGGGAGCCCTCTTTGGTTCCTGGGCTGGACATAACAGAAACCAGACAAACTCCACTGCTCCTGGGCACAAATCTCCTGTTTACCGCGCAGAATCTGCTAGAATGTGCGGAAGGGTGTGTGGTGTCTGTTCCTGCTGCCTTCCTTTCCCACCATTGTTTGTATTGCTAGAGCCCCCAGTAATTTCTTCCTGAAGAGAGATACCTCTGCTAAGCTGCTCTTAAGCCCAGAGTTTATCCCTGCTCATCTGGATTTGCCATCAAGGTTTGTACTCTGCACCATTGCATTGGGCACAATGGGTTTGTAATTCCAATTCTTTTACTGTATTGATCCCTCCCTTCAAAACTAATTTTTTAATGTGTTTTTTTTAAATTTTTTTCTTGCTTTTTGGTAGATTAAGTGAACAAGCATCACCATCCATCACCATTAGCATTTCTTTCTTCAATTGAATTTAAACATGATCTACAAAATGCCTCTGCTCTTGGGACAGGAGCAGATATTATTGTTCCCAAAGGATAATTTTCACATCCATCTGTTCTTTCACTTTCCTGCCTTTTCTTTTTTCATTTTCCCACAAAGGTGGCTTTGCCAAAGGCCTATTACACACATTGACATTGGTGGCAGCTTTTCCACTTACCTTAAGTAGCTTTTGTTATGGATCCCAAAGCAAGACAATGACGTATCTTGAGAGGAATATTTAAGGGGAAATATGTAATTTTGGATAGAAATTCTGATACAACCTGCTTAACACTGAGTTTTGCAATACAAAAGAAAAAAAGAAGCCTTTCTCATTCTCAGCCTGTGTATATATAGCCTTATGTTGAATTAATTCCATCCAGCATTCCTGTGTGTGCAGTATAAGATCACAGTGAGCTCTGAAAATAATTTAAGTAACTCTGTTTCTGAACAGAAATCATATTAATAGGGTGAATGTTGTTCCTGAGTTACAGTTTACCTTTGCAATTGCTGTCCCACTGCCTTATTTTGCTCTAGAATAAATCTTCCTGCTTCAAAACGAGACACCTTTAGAGAGTGATCTTCATCAGCAGCTCGGCTCAGTGTCTGTGTGCTACACTTAGATCTGGAGCACTCGCATTGACTCCAGCACATACTTACATGGGAGCTCTTTGTTGTCATTCTAGGAAATTCCTAATGATGAAAACTTGTTTTAATGCTATGGTTTTTATTATTAGATAGCCTGAGGCTTAATCTAGGAAGCCAGTGTCTTGGATATAGCTTTGAAATTCAAGAGAATTACATGCAGAAATGTAGAGAAATCTATGAAAATCAGCCTTCTCTTACAATTTTTCAAGCAGTAGCTGAAAACAAATTAAGATATGAATGCCCTTATTCTGAGTTTCTCTTGCAGAAGCCTCTAAATTTTTCTGCCTCAAACTTGAAGTAAGCTCCCCTTTAGATCTGTTATTTTTAAACATTGTTCTATTTTATTGTAATGATTTATTTTCAGTACAGTGAGAAGTATCTGATTTGTTTGGCTTCTGTGAGTACACCCAAGAATGCTCTAGCAAAGTAAATTTTTGACCTCCCAGTGTTGGTAAAAAAAAAAAAAAAAGCAAATCTCTTATTATTTAGTGGAAAGAATCAACAGATATGTTTTGTTGCAGACATCTTTTCTGAAAAATCCTTTCCGTAGGATTTTGTCTGCTGTGGAATACAACAAGTAGATGTGTGTTTGGTCTCATGTGGTTGTTTCTAATTAATGGCCAATCACAGCCCAGCTGGCTCAGACACTGTCGGAGACAGAAGCCTTTGTTACCATTCTTTCTTTTTCTTTTCTTAGCCAGCCTTCTGATGAAATCCTTTCTTCTATTCTTGTAGTATAGTTCTAATATAATATATATCATAAAATAATAAATCAAGCCTTCAGAAACATGGAGTCAGATCCTCATCTCTTCCCTAGTCCTAAGACCGCTGTGAACACGGTCACTATGTTTCACAATGCTTCATTTGTTTCAGTGTTTCAGGGTGACAGTTTGCAGAATTCTGTTATAAATGTGGATAACAGTGAATAAATTTTCTTGCCTTGGAGCTCCAGTGCTAGGAAAAGGTAACAGATTTTTTTTCCCTGCTCAACAAGAGCAACACAAATGAACTTCTGCCATTATATATTGTCTTGTAAATGAGCAAGGCATCAGAAAGACAGATTGGAGAAGAAAAGGAATATTCATTCCAAATGCAAAGAGGGAGTCAGGGTCAAATGTGAGGATTTTCCTTTTCTTGGAAAATTGGGCCTTGAGAAGCTCCTGTGAGTGAGCTGTGGCATCTCAGTGCTCGGAGAACTGTCAGGTGGGGAAGAGCCCTTTGTGCTGCCCTGCAAGGACACTGCAAGCTTGTAAAATATGATGCCTAAGCAAGGGAGGAAGATAATTAATGGAAACAGGCACATTTGTGACATAAACAGCAGATACTGGCCAGCTTTGTACTAAAAGGATTAACCTGAATTTCCCTGTACCCTGTGCTTTTACTTGGAAATGGAAGTGACAGCCCTGCAGTGATTTGTCATGCAATTTTTTTTTTTTTTGACTGATCTTTAGCAAAAAGAGAAAATGTGAGGAATTTGTATTCTCTATCTCATAGGGAATGCTAGGGAGAAAGATATTTTCAAGTTGGTTACTCTGATATTTGTAAAATGGAAATGTTTAAAAACCATTGCACATTATTTTAAGAAAATGTTTTGTAAGCACTTATAGAAGGAACAATTTTCCTCAGATTTTGAACTATGGTCCTTTAGGGAGACAAGGGAAAGACCAGAGAAA
>VZSU01000360.1:742053-763891 GCA_013398715.1 Nesospiza acunhae | reverse complement strand
AGAGTGGGGAATAATAGGCAGAACCATTTCCTGGAATTTGTCCCGGCAATCCCAGAACCATTCTTACAGAGCAATTTAAAACAAAGATGGCAATGCAGAGAGGCAGATTATAACTTAAAGCAGTGCAGCCATGGCAACCAGGAGTGGAGTGGACACCAGGCCCCTGAACTTGGGCAGGGTTTGTGGCCTGCATTGACTCTGGTGCTGCCATGGCAACAGTCCCATCTGTAGCAAAAACACAGGATTTAAAGCCAACAGCAGCGAGCTTCCATAAATTATAACCTTGAATTTCATAATAATTGCACACTCTTAAAGATAGTGGGTGTCCAACAGCCAGGAGAAGGAGGCAGATAGTTCTAGAGACTGCAGCACCCAGTAGATGTTTATTGTGACAGAGAAAAGGAACTGAGCTGGTGTAGGTGTGCATGGAGGCGGTTTTGTCCAGACTAAACACATATTCTGTTTTTGATGAGGAATACTGGTTTTTGCTTGATGAAAAACACTGCTCAGACTGGTTGTTCTCCTTGAATAGATCGTATTAAGTATACTGACTTGGCAGCACTATTTTGTGATGAGATAAATATACCAGAAACCCTCAGGCTACAGTTCTGCACTTGTAAACACAGGTGTTCATATATAGTTTGAAGAATGATAGGTTAAAATACATTTTAAGGAAAGTAAGAAAGTTTGGTTCTGTAAATAAAAAATCCCAAGGCATTAGACTGGCTTATATGTCCTGGAGTTCATGAAGCAGCAAAATTTTATCTGAAACAGAACTGGATTTCTCAGTAACCTGCTCAAAATCTCATAACCATTGCAAGAAAAAAGTGATATGATTGACACAGAAAATAGCCACAAATGAAAAGATTTAATCACACTTTTAGTTGACAGGTTGCAGAAATTGAAACCTGGGGTTTTTTGAATCTCGCCTGGTATATTGATTTGATTCCTGAGGAGTTGGGGATGTGCCCACAGCAGCTGCCCCTTTCCCTGTACTCTGGCTGGCAGTGATGCTCGTGGCCTCTCTGCACTGACAGTTTGGTGGAGTTCAGAGTCTGTCGGGGTTTTCTTCTCCAGCCCCACACCCACATCACAGTACATCTCACCTTCTCTGCTGATGCATTCCAGGGGACATTCCAAAGTATTTAACACTCTGAATATAACACAACATTGACTACCTTATCCTATTTTTTTTTTCCACCGTGCCCACTAAATTGCGAGTGCTTGAATGTTGGCCTTTATCATGAGGGTTCTAGGACAAAAAGATGTTTTATGATTAACATGTTTTGATTTTTAGTTATTGAAGAAAAGACTAAAATAATAGAACTCAACAAAAGTATATTAAAGTTAAAATTTTTTTTGAAAAGTATATTACTTATTACTGTTAACAACTTAACACCTGCAAGTTGTTCATTATTAATGTTTAATTGACCAGCTAGGAATGTAAGTAGCATTTAAAAAAAAGTTATGTTCTGAGAAGTTAATTAAAATGATGTTGAATTTAGCTGAAGGAAAAAACTAATATAAAACTCTGTTTTGAGGGCTATTATGAAGTTTAGAGAAATGTGTGATCCTGAAGGCCTGAGGGGCAAATTTGACAATTAAAATCTAAAATGGAATAATTAGGTTTTTATTATGGCAAAAAATATGGCAGTTTCAAATTATCATCTTCTACTCCATGCTGAGGATACAAATGGTTAAGAAAAGTACCAAGGAATATGAAAGATTTTTTTTCTGTCAGCTTTCCTTTCTGTCCTATATAAACATTTTGTTTTCATGCTGGCTCTGCTACTGCACATCTCATTGTTATTTATTTTTACTTATTGTTCCAGCAATGTCCTTGTGCTGCTTTTAACCCTGCTCCTCTGTGCTGTGCAGTCCTGTGCTTTGTGCAGAGCACAAGGTGTGGAATCTTTTCATTTGTGCTCTTTTAGAAATGTTGTCAGAGGTGTTGAGGCTACACATCACATATTTCATTTTCAGTGGTGGCAAGAACACGCTGTATTGTAGGGACTGAGGGAGAAAAATTAAACCTGCATGTTGTAGATGATTTCTGTTGTTTTGTACAAGTATAGTTTTGAAAGTGTTTCCAATTCTAGTTTTTATTCAGATATCCCACACTGCCATGTAAATATGGCTGAATTTCCTCAATAGATGGGATATGAAGGTGCTATAATACATATATTTTTTGCATTTTTAGTTTTTATTACATTTATTTATTTCTACAATACTGCTGATCTCTCCATCTCATGTCAATTTGCATCAAACCTCTACAAAATGGTTCCCAGTAACACAACATCATTGTTTCCTGCACAGTTCTAGAATTAGGAACTCTGAAAAATGTTTATTTAATGAATTTTTTAAAAATCTATATATTTGAGGGGAGTGATCTTCTAAAATTTAATGTATAAAATCTCTTTTCACCTCAAGCACACCACTGGGTGATATTCCTGGATCTTCAGTCCAGGAGAAACACTTCTTTCAACATGCTCTCCTTAAAATAAGAAGCTGTCAATTAAAAAGAGGCATTTTTTGCAAGCGACTCAGTTGCAATATTTTCACACTTAATTTTCAGCATAATTACATAGAATTATGTGTCTGTGAATCTTTTATAGCTGGACATAGCACAAGTCAACCAAACTAATTAGTCTAGGCACTAGGGTTAATATAATTATTTAAAATAGAAGCTGTGACCACACCAGTGATCTGTGGTACTTACAAGATATATGTTGTAATCTGTATAAGAACCAGCAGGGAGATGTTTTAACTGCACACTGAATTTGCCTTAGGGGCTGTCCAAGGAACTTTTAAAAATAGGTAGTTTGAAACAAGAAATTTCTCTATTGGCTTTGGAGTGTTGCTTTCCTTGTTCATGGAATCTATTATTTGAAATTCTTGAATGGTTCAGTGCTCCAACAGAAACTGAATTCTGCCCTGAACAAGGCAATGAGTTGAGCTATGGTTCTGGGGATAGTTTTTTACCAAAGACTTTACTGCCATTACAATAAAATATATTAATCTATGAAACAGCACCAGAAGTAATAAAAATGAAAACAGAATTTTATGCAAACTTACAAGGCATGGACTTTTTCCAGATGACACTGTGATTTGTTTCCAGCCTGCATAGACATGAAATATGTAGCTAACACTTGAGGTTCAAATTTTAGAGCTTTCAGTTTAATAGAAGATCTAATATTTATTTTTATAAGTGTTTGTAATCTCTGTGTTTGGTGCCTCTCCAGATTTAATCAGATAAACCGTGAGACAGATGCACAAAATCCATGTTACTTTTTCATGCCTTTGCTGCAAACAATTGCAAAATAATTGTTACAAACAAAAATAAGGTTAGGTTTTTCCTAATGAGATTGCAACCCAGTCTTGTGAGTGACATCAATGATTGATATTAGGGTAAGTCTATAGCTGTGGTAATTATCACAGCATTTTTTTCCTCTTTTCCTGTAATATTCTCATGTTGTTTTTTGATGTGGTTCTGCTCAAGTCAATTCAATTCCTCAGCAGACAAAATGCATGAAGCAATACTGAGTTACTTTGGATCTACTGAAACATAAACTGGAAAACTCAATTTTCAAGTCAGATTTTTCAATCAGAAACACATGAGAAGAACAATAAATGAATTTTAAAACATCTTTATTTACAGAAATGCAATAGAATATACATTAAAAAAAATGAAGTGCCAAGAGGCTTTTGCCTTTTTTTTTTTGCCAAGCATGTACAAGCAGGGTGTCTTGTGTCTGTGGCTAGAGAGAAGGACTGAAATACAGGTTGAGAAAATAAAAAAGTTCAGGGACAGATACAAGAAAGCCACATGGGTCTTTCCTTGTCTTCTCTTGTACATGGGTGTATGTTCTTTGACTCTCTCTGAATGCATCCTCTCAATGATACACTCTTTTTGTACTGTTTCCTGAACAAATTACCTTTACCCTGACTGTAAAATCATGAGAAGATTTGAGACAGGAAGTTGATTGTAGGGACAGGTTAAGAATCTTCTTGCAGGCACTTGAATTTATATTCTACCACACCTGCAAACTCTTTTCCCTTGTTGAACTTGCTTTTTCTTTCATTGAGAAATGGAGCATGGCTGAAAACAAATAGCAGCCTCTAAAAAGGGCTTTGCTTGGCTCCAAGGGCTGCAGGTCACCTTCCCACCCAGGTCCTTTATGGATGTCACTGGGCAGTGTGTGCCGCTCTTAAGTTGCAGGAGAGGCAATTCAGGTGTTTTCTTTGTCTTGGCTGTACACTGGGATCCTGCTCATCTGCAGAGAAATATGTTCTGAAGATTCACCCTAAGTTTTTTTTCTTTCTGAAATTTTGGGCCATTATCTTGCGAAGGAATAAAGCATTTCTTTTTCCTTTATCCTCTTTTGTGGAGAGTGTGTTTTTTCTAACTAGGAGTTCTTGTGACTCATCCAGATACAATTTTTTCATTACAGGGTATCTGCTCAGTGCAAGGCATATAAATACCCTGTGCTTAGCAAATATTGTCTTCTGCCAGCAAGTTAACTTCAATTTCTATGGTGGTCTTATTGCTGAAGTCAAGTAGCTTTTAAGAAATAACTTCTACTCCTCCCTTTTACCAGAAAGAGTGGCAGCACACTCTTAATCCTTTCTTGGCTTTTACAGGTTTTGTGCAGTCTGTGAGCTAATTCAGTGTCAAGTTTCAAACTCCCAGAGAAAGTCATGAACTTTTCTCGTGAAGATGATGGTTGTGCTGAGGAAATAGGGGCAGAATTAGTTACTGTGCCAAGTCAAGGATGTGTGCATTGATCTGTTTGGTCTGTGCAATTTGCCAACTAAATAGGTGATGTAAACAGTCATGCACTGAGGTGGATTCATTTCCACTGATTTAATGCTGTACTTTGTCCGAAATATTTTGTTTCTCAGAGGTTTCATATGAAAGCTTCTTGGGAGGTTAAAAGCTAAAAATGGCAGCAAAATACCACACTAAGTCTTAATGGTTTCCCCATCATATTTCTCTACGAAAAATAGGAGAGTCTATTGCAAAGCAAAGTGTTTGCCAGCCACAAAGGTGAATGTCCAAGTTAAATAGCTGCTGAAAAGGGAAAAGTAGAGCAGCTTAATGGATTGGAAATTGGTTGTAGGGGGGAAAAGAAGTAATCTTGAATGCAGCCTTGGAGAGAACTTGGCATTATGTGTTCAGTGAAAACCTTGTTTCAGTAAAGTGGGTATGTGCTTGGGAAGTTCAGTTTAGAACAGATAAAAGTGTACAGAAGGCATTGGGGGACATTAATGTGGTTGAGCTTATATTTTTATTCAGAAGAGTTGCAAAGCCCTGATAAATATATTCAGAAGGGAGCTTCCAGAGAAACTGCTGTGCGGTTATGAGACTGGGAGCTGTTGTGATTCACAGAGTTCTTGGGGGAGGTGTACAGACACATGCAGTTTCATAACATTTAAGCCTGGAATTGATAAGGAAAAATCCTATTAATGTGCAGAGTCAGAGTAATCCTATTAATTATATAAGCACTAATCGAATTAGTTTCAAAGTCCTCAAGACATTCCACCAACATTTTCACCAACCTCCATAGCACTGACATGAGAGACCACTGATGCTCCATTTTTACTTCCCAAGGGTGAGAAAATTAGCACAGTTAAAACAGTGCTCTAAATGTGATAAAGCACAAAACTTAAAATGTTTCTTCTAGCGTGGTCCATTAGCATTAGTTTATTATCCATCCTGACCTGTTTCATCTTGTTAGTTTACCTGCTACAGTGTTTATAAGCCAGCAGATACCACAACAACCCACAGGTTCTTTTCATTCACCAACTTTGCAAACTTAAATTCCTTCAGACTTAACAAGAATTAGGCAGGACAATAATTAGTAGGACTGCATGGGACCACTTCTAATTGAGGCTGTCAAGCAAAGGCACAGTGCTGGAGAAGGAGGGAAAAGCAAGATTGGGCCTTTGAGCTGACTCTTATTGCTAGATCTTCCAGTCACATATTAAGACGGAGAGGACAAACAAACCTCACACGGATGAATTTTTGGTGTTGAAACCTTTGGAGCTTTAGAGTCCAAAGGGATGTAATGTTGCTGGGGTGCATCAGTGACTCTTCACAAAGTCATGTAGGTGTTTCCATGTGAGTCAGAACGCATGTGTTCATCTGAATTTTCAGCTGGTTTCTTTGGCAGACTACACCATGTAGGGGAAACTCTTCTTGCTCTTCAGCATGCCAGGAATTTGTGGGTGGCTCTTGTGTTTGATGCGAGTAATGCTATCCTTATCTTCCCTCTGTGACAAGTCCAAATGAATATTTTTCTGCTTTCTAAAGCTGTTTAATTTTGAGATGGTTTGTCTGAAATCAAGCTTTGAAATTACATTTAGAGGAAGGTGATAATTGCTTTGTTGCATGATAGAGCAGAGCAAATTTTCTCTAATGATTCCTAGCTTTTCTCAGATTCAGGGATGTATTTAAGTAATGATTCACATTCCAAAGTTGCTGTTGCTTGTTTGGCCATTTCTTCTTATATGAGCTGTAACAGTTGAAACTATTATTTATGTGCCTGTCTCAGGAGCTGCTTCCTCAGGGTGACTCGTCTATGAGTGACCTGTGATTGTGTCTGAGAACTGTGTCATTTTTTGACAAACTGAACATGTCCAGCGAGTGTAGCTATCCCTGCCTGTACAAGTGGCTTCACTCTGCAATTTCCAAACCCTGTGATATCTCCCGTTGCACTCTCTTTGAGGTTATTATTTATGCTTTAATAGTCACTGGTACTCCTGAGCCCTGGGAGAAATGTTTTAACTGCTGTGCCTTTAATCTCAATTGCTTTCATACAGGTATCTTTTATAGTGTCAATGACTTAGAGAAGTTTGTAGCTGCCCAGTGTCAATTTAACAGATTCTTTTCCCTTCTCTCTTTCTCCTTGGATGGGCACATAATGTAAAAGCAGCTCACAGGGTAAAACTTTTAGTTCTTGGCCTGATGTATCAGTATACGGATGAAGTCAAGCAGATGTTTACATTAACATTTAATTGAATTTATAACAGGCTACCACATGCTACATACATTAGTAATAAGCATTAACCAAAATAAAAGAAAACTTTATGCATGTGCTCTAAGTAGCAGCATGATGTGAGGAAAAGATCCCTCAGCTCCTGCAATTGTTGCTGTTGATGGGATGAGAGGTGCAAACCAGCTGAACCTGCTCATGCCTTTTTTCCTTACTGCTCCCAGTGGAAAGGGGATTTGGCCTGTCAAAGTTAACTTCAAGGCCTTCTTGAGCCCATTATAGGGAAACTGAATTCTTGACAAAATGAAGAATAATCACAATGGGTCTCAGTGTGTTTTGGAGAACTGTACAGACAGGGCTGCATCTGAAGCTTTCTGAAGTTAACAGGAAATTTTCTGTTGGCATCTCATGGTTGTGGCTGCCAGAAAATATCTTCTGTCATTTATTTAAGAGACAGACAGACTAACTTGAGTAGGGTCCCACGGTGATAACAGCAATCACTGGGAGAGCTGATTTTACTGTTGTCTTTCAGCATACTGGGGATGGTTTCCAGGCCTGATTTCCCTCTTAGCTGTGTTTCCAATATATCCCATCTAAAATTCCTGCCTCTATGAAGCAATTCCTCATCTAGTGACTCATTTTTATTTACCACAAATTGCCAGCATATCTCTTTAAGGTGGTGCTAAGCTTTTCTTGTTTTCTTTTTCTGTGTTGGAATTCTGTCTGTATACTCACTGACTCTACATATTTATGGCTTAAATAAACTTTAGTATTTTCCACTTCCACTGTGTAGGTTCTCAAGCAAAGGACAGTTTTCGAATAAGATTGTGAATGACTGTAACCAAACCCTAATGTCAGTCCATGAAATACAGTTATAAATGAAAATGTCAGAACTCTGCAACTCTCTGTCTGTACTTATTAATGTCCTGGATGCTCACAGCGCTCTCAGGATGATATCTGACTTGTTATTTAAAGTAACAAAGCGTATTGTATCAATAACAGCAGCACTCTTATTTTAAATCATACATTAATTTACCTTTATTATTGTGTCCATTTCTATGAGTTGTCAGTAGAAACTTTTATCTCTGTCACTTCTGAAGACTGAAAATGAGTTTTAGTGATTCAGGTAGTGTGAAGGCAAAGAGCACCTGGTAATAAGAAAATTATTATAATTACTGGGCTTTCCACAACAGCCATAAGAGCCATTTACCAGAATTATAACTGTTTATGGGGAAACTGAGCAATAGTTCATGCATTTGTTAGCTAAGCATTATTTATCTACAGAAAGACATAAATGCCTCTCATGTTGGTAGCAAACCTTAACAAGAGATTGTTTGGAAATAAGTGGGGTGGTGGTGTTTTATAATGGAGGTAACTGCAGGAATTGTGAATTGCTCTTTTATCTCTGTGAATTGTTAAATTTCATATTTCAAGATCACATGCTGAGCACCAAACCTATAACTCAAGCATGCTGGAAATGGATGAATATTTTCTTCCAATCATAATTATTTATGTGATCCAGTTTGTTTTTCATCCTGCATTTTGCTTAAGTTACAGTTTACTAAAGAAATCTTTGCCATAACTATGGATTAACAAGATACATTAGTTAGGATACGTGTAAATAATTCTTTACCAGCAAATTTTAAACACATTACCTTTAGTATCAGATACCCTCACCAGTATCTCATAGATACAATGATTTTTGATGTGAGACTGTTCAGTTTCACAACATCCTTTTGGCACTGAGAAACTTAAGCTCTCCATGAATATTTTACAGTCTGTCATATATTTTTGCCATTATGAAGAAACCTATAAAGTAGAATCTGAAAATCAAACATTTTGTCCCATTTCTGATGTTTGATGATAATTTAAAAAATATACTTTTTTGTTTGTTATTTGCCATGGTTTTTGCTGTTCCCCAAGTCAAAGTATGTAATGTCCACGTGAGATCTCCTAATTTCAATTTGTCTTTTATATTTTACAGAGGTCTGTGAAACTCAAAGTATTTATTTCTCTGTTTCCCTTTTAAGCTATGTTGAATATCTTTTAATTTGTTTTTTTGCAATCTATATGAAGATTCCCTATATTTCCTATTACTTGTGCCACCCATACATAATTTTTTGTGAGGTTCTTGCACAAAAGTTTTTAAGATCTCTTAGAAATCTTCATGAACTTCTGTTGAAGAGCAAATATGTTATTTGTGTGTTGCCCAATTTTTTAAAAAATCAGGGGCGTTACAGGTTAATTGCAATCTTCTGACATATTGCAAAAAAGCAAGATGTAATGAAAATCTGCAAAGTGAATTTAATTCTACAAAGCATAAGTATTAGAAGTGAGAGTATATTAATAAGTCTGCAGATAAAATTGCAAAGACACTGAAGATGCAACACAGCTAATCTTGTTTATTCAATTAATAGAAATCTGAATATGAAACATATTCTAAGACTTAGGAAATGAACATTTTATGGTCTTTGAATTGGGCATCTGGAGAAATTATTCTGTATAATGAGATACTTTGGGTAATTTTCTGGTTCTTGGTCTTACACCATACAAGCATTTGCTTAATAATCATACACAGATACAATGCAATCATATTGCTTGTTTTTCCTAGAGATGAAGTAATTTTTCTGCATTTCTGTGACTTCAAATTATGCCACTGCTATTGAAATTTAGATATGAGAGCTGATGGCTGGAAAAAGTACTTCTGCAACAGCAGTCAAAAAAACAGTAGGAAAAATTAAATTACTTACATTTTTCAATCCTGCAGTGCCTAGCAAGCTTCTTATTTTTAATTAAAAGAGATAAATCAGCATCATTATATTCCACTATTTGTCTTTTCAAGCAAAACAAATAAAGTAGTTGCAGCTACTATTTATAAAATCAATCAAAGGCTGAAAATACCTAGTAGTTTCAAACAATGAATTAATTTACTAAGCATCAGAGAGGATGATAGGAGTAAGGAAAAAGGTCTGATGCTTGTCTTAGAAAGAAGAGTTCGTGGATGTAAAAGGGAGCTGGAGTCAAAGGTGCTCACCACATGTAGCAACGTCAGTGAGTTAACCAGTAAAAGACATTTGTTAAAGTTCATTGTATTGATTCATCCTGAAGTTTTTTCTTTCTGCTGATAATTTGGTTTGAGGTAATTCCTCCTTACTCCCCATCAGGAAAGGCAGTTTGAGGTTTTAGGAACTCCCTTTTGTGGTGATGCAGATGCCTTGACTCACCACCAAGAGCTCAGCAGCTGCCAGCTCCTTCTTGTCATCCTGCCAAATGTGGATTCCTGGGTGAGGAGGAAAAGGGAACACTCTTCCTAGAATTCCCTTTTTTTTTTTTTTTTTTCCTTCTGTGCAGTGAAAAATAATGAAATCTTGATGGATCTGAAAGAAGAGGTTTGATCTTCATTCCCAGGTGAGCAATGAGCTGACTGCCTGCACACAGCCCAGCATCTGCCAAAGGAGCTGGGCAAATTTTCCTGGGCTAGAATATCTCAGAGCTCTCCCCTGGGAGCTGTCTGAGATGTACAAGGGAGATGGTTATGTTCTGCTCTGTGTTGTATTATGTAGGGGCCTAAAACAGCAAAACTTCCCTTAGAAATGCAATAAGAGGATGATTCTAGGACATATTGCAGAGCGAAACAGGTGTGCACCCAGTGAAAAGAAAAAAGAGAAGCATTTATTGCAGTGGTTGATTTAATTTTCTAGTAAATTGGAATTACCAAAACAAACCTCAAACCAAGGAGAAATAAACCACCCAAAACTAAAATAAAAGCAACCACCAGACTACAAGGAAGCAAATTATAGGCTCCCTCAAGACCTAAAACTGTCATGTCAGTCACTGTTGTGAAAGGGACAGGTTTGCCTGAAAGATTGATGCCACGTTCCCATTCCACCTGAACTCCTTTTGCACAAAGCAGCTGTGCTCCTTCACTCAGGAGACTTCCCTCAATTGGTCTTTCCCCTAAAAAAAGCTGCCAAAGTCAATCCTGTCAAGGAAGTTATGTACATATTTTTAATATAATTTAGAAGCAAGTTTTTCCTGCATAATAGACACATAATATTTCCTTCAAATGCTTAACAGTGTTAGTTTGGTAAAAGAATCAAAACCAATCTGAATTTTTTCAAGTCTGAATGTTGGAGTTGTGTTTGTCCAGATCAATTGCTTGGGTTAAAGTTACTGTGAAGTACTGAATTTCTGTGACACATACTCCTCTGTGTTGCTTTCAAGGCAAATTTAAATGTTTTATACTTACTATAAAATGCTGATCTTCCATATCATTACAGATCCATTAACCCACCATATTTAATGATTTAACAATAGAGAGGTAATCTATAGATTTCAGTGCTGAGCCAGTGATTTTTGAGGAGTTTTGAAGGCTTTGCTAAATGACCACTGAGTCTATTTGCTGTTCACACCTGCATTTGCTGTGCAATTTTACAGTGCATTCTCTGCATTGCTCAGGTTTGCCGTGCACCCCTCCACACACTGCTGCTCAACCTGCACTGGCACTGAGGGCTAAACTCCAGACCTGAGGAGTTTATCACCATGTCTGGCATCAGTGCATTTCAGAAAAAGGGTTTAAAATTTCATTTCTGATCATAGTGCTCAATACTAAAAGGAAAAGCAGATCCTGAGGAAGCTCATGTGAGTCTGTATTGTCTGTGGTCTGAGAAGGGTGGACAGGCAGAAGCACCAAAATCCCTTGTTTTAAACTGGATATGTCTGGGGCTTACCCTGTCTATGGCAGCATTGCACAGAATAACCTCATTCTCACTGTGTTACATGCAGTAAAGGTATTTTATAGATTTTTCTTGGCAGTGCATTGTTCAGTTCGCTCCATTGCACCAATACCCTGGGTTTGACCTGCCATGGCAGTAGCAAATAGCTCTGGTGTTGTTGAAACACCAGAAATTTTAATTATCAGGGAAAGTCCAGCCACATTTTTTCTTGTATTGGTGAAATCTGACTCAGTGGAGTTTTGTGGTGTGAACAGTTTCAGTGATGGAGAGAAATTTTGCATTATCAGTGCATTTGCATCTTGGAAGAGATTAATATTCCAGCCCTGCTTTACATTCTCATGCTTATAACACCTAGGATTTCATTTCTGTTTGTGTTATTATATACATGTGGTTCTCAGAATGATGCAAAATATTTTCTTGAGGCTGAACCTACAGCTTGTAAACAAGCCAGATATTTTATTATGTTACTATAAATGCATAATGAAGCTACCCCTATATACAATAAAAAATAATTTCATATGTCTTTTACAAATTAAATAGTCATGTTTCATGACATCTAGCACAGGAATTTCTTTATTCTAATTGATTTCTGATAGCTGCTTCATTCCCAATACTTTTCTCATAATAAGTGAAATGACCATTTATTTAGAAATTTACTTCCTGCAGCTGGAGTGAAAAATTGGTAGACTTTACTATGCAATTTGGCCAAAATTCTTTTTTATTAAAATTATTGTCTAGATATACCCATTATTTTCTGGCTTGACAATTATTAACCTTTGTACAGATATACTGATGGTCCATAACAATAATTTTTTGCTTTAGAAAAACAGATCTGTGCAGCTGAACAGTAGTTTTGATGGGTTTCTTTCCCTCATGTAAAAACAAAGCCAAAGAAAGCCAGAGATGATGGATTAGGTTATAGTCTCCTTATCTGCAAAGGAAGGATTTTCTAAACCCCTCACAGAGCACTATTTTATGAGATGTGCTGTCCCAAGCCCAGCACTGGACTTTGGGGAGCCAATAGCAGAGTTATTGGATTTGGAGCTGTGTGGCTGCAGATCACTGAGGACCAAGCCCTGTGCAGCCAGGGGAGCCCAGCTCTGCAGAGTTCTGGGCTGGGGTTTAGGGCACAGAGCCTGAGCCCCAGGTTCTTCCCTGCTTTGGCAGCAGCAGGACTTGGGGTGCTTGGGAAAGGGCGCAGGGGGCTGTGGGAGAGGGAGGGAGCTCCAGGAGTTCTGCTCTGGGAAGGATAATCCTGAGTGTCCATGGCACTGTCCCTGACTGCACATTCCCAGCGGCATCCCAGGGAAGTGTTGGGAATGGATGGGGGCCTCTAGAGAAGTCCTTGCCTTTTGCCCGGGCAGCAGCTTTGTTGAGGCCAGCACCCCAATACCCACTCTTGTTCACAAGTTCTTTAATAATGGCTGATTGGGTCTGTTATGGAATTAATTATTTATTTAATAGATACAAAACTAAGAGACGTAAGACTTAACACAGACTATATACTATACAGTAATAAGGAAAAAATAAAGAAAAAAGAACTACTAGTAGGTTAACCTACAGTGCATGGTAAGGTACCCCTTCAGTTACAGCTAGTGAAGTAGTGTAAGCTTAGGATTCCATGTATCATCATCCAGTTGTTGGTGTAGCACAGGTGGAAATCCTCTGCCCTAATTCCCACGAAAGTAACCACAGGTTTGTGTCCAAACACCATGAGTAGTTCCTCATGCCTTCAGGTGTGTATGTAGAGACTTCTGCCTTTGTGGCAACTCTGCGTGCTTTCAGTCTGTCAAATGTCACAGACATCTCTCTGCGAAACATCTTCCTTTAGGATTTTTCCTTCTGAGAAGCTGTGGCCTCAGCACCAGCCATAAACAATGGGTTATCTGCTGCTGTGGAATGCACCAGGGTGATCCGTGATTGGTCTCGTGTGGATGTTTTGGTTCAGTGACCGCTCACGGCAGAGCTGGCTCTCGCTCTCTGCGGGGCCAGCTGCCTTTGTTATCATTTCTCTTTCTTTCCTATTCTTAGCTTAGGAGCTTCTAGAAACCTTCCATTCTTTTTAGTATAGTTGTAATATATATGTATATATCATGAAATAATAAATTAAGCCTTCTAATCATGGAGTCAACTTTCTCATCTCTTCCCTCAATCAAGAACCCTTGTGACCACCGTCACAGTCAAACAGTATTTCTTAGTCAAGAATATTTCCTTTATCTCTTCCTGCATCTGCTCTCCATATTAAGATGTTGATTTGTGGCTGATGCCTGAGCCCTTGTGGTGCCAGAGGTGCCCCTTGCTGAGCCCTCCAAGCTGGCTTAACCCTTTGTGCCCCGTCTGGCTGTGCTGCAGAGGGGCTGGGGAAGGTTCCTGCCACAGGCAGGTGAGAGGCAGTGTTGGGGCTCTTCAGCCACAGCTGCCCTCCCCAGGACTTTTGGGAGATATGGACACAGGAGTCCAAAAAGAGGACAAGATTCTTTCACTGTCCCCCTGCTGAGGGCATGACTGTGACTGAGGCAGTTAAAATGCATTTCCCTGAAGTGTAACAGGGAACCAAGACCCTTTAGGAGGGTCTTGTTGTACCAGCTCACTGTGGGATTCATCTTCCCCCCTGAGGGCAGCCAGCCTCCCCAAACCCTCTCACTTTCAGACAGGGTTTCTGCAGTTTGTGGCCATTAACAAGGACAATGCACATATTTGAAAATATGCCAGCATCTCTTTCCTTCTGCTCTCCCTTCTTTTGTCCAAAACAGCGCTACATCCTGGCACCATTCTCTCCCACAAACTGGGGTTTATTTCACTGTTTCTTCTTGTCTGATTTTGGCTGAGCACCACAGTTCAGTTCACTGCCTTTATTGAGTAGTAATGATAACTACTTTGCAAAGGTTTATTTTCCTTCCAAAGAGAAAAGCTGTTCATTTGATCATGACACTCAAACTGGTGAAAATTGCTGGATTCACTACTGTTTGTACCAGATGAAGCCATGACTCAGTACTTGTACTTTTAAATGCTATTTAGAAATACAGCTTATTTATAGCACTGACACAGAATGTCCATAAAGGATAATTATCAAAATGCAGTCGTCTTTTATCCTTTATCTATATTACTGATATGAAATGTGTGGAAAATATTATCATTTTAAATCATATTTTACACAGAGAGTTATCTGATTGCCACCAAAAGGCTTTGCAGCAGTTTTTAATTTAGCCTTATGTATTTTTAACAGGGCAGCTGGAGCACAGCATGCATATGGCATATTAATAGAGGAGACTTCCAGTCAGCTCTGTCTGTTCTTGCATAGAAAAAAAACAAGAAATAAGCAAAAATGTTTAAATTGCATGTTCTGGATAAAAGCAACAGACACTGCCTGGCAAACTGGGGCAGAGTGCAGGAATTATTTCATTATTCCATCTCTGAGTTGTTTTTCAGGGGTTAGCTGGCTTTTTGTTTGTTTTCAATTAAACTGCTGTAGTGTACATTGAGAGATCTGTCATTTATCTATCAAACAGAAAGTGGGCTTGAAATGCAGCCTTACTATAAACTGCATTTTCAGTTGCTCCTCACTTTGCAAACAAGAAAGACTTTTGACTTGAAATGCCCTGCATTTCATCATAACATTTTTGTGCTTGCTTGTTTCTGCAAATCTGGGTCTTCTTCAGCCTTTTTGAAGGTAATGTTTAAAAACAAGCATGCACTAACTGATTAAGAACATAAAAAAAATATATTCTTTTATACTGAAAGAAAAGAAACAATGTAGAGATATTGCTATTTTTAGAGAAAATAAGATCACAAGCTTTAAAATAATATGTATTCAGTTCTCCCACTCTCTCATGATACTCTGTGGGATTTTTCTGGTAGGCTTCTTTTTCCAAACTGAATTTTGAAATTTATGTTGTTTATAGGTGATCATGTACATGGAATAAGTTTTTTGGAACTATTTTGATGAATAGAGTGGATCCAAAATGAACTCTTAAAACACAACTTCATCAAAGATTATTGAACTTCAAAGAAGTGTTAAAGACAATATTGAACTGCTATAAAACTATGGAAAAAAGAACTAGAATCGCTTTTCATTGTTCTCCTCTTTTTAAAGAAGAAAAAAAGGAATCCTAATGGAAAATGCAAACAAAACTTTAGATCAACAAAGAATTTAAATTTGGGGAATGCAGTGTATAGTTTATTAAATACATTTCAGTTCTGGTCTAAATTTAACATCAATTTTCCTCTTAATGTTTAGCATATCAAATAATGAAAAGAGTTATTTGCAGGTCTTTTATTCAAAAAAATGGTTATGGACTTGAGAATCACAAATACTTCCCTGTCTTGTGATTTCCTCACAAATTCACTGCTTTTCTACCATGGTGCAATTGTTCAGTTGTTTTGCCTGTATTACTCTGGTCTTGGGCAGCTGAGTTTGTTTAAGTCCCTGCAGGGAACTGCATTGTATTCCTAGCTTGACGCTAACAAACTGGCCAGCTTGACAAGTTTTTCTTTTTACTAGAAATAATGAACCTAAACTGTTTTTGTAAAGTGCCTTTGAAATTTCACATATGAAAAAAAAAAATGTTATATAGCATTAGGTATGATTTATTTTGGCTTGTAATAGAGTTCCTCTGCAGGACTGTGGTAAATCAGAGCAAGTCTAATTAAATGGATCTGTAGCACCACGTCCTCTTTTCTTAAGCAACCCAAGCTCCCAAAATGTAAATACATTAAATGGCACTTTCATTAAATACACATCATGGAACTGCTTAGGAGGATTAAGGAAGTGCAGTAATCTTCATCTTACTCTGAGTAACTGCTAATGGTCAATGTGACCTGGACTCATATTTTTATTGAAGAAGGTATGTAAAGAGCAAATTTTCCCTTTATGAGCTCAAGTTGCCTACCTTAAAGTTAATGACCTCTGAATCAACACTTGATGGTTGAGCACATAAGCAATTGGGGCTGAGATGGAATACTTTAAACACCTATTGACATTCTGAAGCTGTTTACATTCTGACCTTTCATGACAGAATGAGTTCAGCCAGCACACAAGAGAATGTCAGAATCTGCTGCAGAAACTGACTGCAATTATGAGACTAGGAGAGGAAACAAAGGCCTCTGGCAATATATTTTAGATTGCAGAGTGGTGGGCAGATTATGGATACGGTACTTAATGGTGAGGTGACATGCAGGTACCCTTTTAAAAGGTCACACCTGCCTGAGCTGGGAGTGGTTTGGTTTGCAGTGGTGGCAGAGTCTCTCACTGAAATGATTTCCATTTTTGATGGCAGGCATTGCCTGAGTGATGTTCCTGAATGCAGAGATATGAAAAATAACTTTTCTGGAAGTTGGATTGCTGTTTGGCAGGCTTAACGTGGTGTTAAATAGGGTTCATAAAATTATGGTAATTTCCAGTCTGATTTCTTTACTGACTCTGTGTTAAGATTTTAAATTTGATCATCAGCTGGCACCAGTTGTTTGTTAATGTAAACCCATTCAAGCTGAATCACCTTGTTTATACTTTGCAACATGTCATTTTATATAGATATTGCCATGTCTTTTGCTGTACTTGTGCTCCTAGTAATGCCAAGAATTTCTTCAAAAAATGCCATGAGGATATGTTGACAACAACTGCTCAAATATTCATATTCTCTGTTTTCTTTCTCTTCTCCATCCTGGGCCACCTGTAAGTTCTGGAGAAACCCAGTGAATATGAATCAGAGTTTGTCATTGCCCTGCTTCAAAGAGGGTGATGCAACCACTTTGCTTGTCAAGTGTTGTTCTTAGGAAATCAGAAAATCAAGTGAGCGTTCTCAAACTTCAGTGCCCCTTTTATTTGACTTGTGATCTGAGAGAAAAGAAGCCTTATAAGAACTGTAAGAAATGTATCAGATGGATGTTCCATCCTTGACAATTTTTCAGGTGCTTTTGATCTTGGTGGGGGTTTAGTAATGTGATAGAAAATGATGGGGCTCTGACAGCAATTACGTTGGAGTTTTTGTATCAGGCATTGAGAAATGCATCCTCTTTGATTTACCTGATACTTGCACGGTGAATCTGATTAGAAGCTAAATTGTTTCTCTGCCAAGTCTGGGTATTGTAGGACAGCTGGGGATGCTCCTGACAGGGAGCTGCCCTGAAGGACCATTCCATCATGTGTGCAGCTGCAGTGCCACAGAAAGGCAGTTAAGCAGGATTTTTAACTTGGACATACAGAAGGGATCTTGCAAGAACAAGATTCACATCCCTTGTTTCCTTAACTTGCATTGAGTGTATTTTGCACAGGATCCCTCAAGGATGTGAAAGGCAGGCCATGGCACAGCATCTTCAGTTTCCTGTCAAGTTCAGCATCATTCCACTCTCCTGACTGCAAACCTCTTCAAACAGGCTATAGGAACATGCAGGCTTTTGTAGTCCTTTGAATTTTTAAACAACATGGATTTAATATAATCACCTAAAACAAATCCACAGTGCTGCCTTAGTGATATGAATAATACCTGAATTTCAAAAATAGAATAGATTCAGAATAGCTGAAATATTTTATGTTTCTAATGGGCTTTGAATGATGTTATAATTATAGAACTAATCCCTGAAAAAGTTGGACTTCTGAATTTTTTCCTCCTTTTTCCTTTAATAATTTCTGTTTCAGAATAATAAGTCTCTGCAGGCAAGGTACTTCTGGAGGATTATTTCACTGCTCAGGTGGCTGTGTGCACTTGACCTTCAGTCCCATGTGATACACACTTGAAGAATAGACTTAATCCTCTAAAAATGCACCATTTGTTGTGTCTAAATCTTTTGACTATCTCCTGCCTTCCTGCTTTTCACATCTTAAGAATTGCATTTAACTCTTATTTTGCAGAAGGACAATATAGTCACAATGCCTACTGGAATTGTTTGATTCAGCAAATAGTGGGGATGGTCATTTTATGGCAAACAGAATGAAGGTAGGATAAGGGCAAGGAACAAAGTTCTCAAGGTCAGAAGAAGAATCTCCTCTTCTGCTGCTTTATGGTGCCAGAAGAGCCAAAAGCACGTGAAGGCAGCTCCCTTCCCTGCCCCACTAATTCTGTGCAGACCAATCTGCCTCCTGGGAAAGAGCTCTGAGTGCATGTTCAGCCACAATGGGAAATCATGCAGTAATGTTTGGGTTGGGAGGCAAATGGCAGTGGAGATTTCCTAAGTAGAAAGTTTGCATAGCAGATTTTTATTCACAAGGTCGTTCTGTCTGCCTCTATGTGACCCAAGTGCTGTATCAAGCCAGCTCGGGGGAGAGTGGATGTCACAGTTAAAGCTGAATTTTGGAGCCAGGAACACTCAGGCAGGGTGTAATACTTGCTGAGGGACACTGGTGCTCTGATTACACCTCACAGGAGGGTTATGCATGCTGGCAGCCTGGAGGGCTGTGCCACACATCTTCTCCAAATGGGATCTGTGTGCAAGGACTCTGTAAAGGGAAGGATGGCTCCCCAGCTGCCTCTGGACATTGGCTGGTGGTTTTAAAGCATTCCTCCCCATCCTGAGAGCAGCAGTGCAGAACCACCTGCTAAATCCTCTAGCACAGAAGAATCTCTTTCTCTTTGGAGGGAAAGGAGTGTGAAGCCAAGTGAGCAGTGAGAAAAGCTGAATTCTCTGCTCCTGCTTCATATCAAAGTGTGCAGGTTTTTCCCCCTGTGTTTTTCTCCTGAGTGTCTCATGCAGAACAAGGGTATATTCTTTTATTTTAAAACCAGATGCTGAATTACTTCAGTGAACATCTAACTTGCACTACTTGTTAATGTCTAGAACAAGCCCCAAAAAACTTTTGGGATATTCATCATGCCTGTAGTGCTGTCATCCACCTGCTGGTATTGTAACCCACAGGCTCCCTATGTCCCATTAGCCTCTATAAGAACAATCCCATTGCACTGAGGTATGAAAATGCCAACTGATAATAATGTAGCAAAAATTAGTAAAAAATTGTGTGGTTTTAAGTTTGAAAGGACAGGTTTTCTTGTAAGCCACTTAGAAGCAAAGTGAAAAAAAGGAATTTTTTTTTTTTTCGTTTGTCTTTGGGATGAGGTGTTTAGAAGCACAACTATATTTGGAGTCAGATACAGGGATTTACCAGTCAAAATGCTGCTGGAGATATTGGCTCACATCTTTGCACTTAAATTACTGGACCCCAATTTTTCTCACTGGGGTCCAGGGTTCTTTTGTGGGTGTCAGTGATTTCTCACCTCAGCCCAGTGGTTAAAAATCCTTGCTCACATGTCAAACAGCATCTAACTAAGAGTCAAAATAAAATCTGTGAATGGTTATAAAAGGGAAGTTTAAACTGGAATTCTAACTTCATAAAATACTACCTGCATATGCAGAATTTCACAGATAATGGAGTTCAGATTCCTGTCCTTTGGTACAGGAAAAAGAAGATGAGTTTGCTGCTCATCTTTAGTTGTTCTAAATCTTCACAGACTTTATCTACCATTATTTGCTGTTTTTACAACTGAAAAACACTGTATGCAATACATGATTTTACAACAAGAAATCTAAAATAAAAATAGCAGAGAGGTATGGTGTTGCAGCATTCTTGAACCTATTACTGCTACTTTATTAATGTCTTTATAAGGGAGAAGATTAAATATTTATAAGATTTATTCTGACTTGGTGTGCTGATATTAATCACACTGTCATGTGATAAGGTTAGAGCAGAAAACACATGTATCTATATGCATGCTGCTCTCTGAAATTCTAATTTACTCTGCCCAATAACTTAATAAATATAACACATGGCATGTGAAAACCTGAAGTAGGAAAATATGGTGATTGAAAAAACAAAAAGCAGCAATTTCACCACCAAAGCTGTGGGAAAGATGCTGCAATTCTTCTATTTCTATGGTGGTTGTTCCTCACATTTATACCTTCTTGCCATCACCTTTGTGTTTCTACAATAGAAGTGATTTTACTTATGACACCTCTTCTTTTTTCTCTTTGCTATGCCCTAATGCCAGTTGTAGCAAACTCTCAAGGGAACATTCCTGCAGTAATTGACTGTATTGGGATGCTGGAGGCCTTTGCTTTCATCCTGTGCCTTGGATTTCCAGGGTCTCTGTTCCCCTCCTGTGCTCACACTCTGGGGATCACCCTTTGAGGTGTGGTGAGCATCTCCTCAGTCTGGCTGGAATGCTGTGGCTCTGTGCAAAGATCCAGAGTGCTGCTTCAGAGGGCATGAGATTGATGCTCAGCTGCTGCAAATCAGTGCAGCTGCACTGCCAGGACTCTGCTAACCTGAACCAGCTGAATGTGTGATCTCTCTTCAGGCATTACTCTCCCCCAGCAGATGTAGGATTTGGTTATTTTTTGTTCTCTAAGAAAGTGGTACAGTTTTGCACACTGGTATTCACTGAATTTAGCACTCTTGGTAGAATGAGCAACCTCAACTCCATTGTAACAAATATCAATAGAGAATTTTTACTGATTATCTCCTCTTTCTTCTGGGTTCCTTACTTCACACCAAATGAGAGATTGACAGTGTTGTGTCTTGCCAGTGCCTTCATCAAAGTTCTATGGTAATTTTTCATTTTTTGGAAATGATTTCAAATTCTCTTTTTTTGGATGTGAATAGTGAAAACTCGAAGTGGTGATTTAAAGAGCACTTCTTTCTTTGGACAAATGGTGCCAGATTGTTTTATGCTACAGAGTACCTAGACAAAATTGCCATTCTTACTCAAAATAGAAAAATGTAGAGGGTATTACTGATAACCTCTTATCACTGTGACTTTGGAATTGTCACGTTAATTCTTATTTTGGTCAGACACATTAAATTGTACTAGGAATTCAATTCTACAGTTAGTTGATGTCAAAATATTGACTTTTCTAAATGGTCTAAATTCAGCAAATTAATTCTTAAATCCCCCTGTAAATTACTGTGCCAAACAAAGGAACAGAGTTCAGGTTGGAGGTTATTATAACAAGGGGATCCTTAAACACATTCCTTTTAAATCAACATTTTTTTAACATTCTTCCAGACTTATTTGTACATCTCTAGGGATCAAATAATTTTGTCATCCTATCCTCCACCCAATTCAGTTTTGTTGCTTGGTTTCAGTGCTGGGCTGAATATATAGATATATAAGATATACA
>VZSU01000360.1:710988-734160 GCA_013398715.1 Nesospiza acunhae | reverse complement strand
TGAGAGGAAACACATACTATCTCAGTCTTAGCTTAATGGAACTATGAGCTTTTTGAAGCATGGAAACCATTTGCTGTTATCTAGCTGAAGTGTACCGTCCAGACAGATTTTTCTTGTGGTTAACCATCCTCCACTGAATAAAACACCTTTTGGTGTATCTATGTATTGGTTTGTTAATAACTCTTTAATCACTTTGTTGAAAATAACTCTGTAACACACCCCTCAAAGTTCTGTTTCCTGTCAGCCAGTGAAATCATCTAATTTTCTGATGATTTAAGATATTCTTCCACACATATTTCCCTTTCATCAGGGTTTAATTTTGTTAGGCTCCACTTACATGTAGCTAATCTGACTAATTAGACAGGATGTCCTAATAGTCAAACTCCTGCAGAACTCAGGGGATAATTTAGGTCTGCAAAAAGGCTGTTATATCTCAATTTGTGATTCATTAAAACACAGGAATTTTGAAATCTTGCTTAATATCCCCTTTTTATCTTTGCATCACATAGAACAAAATTATTCAAAGAGGTTTTTTTTTAATATCCCAAATATATTCTCTATATTTCTTCTTCTGAGTGTTCTTTAAGTCTTGCATCTTATACATCCAGTGGCACTGCCAAGATTCTGACACAGAGGTACGCTGGGGTGTTCATGATGAAGTAGAAAGAAATTAAAAACTGCTGGAAATCTGTGCAGGAAAATGCAGCACAACTGGAAAGCCTTGTGAGCTCAGGGTGCAGAAGTGTGATCCCACATGTGGGTGGAGGCAAGGGAAAGCAGCTGTTAAATTTACTATATTTACTAAAGGATTAAATTATTAAATTTACTGTTGTATTTTCACCTGAACCAATAAAAGCAGCCTGTCTGTTCAAAGCAAGGCATTCAGCACTGCAAAACCTGGTGAAAGGTTTTCCTCGGGTGAGGCACTGCAGGATGAAGTCACTGTTTGTGGAGGGAGGTATGGAAAGGTTGAAAGTCATTTCCAAAGCACAGAGATGGCTGCTCTGGTGAACTTCACAGGCACTTGTGCCCAGTGCCCTTTGTGTGCTGTCAGTCCCACATTGCCAGGAGCGCTCCTTGGATGCCCAGCTGGGTGAGCTGATCTGCTCAGCCTTACAGGTACAGCCCACGTGTTTGGGACAATGTGAAAACAGGAGCTGGCACAATAAAAGAACCATGTAGGAAAGGTATTTCACTTGAGCAGATAAGGATATGGCATAGCTGTGCTTCACTGCTCAGCCTGTAAAACAGCTGTTTAATTCCTCTGTTTTCCATGTCCTTGTTGACATTCACAAAATTTTTAGACAAGTGTTTGCTAGTAAAATGTTCCTTTTTGATACTGTATACTGTAATTCAGGGCTTGCATTTGTTTTAGCAGCAGACATAATAGAATCATTTTGTACTGTGATGTCCTCCAGTTGTCTTCTGCAGAAATCTAAGGTATTGTGCTGAGGGGCTGAATACAAAAGGTAATTTTCACATAGCTGCATCCCAGTAAACCTTAGACAAAACTTCCTTGCATGTACAATAGATGCTTTCCAGCCTTGTAACCTCAAAACTTAGTTCTATTTCAAAATGGATCAGTTGTTTCTACTTTTTTATATACTGCTGCATGTGAATATCTCTAAGTAAAATGGAGGCATCACTTTAACCTTCAGTACGCTGTGCATGTTTATCTGCCTTGGTGTGTGCTTGCACGTACATAAATGCACTCTCTCTGCCTCTCTCCACCCTCATGAACACACACAGTGTGCTTGTTCAGCCTGTAAAAAAAAAAAAAAAAAAAGCTGATCTGCCATTTTGATGTGTTCATTGATTTAATGTAGTTGTAACTGTCATTTGGTGCTCTGGGGTAATTTTGAAAATTAAAGTGAAAAGTTCATGACATTTTATAATAGAATAAGGGAATTTTTAATTATTATTATTATTATTGTAGGAACATGGAAAGATTGCTAAGATTGCTATTATTCTTATTACAAAATGAAGGCCAAGAAATAAAAAGGCATTGAACAGATAGCTTAGGAAATAGAGAGACTTTTTTTTAGCCACATGACAGCCATTTCACATTGCTGAACTCTGTTCCCTCACCACAAACCACATTAATAAAACAACTCCCATTTAACAGGATTCCTGAAAGGAAGAAAGTGATTATTTGGCAAAACTACCTTTTTGTTTACTAATTATTTGCACATATATGTGTTTGTGTGTTTGGTTTGGTGTTTTTCACTTTTTGGAGGATCCATGTTGAAAGAGCCATTGCTTTTTGCAGTGAGCAGAATCTGAGCAGAGCAGATATCTCCATGTCTTTGACAAACTTTGAAATCACTTTGAAAACTCAGATTTTAAGTGGCACTGTGACACTGCAAGAGCACGTGTAGCTTGTGAAGGTACCAAGATAAAAGATAGTTCTGGGACACTCCCTGTGGTGAAAAAGAAGGGAATTTCTGTATCTGATGTGGAGAATGTGCCTCAAGTACCCAGGCTCAGAGCCTGGCCTCCAGCAAAGTATCAGCCAAAAGTTTGAATATTCTAATGGCTGTCATGGATATACAGTGGGTGAAAAAGAGGTGAGGAAAGAATAAAAAGACTTTTATTTGTTTCTTGTGTAGCAGCTTCCTGCTTTGACTTTGCACCAGGATTAATGCAGCCAAACATGATCATTTTACCACTTGGTTCTCCACGTGATTTTGTGTATGATCAGCCAAAGCTTTTTTCCTTTCTTTTTATTCTTTGGCTTTAATCTTTTATGATCAAAACCAGAGAAGATAAGTGCATAGAAGATGCATTGCTCACAGGATCAGAAGTGTATGAAATTGGGAATAATCCTTTAGCCAAGAGTTACTTCAAACAAATTGTGTGTGGCAGGTAAAGCTGAGTCAAAAGAGGTTGCTTGTAAAGGGGAATGCATGCGACCCCATTTTGGGTTCAAACCTTCACAAAGGCATTCTGACAGAAATGCTGTCAGCCATGGAAATTGATACTCACAGAAGGGACAAATGTTACAGAGTTGGAGGAAAAATGTTTCCTAGACACAAACAGAAACAGAAAATATAAACTGTAAAAGATGTATTGAATTAAGCATTCACTGTGGAGGAACTGTCCAGTGCTACTGTGACTGCTGGTTGTCTTCGTAACTTCAGACTATTTCTGCTAAGCCTGCAGATAGATATAGACAATATCTATAGGGTTGGTAAGCTTGCTATCACGTAAGATTTTCTCTGATGTAGACTAAATGTCAACAAGATAAGCATATTCAGTTTATTTGCAATTTCAAAGTTTGATAAAGACAACCAAATCAAAAAAGCAACCAACAGAGATGTAGTCAAAAGTTTTTCATCTTAGCTCAAAAACATACAAAGTACAAAATTCAAAAGGGAGAAATATTTATGAATGTTTATGAAGTCAAGCTTTCACTTCCTTGTTTTCCCAGTAAGTACTTTGCATGTCTCTATAAATTTGAGAATGCCCTGACAGATGACTAAAAGTGATTTGCACCAAAAGCTCTAGATTTATGCTTGCCAATTGCTGAACCCAGCAGCACTGAAAGATTTGCTGTTGTAGTCTGACTTGAATGGTTATGTCAGGTCCCATCAGTACAACTGATGTTTCTGCAGTGTGAGCTTCAGCACAATGAGAATGAAGAACATTGTTTGTTGGGGCTATCTGAAAGCTATTCTTGTGGAGGAGGCAAGAAAAAACAGCTGTTACCTTTCACAGAGAACTTCAGTTACTCTGAATCCATGTAATGGAACAAGGAATTCCTCTGCATTTGCTTCCTGGAGCAGCGGCATGGGGGCAGAGGGGAATAGGGCAGGAATGGGGAAGAAGTGGGCAGGCATCTTGGCTCTATCTCTGCCAGAACACTAGCAATAAGACAATAAATCACCACTTTCTCAGCTGCTTTTTCCAGGAAAATGCAGAGACATTCATCAAGTGTGTGTTAGCTTCATCCTTTGGAAAAAGACACCTGAAAGTGTTGGATGTTTCCTATCTGCTGATGTGAACATCTGCATGAGATCCTGTTTCCATCCTAGTGCACAGAAATCAGATTAAAGCTGAAACCTGACCAGTATGGAATGAGTAGGAAATAGAATCAGAGAATGGCTTGGAGTGAAAGGGACCTCAGGGATCATCCATTCCCTCTGCTATGTACAGAGACAACTTCCACTAGACCAGGTTGCTCCAAGCCTCATCCTGTCCTTGAACACTTCCAGGGATGGAGCAGCCACAACTTCTCAGGGAAACCTGTGCAAGGTCCTCACCACCCTCTCAGGAAAGAATTTCTTTCTATTATCTAATCTAAGCCAGCCCTCTGAGGGTTTTAACCCATTCCACCTGTCACTACATGTTCTTGTAAATAGTCTCTGTCCATCTTTCCTGCAGGTAGTGAAGGCTGCAGTTAGGAAGCCGCTGATCTCCTTCATGGCCTCCTCTGCACTTGCTCCAGCAGCTCCATGTCCCTCTTGTGACCCCAGAGCTGGAGCAGCACTGCAAGTGGGGTCTCATGAGGCTGGAGGGGCAGGATCCCCTCCCTTCCCTGCTGTTTTGCTCCAGCCCAGGACACATTTGGGGCTTTCAGGGCTGTGAGTGCCCATGGCTGGGTCCTGTCCAGCCTCTCATGCCCCAACATCCCCCAAGCCCTTTTCTGCAGAGCTGCTCTTGATCTGTTCCTCTCCCAGCCCAGTTTTACTTTGCTAATCTAAGTTTAGTCAACTGCTCTGTCGTATTTCCCCAGTCTCTGGCAATTAGCATGGTTTCGTTTAGATTTCAGATAATCAATATCCTTAAAAGCCACACAGTAATTTTCTCTAGTCACTTGTTATGAGCCATACAACCAGGATGAATCAGAGGCTCCAACAAGCTGCCCTTGGACAGCAGCTGAGATGAGACTGATGTACATCTGTGTGTCTGATCACCAGGGCCTAGACCCTGGGAAAGGCTCCTCCATTGCCATGGGATCAGAGTATTTCAGAGCATGAAGACTTCTGTGAATTTGTATTAAGATATCATTTACCACTTTGCTATTCACTGCTGAGCAAAATGAAAAGCCTAGCAACAAATTTCAACTGATTTCAAAAAGGCACAGATCCAGTTTTCCTCTGAAGTATTTTATTGACTCTGTACCAGAGTAGGCCTACTGATTCTTTGCTGGCATTCACCCAATTAGTATGCAGAAATTAAGACTAATTAGAGAGCTATAGGAGCCTGATCTTGCTGTTGTTCACAGAGCAGTCTATTCCATTTAAGCAATGCTACAAGGGGTTCATGTGGAGCTGAAAGTGTCTCCCAGCTGCAGCAATGTGCCAGTCAAAGGTAGCTGCTCTGTGCACAGCACCTACTTTTGTGGAACATGCATTTTATTGGACAGGCACGTTGATGAATTCCCAGGAATTGATGCAATATTTGTAATGGACAAATGAATAATGTAACTTTGTGGAAAGAACACTGAATTGGGTGATGGGACAAATCTGGATGCAGGCCAAAGTTCTGTCTCCAATATGTGTGGTGAACCCTAGGCAAGACATCATGTCCCCCATCTGTCTCAGTTTACACATGCCAACTTTTGCTTTTGAAGAGCTTAGAGAAGCACTTAACTGCATAAGGAGAAGATATTTTTTATATTGGAATATGGCAAACACATGATGCTTTATAAAACTTGAGGTATGGACTTTTTCTCTTCCTCTTCATTTCCAGGAATTATGAATTTGGTTGTTGGTGGTTTTTTGTTTGTTTATAGTTTTGTTTGGGTTTAGGTTTGCTTAGGGGTTTGGGGGATTTTTGTTTTTTTCTTATAATTTGTATTATTTTGATTTTTTTTAAAATTCAGATGACTAACATCTAAAAATGCAATTTTTTAGAACTTCAGCTTAGATTCATCTTAGCAATGATAGATTTTTTTTTCATTATCTATAGCTGCTACCTTAGAGTTTTTTTTTTTTTTTATTTTCCTTCTATAAGTTGGAATGACCTAGTTAAATTAGAGATAGAACTTAAGGAGAAAGCCTTTCTCAGAGCAAAGTGATTTAATTATTTGGATTTCTTACATGTGTTCTGCCCTTTAGAAAGAGAGTGTACTGCATTAATAAAAGATCAGGATGCCAGGACATGCTATAAAGACCTTTTCTTTCCCACAGACAAAATCCTCCATGAAAAAGTCTGAACCCACTATACAGCCAGGAAGTATGGTTTAGGAGTAATTATTTCAAGCTTTGTTGCTTTGTCAGAAGAAAACCCATGATGTCCCTTGCCTTTAGTACATGTAGTGCCTTAATGCGTTTACAAGTGCTGAAGCACATTCCGTGCTCCTCGGTGGTGCCACTTTGTACCTGCTGCTTCTTCCCAGCTGAACAACAATAAATCAGTCATCTGAAATGTCACCAGTGGGTGGATTAGTAGGTGTTCAGGAGTTCGTGTCCTTGCAGGTGTGAGAGCTGCAAAGGAAAGCTCTTCACTGTGGGAGTGGTTCAGCTTCGGAGCCTGCTCTGGAACAGGGCGCCTCAAGTTCTGCTTTAGTGGGTGTGGCTCTTCAGTCAAAGGATGGACTTGAAGATCTTAACATGAAAACCTTTTCCAGCCTTAAGGATGCCATGGCTTTTATTCCATGTACTTGCCCCATTCTTGCAGTCTCAGAGAGCTGCTGTAGGAGTGGGGTCTGAGCTGGAGGGTTGCAGTGAGGTTTTGCTCTCCAGCTGTGAGTGAGGGGTGGTCGCAGAGAGCCCTGTCGCCACATTTCTCTTCACAGAGAAAAGCAAGGCACAGTTCTTCCCAAGAATATTTCTGGCAAGGCACAGTTCTTCCCAAGAATATCTCTGAACCTCAGAGAAAGGAAAAACAATTTTCTTATCTTGTTTGCTGTGTCTGTGTTTGTGCCAAAGAAGAATGCAATGTGGAGATTGTTTACCCAGAGTGATGGTGTTTTGTTTTGTTTTGTGTGTGTGTGAGGGGGAGGACTGTGGGCTGACAGTCACCAGATTCTGGGCAGTGTGTGCAGAGTTGAGTGCTTGGCAGATTCAGTTTAGATGTCATGTAATGTGACGATGTTCACAGCGGTCTTAGGATGAGAATGGTGACACATGGTGGTGGTCTGAGGATGAGAGAAGATATGAGAATGTTGACTCCATGTTTCAGAAGGCTTGATGTATTATTTTATTATATATGCTACATTAAAACTATACAAAAAGAATAGAAGAAAGGATTTCATCAGAAGGCTGGCTAAGAATAGAATAGGAACAATGATAACAACGACTTGTGACTGACTGAGATAGTCCAAGCCAGCTGACTGTGATTGGCCATTAATTAGAAACAACCACATGAGACCAATCCCAGATGCACCTGTTGCATTCCACAGCAGCAGATAACCATTGGTTACATTTTGTTCCTGAGGCCTCTCAGCTTCTCAGGAGGAAAAATCCTAAGGAAAGGATTTTTCATGAAATATCATGGGTACAATGCAATATAGTATAGTGTAATATAGTATAATAAAGTAATTAATTAGCCTTCTGACAAGATGGAGTCCTCCTCATCTTTCCTTCCTTCGCTGAGGCACCCTGCAAACACTACAGAGCCCAGTGCTGCTCCTTCCCCCTGCTCTGGGAGCCCCCAGCCCCGTGTGCAGCTGTGACTGTGCCTGAGCTCACAGGCTGTGCCCGGCTCAGAGGGCAGGGAGCCACTCTGGCTGCTGCGCAGCTTCCAGGCTCAAGCTGGGTTGTGATCCACCAGGCTGAGCACTGGCAGAGTAACCTTGGACTGCCTGCACTCTTTCATCTGCATTGCTTGTCTTTTGGCAGGCTGGGGAAGACACTAATGGGTCAACAGCGTTTGGTGTACATTTGGAAGGTGCCCTTTCTAAGGAAGGTGCCTTTTAAAAATGATGCATGGGAAATGCTTATTTCTTCCATCTTCTCCCTCTCAAAATTAAAAAAAAAAAAACAACAACAACAAAAAAAAAGAGGCTCTCCATAATCCTAAAAACTCATGTAAATACATGAAGTAGTTTGCTGTTTATCCGTGAGACATCTGATATGCCAGATCTATATAAATTGTTATAGCAGAAGTGTTGCTTATTATGATCTAAGGGAATAAATGGGGTTAAAAATAAAGATACAAATTAAAATGCAATATGGTTGAAAAATGATGGGCATGTTTTGGCACATAAACCCTTCATCAGTTTGGATAGCTGCTTCTTTTTCAGATTTGGTGCTAACTTTTGTGCCTGAAAATGTCTGTGTTTCTGTAGTAATATCAGCTGGTCCAAGATGAAATCACAGTACAAGAATATTCAAAACTTTTAGTGCAGAATAAGCCTGTCTTCACAGACATAATGACAGCTTGCTTTGCTTCAACTTGGATACAGCTGGCTGGGGTATTAGACTTCAAGGCTAAGCCAAACAAGTATATTTTGAATACTGGGATGGAATTTGTTAATTTGGACTGCAGGATGAGTTAGGTATAACCCACAGAGATTTTGCCTCTTTCCCCTAGTGTCTGGTGAAAGATAAACCAGTTCCATTCTGATGTGAAGATAAGGACATGTTGTGCAGGTTTAGGTAAGCACTTCTGTCTTGAATCTGGTGGTATTCCAATTTGCATCAGCTGGGTTCAACTGTGTTCTTATGAATTCTTTTATTTTCAGCTTTTCTATTCACTGGATTCCTCACAGAAATATTGTGTTTTATAGAAGTTTTAAATTAAAAAATGAAACACAAGTATCTGTATTTTCACCCACCCTTGATAGAGACAAGGTACATAATTTATGTGAACTGAACCTGTGCACTTCCCTTATTCTGCATCCACTTGTGCCAAAATCCTTCCTGATACACTGCTGTTTCTGCACTTTCTTTTTTTCAAAGCTCATTGCTTTGGAAAGCTTAGGGAGAACTTCATTAATAGAGCACTTGCAGCAGAGGGGAAAAGAAAATTAACCAGTGAAGTAGGCTGGCTCAGTTTTTTGTTTTGTTTTGTTCTTCCTCTGTGACTAATGTCACTGTCAATTAAAATTGAATTTCTCAGATATAATGTTGACATCTTTCAGACTTTATTTTCTCTTCCAAAGCTCTTTGGACAAAGAGTAGAGACTGACTGTAGTCTTCTTCAAGGCAGTCTAAGAGCTTTTCTCATGAGTCAAATCTCTGTCCAAAAGCACCCTGTAAAAACTACCCTCACTTCTTCTTGAGGTGGATTTATAACAAAATTGTTTAATTGAAGTGTTTAAACTTGCAACTCGCTAATCTTCAAATGTATACAAGCGCAGAAAACTGCCTACCTATTCTTATGATTAAATTTGACAATGTTTAAGTTATTGGACTAAATGAGCTGAATTTAGTCTAATCTTTTTAAGTCCCTGGAACTTGTTCTCAAAACATGAGAGTGTTTCTCATGCATGATTGTTTTTTCTTTGTAGTGCTCTTCATTACCTCTTGTAGCATTCTGCTTTTTACACGGTCTAAATTCCTTTGTAAGTATCAAAATTCATTTCAACACACCAGAGAGGCAACAGTAAGAAATATGTGCTTGTTTTGTGATATACAAAGGCTTGTATAAGTCTTACTTTATAAAACATCAGTAATGATGAGCAGAAAATAGGACCTTGAACCTAATTTAACCAGACACTGGTCAGTGATTTACTTCTTCTAGAACGTGAGATTCTTGTTGAAATTTGAAATATTTGTGTGGATTTTCATTTCTTCTTGACCTATGTAAAATCCCAATCAGTCACTCAGAGGGGAAAAGTTCCCTTCCTAGTTAGAACTGCATGTTGATGTCAATTAAGCAGGATGAGGACCTTTAACCAGACCACTGTGAAGGTGAATATAATGAATATTCAGTCTAACCTTCAAAGATGTGAGTGGGAAGACCCTTAAAGAAGTTGCAGTCAGCTGTGTCATCCATAATTTTTCAGATCAACATTGCACGGATAACAATCAAATTCATTGCTATTTTCTCTTCTATTTCTCAAACTCTCCAGTTACAGATACCTACAGTTAGATTGCACTCCTCCTGCAAGAATTAGTTTTTCTTTTAAGGGCCATGTATTACTCTTCAGGTTTAAATTGCATGAGGATGGCTGCAATCTCTTGAATGATTGATATCAAGCTCCTCAACGTAGCAGTGGGTTAATAAAGAGTAACATGAGCACATATTAAGCCATGGTTATAAACAGTGAGTGTCTTACCAGCTCACCTTCAAGCAATCAACAGGGCACTAAGAAGAAAATATTCACTAGGCTGTGCCCTAAGCTGATCTAGGCAGCCTTTTCCTTATTTTACAGTTGTAATTTATTCTGCAAATTATCTTCTTTGGCTAACAAAAAGCAGTGTGAGAGAGGAGGGGAAGTGTTGGCCACGATTCCCTTGTGATCCCTTCTTGGATGTGCATGTCAGGATGGCAGAGTGCAGGCAGAGCACAGGTTCTTCTGCAAATGGGGAGATAAACTGAGCATCTGCAGGATTGCACTGATACATATTCCAAGTTGCCTGACAGAATTAAATCTGCTTTATAACAGATAATTGTAACTGTGAGACAATTTATAAGCTTCTGTGATTGCAGATAAGGAAGAGTTAATGGAATGACCACTTTTTCCATGGAATGACCATTTTTCCCCCCTCCGCCTTCATTGCTTCTCTCAGTGTGATTACAAAGCTAATTAGTGGCAGCTTTCCTACAAGGCAGCAGCCCAGCCACAAAGGGACAGCCTGGCACTTGGCCAGAGAAATATTTCAGGCAGGAGAAGAATAGAGCCACACATTGTCATATTGTCCTGCGAGAGATGACGGGAGGCAGAGAAATTAAGAGCAGCTTTTGGCTGCCTGTCACAGATCCCTTCGACTTGCCCCTGCTGAGAATCCCAGGTTTGAATTCTCTCCTTCTCCCCGCAGGGGTGGGAGCAACAATCCCAACACGACAGAATTAAACATCACATGGGAAAAGACCTGAAAAGCGTTCAGGGAATTAGAGGTTTCCGCGATGAATTTGTTATGTTTTTAGCCCAGAATTGGGGAGGTGGCGGGGAGAGCGCGGAGGTTTTCGGACGTGCGGACGGCAGGGGGCGGAACGGCCGCGGGAATTCGGGAGGCGATTCCACATTTTCCATGGAATTCCAGCGGAGCGCAGGCGTCCCGCCAGATGCCTCGCAACGGGAAACCTCTGCAACGATTGTGGTGCCAACAACGCACTTAGAAAACTTAATTTTTATATATAATACAGCTTGAAGCATCCTCTCGTATCTCACCACCTGGGTAGGACTAAAAGCCCGGAGTGCTCATCTGAACATCAGCCATCTCCTAAAGGTGTTTGGCAGCCTGGCCTCGCTCCTTCTTCATGGCAGAACAGAGCTGGGCACTGGAACTGTTGACAGTGCTTCTGATGATAGAATAAACTGATTTTAAAAGTTTCTTAAATAGATGCTGATAAGAAATATCACGGGGTTATTCTCCAGTCTTGTGGTATATTTGCTGAAGTGAGAAATCCTTTCACGTTATTGTCAGCTTTCCATGCAAAATCAATTCTGTTGCTAACACTAACATTTAGCTGATCGCAAAAGGCTGTTCCATTGTGTTTGTGAAGTCAACCCCTTATTGCTTGTCTGTAGAAATTCATACACAATATGTGGAAACGTTTGCAGATAAATATCTCAGTGTACATCATTGCATCTCTTATTATGGAAATTGCTGTGATCATTTAGATGAAATAGATTTGGGACTCTAGTTAGCATCACCGTTTCTGTGGAATAAATGAAAGAAAAATATTGATAGGTAAAGTTGGTTCAGCAAAATGAGAAGAATAGTGTAAAACCTAGTAAAGCAAGGCTGTTCAATTAAAAAGCTAATAGTAAAAGACATAGATATTTATGGGGGAAAAAACCCCACAAAATATATTGATGAAAATTTCAACAGTAGATGTTGGCATACAAATTAAGTAACAAATGGGTTGAAAAGATTTTTGTTACTTTTCTTGGTCTAAAGAAGGAAGTACATAATTGTAATTGACACAGTTTAACCCATTTGCAGTTCACTGTTCAATGAGTATTTTTAAGATAAGCAATTTGAGTTGTAAAAGGAAAACGAGATAAATGTGACACTGCTTGCCTTAGTGATATCTGAAGCATAAAATGTCTATCTTCAACCTATAACCTCTTAAAAATAGAGGTAATGTACGTGAACATGGTGCCATTCATTAGCATGTCAATGGTGATTCTCTTACACGGTGCCATTAAATTACCGTGGTGATAATTGAGACATTAAAAAAAGACAGATGCTAGGTCTGTTTCTAGGCTCCTATAACCCTTTAGCAATTAAATTTCAGTGAGCTAACATAACAGAGCCAGAGCAAAAATTAACAAGTGGGAATATTTTTCTGTAATATTGCCTATCTCTAACGGAATTATTATTTTTAAAGGGCCAAATTTTCACAGCTTGCTTAATGTGATTTCAGGATGGGGAAATGGGCTGAAGGCTGGCCTGAAGGGGCTGCTCAGGCTTCTCATAATGGGGATGAATGGGATGTGGATGGAAGGAGTTGTTAGGAACTGTATATTCAGTTTATTTTCTGCCTGCGAAGCATGGGAAGCTGGAGAGTGCCAGGGCCAAACCTGCAGTGGACAGAGAAGGCTGAAGGCAGACAGGAGCAGGGTGAGGAAGAGGGGCAGAGGCATGGCAGAGAGAACAGAGGCTCTCAGTTTGTGTCGCTGTGGAGCAAACTGGTGGAGAGAGCTGAGGTCCTGCCCCTGCCAGCCCTGCTGGCCTCCCTGGTGCCTCTGCCAGAATAAAGGGTCCCTGCCTGGGAAACACTCCTCCATCACATCCTGCACATGTGGGAGAGGGGCAGGACCCATGAACAAAAATCCCACAGCAAAAGCAAAACAAACAGATGTGAATCCCACTGACCCTCTGGAATCTGAATATTTTGTTTGAGTAATTTCATAAATTCTTGCTTTCATAATTCATTTTTTCTTTTCTACTTCTGGCCTTACATATTGTGGCATAATAATAAATTTTTTCTGTATTTATTAACATCAAGGACAGGGGTTAGGAAGTAGGAACTGAACCACCTTGTTTTCTCAGCCAGTAATTGCCTTGTAATGAAGCAGTTTGGTACATTGACACAGAGCCATTGAATGCTGCAGAGCAAATATGGCATCGTTAGGAGCCCTGGCTGCAGCTGGAACCTCCTGCTGGAGATGCTGCTGGCCCCAGGCATCTCTGCTGGCTTTCAAATCCTCTCCCAAATGGAAATCTAAATGCTGGGTATTTTGTTCAGAGCACTGAAAACCAAGCAGCACAGTGTGCAGTGCAGCACATCCCTGTGTTCCTGAGACAGCTTCTCGTGTCAAACCTTGTGGCTGTCAAACCTTGGGGCAGAAATTGCAGTTTGTAGCAAACTTGCCTGTGCCTGAATGGCAAAGGAAATTATAGTGAATGCCCTGTTTTCTCCTCTGTCCTGTTGGATTCTGGAGCACCAGCTGCACTTGCTGAGATCTGAACTAAACGTGGATAAACTTTTTGGTTCCCTATGACCTTGCAGAATCTTGGGGATGGTAAATTCCAGGAACTTTCCAGGGAAGTGGATAAAGAAGGACTGAAGGAAAAGGCACCAAGTTCTCTTTTTCAATCCCCTTTCCTCACAGGGAATCTAAATGCTGATGTTAGCTTATTAGAGGCTCCTAATGCTACTGTATGTGAGGGTTACTCCCCATTCATACACTGGGAAAAGCTGTGTTCTGTAGCCATGATATTTTCTGAAAAATCCTTTCCTTAGGATTTTTTCTCCTGAGAAGTTGAAAAGCCTCAGGAAAAAAATGGAAACAATGGTTATCTGCTGCTGTGGAATGCAACAGGTGCATCTGTGATTGGTCTCATGTGGTTGTTTCTAATCAATGGCCAATCACAGTCCAGCTGTTTGGACTGTCTCAGTCAGTCACAAACCTTTGTTATCATTCTTTTTCTATTCTTAGCCAGCCTTCTGATGAAATCCTTTCTTCTCTTCTTTTAGTATGGTTTTATTATAATTTATATCATAAAATAATAATTCAAGCCTTCTGAAACATGGAGTCAACATTCTCATCTCTTCCCTCATCTTAAGACCCCTGTGAACACCATCACAGTGCTCCTTTCCCTGCACTGGAATTGTTGTATTATCACACAAGGCACACTGAATAAGCTGATTTTTGTTGCAGCGGTCTCTTGGATGTCTGTACCATGTGTTGTGACACCTTCCAGTGTATCCAGTATTACGAACTTCTCATCGCAGATTTTATGAAGAGCTGTCTGAGAGATGGAGGGTCTCTCTTGCAGTCAAATGAAATCTCAGGACATCAGATCAGTCACATCCCCAGGTTAGGAATTTTTAATTCATCAGCAATAAATTTCAGTGTAAAAGATCTACCTGCAGACATAGTTCATACTAATGCAAATCATCTTTTTCTGTGGGTTTCCTTTGAGGCTATGCCTATTTAGAACCAACCAAATTGTATAGTTGGCCTTATCTATAGAGCAGTGAAAGCATATGGTTTTTAAAAAATTCATGTTGCTGTATTTTAAATCACAGCGAGCATTAGCATCTCAAAAAGCATCATGGCACGGATTGAATTATCTGTAATAGCTTCAATATGGCAACACCTGGCTCTACAAGTGTCTGAAGTCAGAGCAGGCCATCTGTTAGTGGTCCAGTTGGATGCTTTCTAAGTACATCCTGCAAGGAAACAAGGACACTGGGGAATAAATTTGGAGAGAACCTGAGCAACCTGGACTCAGAATGCCCTGTAGGGAAGCAAGGGAGGAATGCATATTGCAAATAAGAGATCTCATTCTGTGTTTCAGTCTGCTGGGAAGGTTGGAGGGACTGTGAAGACTTTAAATAAAAGCTAGATATAAACTTGGAGACAACCACCAGCTGTTCATTTCCATTATGGAGCATGTGGAGAAACAAAGGCACATTACAGACCAACAAAAGGATTGAAACAGCACAGAGCAGCATCTGTGTGGCATGATTCCCACAACCACAGGGGCTTCTGTCTTTACAGATGAATTTCATAATGGTGATAGGGGACAACTGGGTGATGTTCCTGCCCAGAGTTAAAGGTCTGTCCTTGTGCATGTCTGTACTAAGTCCTGCTCTGCTCTGGACATTCCTGGCTGTGCTCAGAGGATGTGTGCAGCAGAGCTGTGCTGTGAGGAATGAGCCTTTGCTCAGGCAATGCTGGCTGTAGATCCTCCAGCCAGCTGAGAGCTGCTGCTTGTGGTGCTAAAGCTGAACTCCAATACCTTTGCCACATCCTTGGGGATTGGCAGCATGGCTCCTGATGTGCAATTGTGTGCAGTTAAACTCACTGTGTGGGCAAGAGAAGAGCCCAGACTAGAATGCAGAGCACCAAAACCCTCGAGGTCCTGGCTGGCCATTAGCATTGGTGTGGGGGGCTCTGGCAGACACCTCCCATTCCCTTTGTTTCTGGCATGAGGGGGGGTTCTGTAGGACAGATGAAGGCAATGCAGAATGTAATCCTATCCCCAATGAGTTGCAGCTGGGGCCTATTACTAAAGATTAGGAACACCTGTAACTAGCAAGAGCAACTGGCATAAAAGTGTGAGATTAACTGAAGGAGTCAGATGGCTGCTGCAAGGACCTAGAGGAGTCAGTGCACAGAGGAGCTGCTCTCAAGGAACATGAAGAAGGTATGCAACTCTGAACCTATGGGGTCCTTGCAGCATAATGATAATAGAACTGTTTGTGGGACTTATAAGACAACAATTGGTGACTCATTGGGGATAGGAGTACATTCTGCATTGCCTTCATCTATCCTACAGGGTTCCTGGTGTTTGCTCTCTTGCATAAGGGTTCCTGGTGTTTATTCTCTTGCTTTTAAGGCAGAAGGGAGCAGGGGAAGGGTGCTCTGTGCACCCCACCTGGGCTGATCAGCACTCTTGCTCAGGATGTGTCTGTCTCCAAGGTGATCCCAGCTGCGCATTCCACATGGGAAATATTCTGGTGCTTTAACAGAGCTCGTGGGAGCGAGATTCACTCAGCACAGGGCCTGAGCAGGAGGGCAAGCCAGGATACTGCTGAGGGAGTCAGAGCAGACCTGCTGTCAGACCCCTGGGTGCAGGAGGAAAGAGGCTTTTTACAGTGAAGCTGTGATGTCACACAAAGCTGTGTGGTCTAAGAGCAGCCCTGGAGAGGTTTGCCCGGTGAGGATATGAACACAGGATCTGCTTTCACTGTTTGCTCTTTGAGCTGGCAGGTCAGAGCTTTTGCGGTATTGGAAAATTGTTCAATTTATGTTCTAACAAAATATTAAAGCAGAGATTCAGACCTTTCTTTGTCAGCTTCTACCCCACCCAGCACCAGCAGGTGATTCAGCTCCTGTGTGTCACTTAGTGAGTAGCCTTCTCTTTTCTAGCAAGTTTGGCCCTGGAGAGTGTGGTTCTGGTCACAAGGGTTCTTGGGTGAAGGAAGAGACGAGATCTTTGACTCCATTATCAGAAGGCTTGATTTATTATTTTATGATATATACATATATTATACTATACTAAAAAGAAAGGAAAGGTTCCAGAAGCTGCTAGCTACCTAAGAATAGAAAGTAAAGACAAGAATGATAACAAACCTTGCTCTCTCGGACTGTCTCCCAGAGAGCTCAGTCCTGGATTGGCCACTAGCTCTAAACATCTCAGATGGGCCAATCCAGACAGACCTGTTGCATTCCACAGCAGCAGATAACCTATTGTTACGTCTATCTCTGAGGCCACAGTTTCTCAGAAGGAAAATCCTAAAGAAAGGATTTTTCACAAAGAGATGTCTGTGACAGGAGAGCACTAATTTCTTTTCACAGAGAGAAGAACAAAAGTGATATCTATCTCCCTGTCTGTAAAAGAGCAGGCTTGGAGGGATGAGGCTGCAGCCCTTCCTGTCCTCGTAGCCTTCCTGCTGGTTCCAGTTCCTCAAGCCATGGTACTGTGGCACATTGGCTGGAAAGTGATTCTCTCTTTGTCACTTTTGGCTCCACATGATTTAAGGAAATCAATCACAGGCAGTAAGTTTTACGGACTTGTTTCTCTGCCTTGTAGTGCCAGAGTGAGAGGATATTGCTAATTCAGAAAAGTTTCTTATTGATGTTCTCAAATAGGTAAAGGAAAGCAATCCTGAACACGCTGTTTTCGTATGTTCTCTTCACACTAAATGAATTCAGTAACACCAATTTTGTTATCCTTAGGAAAGGCTAAATTGCAAGTTGTCTACACATTAATGTCTGTGTTCTGCATTTAAAAACTCCCCCCTAGCAATGCCTGAAAGGAGTTTCAGTCCTGCCTCTCCATGTGTGAACATGCCCAATTTTGTCATGTGGACAGGGGTAACACAGCGAAACAGGAACACAAATGTTCTCAGCATGTGAATCCAGTTCTTTTTGCCCAGCTATAATTTGGATAAAAACCAGTAGAAATACTACCTGGTGTATAAAATAATAGAAATAACACTGTCATGCATGAAGTTTCCAATTTTCTTGTTGAGGGGCATGTGGCCTCATCACAGCACAGCATGAACAGCATGATCTGCTCAGGCTGCTCTCTCAAAAGTGCAACCAGCCTGGCTTGGTGGAGCTGAGAGTCTTTATCCTGACAAATTGCCCAGTGTGTGCAGTGTTGGATAATGATGGTTAGCTTTGTGCTTAGCTGAGACATCAAGAGAAAAAGGGGAGAGATAAACATGTACCTTGTAATAAAAGGAGAAGAGAAAAGGCCCTTTTCCCCCTTCCATTTTTATTGGCATTCATGCTGGTGTAATCCAAGCTTCTGAGCTTTACATTTGCATTTAACAAACGCTTCCAGGCCACCTCCTCGGGTCTGAAATGTATCAATGAGGAGGCGTGGCCCGATGGCATCCTCTCCTCTGGAACACTGAAGGGCTGAAAGGCAGCTGTCCCTGCAGGCAGAGCTCATCCTTGCGCTGTGCAAGGTGCCAAACACTGAATGCAGAGGGTTGGGCTTGGCAGAGCCCCTTCCTGCAATAAGTATCCCTGAACAGGATGTGTTCATGAATACATACCTGTCATTCATTTCAATATTTTCCAGAGATCCTAATATTCACATATGTTTATCAAATGTATAAAATTATATTGTTGTGATTCTGCACTGGAAACCATTTGCTCCTGTGAGGAAGAAAATGGAAACTACATGAGACAGAAGTGGTAGGACAGCTTAAAAATTATCTGTCCTATATTAATAGGGGATTGATCAGCATTTTAATTTTTGCTCTAAGATATTTCTTGTGTCAGTCTTGTGATTTGAATGCTAATCTTGCTCACTAGAAGATCATGTTATGTTGCCCTGGAGTGGGGTGTAGCAGGCAAGTGCCTATATAGATTTTAATGAATATGAAAAATGCCAGGGCTTCAAAGCTTTCGTTTTCACAGCCTTCATTATCTGCTCTCTATGGAACATGCAGATCTTTTTTTTGTGGTCTTTTGGTGTCTTATATGAGAATTTACTAACTTTCAGAATCTAATCAAAATATTTAGGTCATAGTTGATAGATTAATGATTTTCTTCATGGTAGAGAATTAACAAGAAGGAAATATTCAGTATGGGGAATTTTGAATGTCAGTGAAACTTGTGGATTCAATTTTGGTCAGGAGTTTGCAACAAATATTTCCATGCAGGCTAGGGTTGATCTGCAAGTCTCCACAAAACACATGAAAGCCATTTTTTGATTTGTACGTGCCTGGGGCTTCACATCATGTGTATATCAGGCCTGAAAATGCAAGAAAGCACTTATTCCTTATGCAAGAAATTCCAGAATCTGATGACAGGTTAAAGCTGTCCATCTACCAGAGATCTGTGCACACTGTCTTACCCAACAATGGCAGCCTCTATGTTCAAAGCAGTCACCTTGCCATGAAAAACTATAAAATGTTTAGTGGGCTGTGAACAAATGGCACACAAGCCGTCCCAGCTGACAAATGAGAAGGAGAGCAGTTCCATGGAGAAGGTCTCCTGGGCTGGTACAGCCCAGCCATGTCTTTACTCAAGCTTCATTTCTATGGAAAGCTGTCATGGAAGCATGATAACCAAGTCATCTTCTGTAAAAACACTGCTGCTTTGACTGCTGTTTGCCAAAGAACTGCTACAGGTGAAAATGAAAAGCACTGGCAGCATGCCAAATGTGTGTGTAGTCATCCTGCCAGATCCTGTGTGTGAAAATCACAAGGAAGCAAAACTGTTTTTCACACATGTCTTTCTCCATTTGACCTGCCTCTGGATGGTTTGAGGAAAGAAACTCCTCATTCAAGGCTATAGGTGGTTTTAATGAAGAAAATATGGGTTTCTCTTTTCTGGTATTTTTATTTTGAAATCAAAGTAAAAAATTTAGATTCTGTTAAAGGTGATTATCCTTAAAGCTGTGCTTTGCATTGTCCTGCACTTCATATTCTCATTTATGGTCTATTGGATATGTGAATGCTGTTATCATTCCAGGCTAAGTGCAGTTCCAGATCCTTAATGAAGCATTAATGTAGGAGGCAGTAAAAGATGCCTCCACTACTTGCTTAATTAGCTTTTTCTCTACCACCACTTCCCTGCTACTTCAGGCAGCTGTAACTTAGAAAATAGATCTACTGGCATTTTCATTGCAATATTGCTGATAACTTGGGAAGAGCATCCCAATTTACTGCCAAGATGGACCCCCAGTGTGGGAGGATTGTCACTGCATCCCAGCACAGACAGGGACTGTGGGAACTTCATTTCATTCCCCAGGAGTGCCAAGATCATTGATTTGGGAGCTGAGCTTGTTGCAACGAATGCCTAAGTGGGAATGAAGTTGGATATCCAAGCTTGTCCCCTTTGATTTCAGTAATCCGGGTGAAAATGAGCCCAGCTCCAGAGCACCTTCCCTTCTGGGGAGGAGGGGGAGGAAATCCCGCTCAGCCTGACCTGGGTTTGCAGTGAGTACACATTTACTGATTTCACAGCGCAGAGAAGGCAGCTGCAGGCAGAGGCTGGAAGGAGCAGGAGCAGCAGGTTCATGTGCTGTGCTCAGGAGCGCTGCTGCTGGCCTGGCAGGGTCAGGAGAGCAGAGCCAGGCTGCTCTGCCCCCACACTGCTGCAGGGACAGCAGGCATGAGCTGCAGGGTGGCAGCTGGAGACTGGGCACCTGATCTCTGCCTGGGAGGAAGAGTCTGTTCTATCGCCGGCCGGGGGGATATGTACAAATCACAAAAGGGATGGGGCTGCCGTGGAACGGGCCTTGAGCTGTTTTATTTTTCAGAATCAGTCTCATCACATGGTTATGACAATGGGAAGATGCCAGCAGCTCACATCCCAGGCAGCAGTCCAAGAAATTAAAGTTCCACCTCACTTTATGAGTTTTTTGACCAATCACACAAAGCAAAAGCACATTGACAGTAGTTCTATCCAACCACTACAAACACACGTTCCTTTGGTTAAAACAATGCTTGCTTGTTTCGAATATAATACCTGCTTGTAAGCCTTAAAACACAATGCACAGAGCTCCATTATTAAGCTTCAAACTTCCTAATATATTGCTAGATAAACTTTTCTGTAGCTTAGGGAATTGTTCTAGACAAGCGTTAATACACAGACCATTGTTCTCTTTGTCCTTACGTTTCTACTTTTTAAATAATTTTTCTGCTGACCAATCTCATGGCTACTGCTTAGCTCTAATCACAGTCCTGCTGTCTCTGAGGCCTGCCTTTTGCAGCTTTCCCAAAACCTTCTGATTTTGTGGATTCCTACATGTTCTCATAAAACAAGCATAGCATGGCTCTGCTTACAGAGGGAGAAGTTTGAAAACACTGAAATGCAAGGTGTTATATGGTTTGGAATCAGACTGAACATGCATTCCTAGAAAATGTCACTATAGAGCTAAGGATCATTTGAATATTTTGGGTTTAATGATGTTTGATTAGTGTTCATATTGTGCTAGTTGATGGGTGGTTTATTGTCCAAATGAATGGGAAAGGGACAGACTGGAAAGAAAATTAGGGAGTGAAATGTGGAGACATTTCAAATTAGGGAGTGAAATGTAAGACATTTCAAAATCCTCAAATTTTTGTAGGGATTGTGACACAACAGTTTCTTTTTCCCCTGTTTAAGATTAAAGAATCCCTGGTAAGGCTGAAGTAGTCCATCATGAGCCTGCTGAAATTTATGCACTCTACAAGCTTTTTCCTGCAGAATGTTTTCAAATGAAAGGGCAGAAGGAAGAGAACTGTAACTAGATCACAATTTCTTGCTCTATCTTTCCCTTTAGTCTGTTAAGATCCATTGTGCTCTCTGCAAGGAGAAATGCACTGAGCTGTATTCCAGCTGGGAAGAACATGGGCATAAATATGTGCTGTAATTCATAGTTGTTCATTCAGTGTCTGCTGGACAGTGCGAACATCAGGGCCTCAAACCCAGCGCTGCTGGTTCTGAATGGGCAGCTGCTTTTCTGTCAACCCTGGCATAGATTGTACGGAGTTGGGGGCTCCTTAATCACTGTTAAGATCTTACAATATCCTGAGAGACAAATGTTATCTGTTGCTGGAATATTGTGCTGCTTTTTAATGCCAGGCAAGTGACCCCTGCCTAGGAAATATGAATTTTGCTACATTTGCTCTAGGTAAGGTTGAAATTGGAAGGTAACTTTCATGTTTATTTGTTTTGTGGTTTGTGGGGGGTTTTGTTGTTGTAGGGTTTTTTTTTGCTTACGGCCCCTGAAGCATTGCTAAGATGTAAGGAAAGATTCTTCTGTAGGTGCTCAGTCTAAAATAACAATGTAGGTCCAGGTTTTTAATAAGAAGCAGGGGATTTATGCATATCCCTGTGTGTGTACTCACCTTGAATGTTTAGTATTAAATATTTTATCTTTTCTGTTCTTGTCTCTAGTGTATTTGAGTGTATACTAGAGGCCTGGTAATTATAGAAAACAGAACAAGGAACATATTCCAACAAGGAAGAGAACTTCAATAGGCTTCTGGAGCAACATAAAGGATAATTCTTAAATTTTCTGCAGAACAAAGTCAAGGACATTACCAATATTTCATTCTATAGGACCACTAATGGCTACAGTGACAATTAAAGAATATTCTTTATTACAGAATTTCATCAAGGTTGTTGTACGTGCGTGTGTTCAGTTAAAACAAGTACTTTCCTAAAATTTAAGTAGGTGCATTTTATTGATTCAGTCTTAGCAATTACACATTCTCACTCACACTGACAGTTATTTCATGATGTATACTAATTGCAGTGTATTAAAATAACAGCAAGTCACTGGCTATAAATTGAAACGTGACTTGATAAACATGATTGTCCTTATGTATGATCTAGTGCTGTCAAGGAATCAGGATTTTTCCCTTCTCCCTCTACTAATTAAAACCAAATAAGGATACTGGCTAAACATGCTGCAGCCCTGTGCTACTGTCTATGTAAAGTGTTTCCATCATTCCCTCACTGGAATCTTTTAAGTACAAAATCTGTGGAGCATGGGTGCTTATTAACCTTGCTGGTGAAAGGAGGCTGCTTTTGAGAGTCTTAAAATATAGGGAAAAATAATCCCTACTCTGAGGGGATGATGACAGTGTTCTCATCCACATGTTTCTATGTAAATCTAATACTGAAACAAGGTGAAATCTTCAGGAATCCTAAGCTACTGGATAATCCACTCTACTCTCAACAGGAAACCAGGCTGAGGCGATGCTATTTGTGTTTACCAAAGCCTATTGAAGGCAGTAAGAAATTTCCACCTTTTCCTGTGGGGTTTGGCAGCTTTTGAAAACAAAACATGGTGTATGTTCTCTGTAAAATCAAGCTGGTCCCTGGCAGTCTCCTCACTTTGACTCTTTGATGCTCCCAGGCACATTTGGAGTTCAAATCTCCCTGGCAGGGGTGGAGTCACCTGAGTGCTCTGTGCTTCTGGGCCACACATATCAAGGATTTTATCTTGCCTTTCTCTCCTCAGTACAGCAGTGCAACAGAACAGATAAAGCCAAGATTACCAACGTGCTTTGGGGCTGCATGATTCATACCACACACTCATTCTTGCCTCAATAAAAATATACTCGGCTTAAGGGCCTGAGTGCTCACATCACCTAATTTGATGCTATTACAGTTTGACACTAATAGGCTGCTCTTACAAAGAGCATGTGAAGCACAACTTGGAAAAATCCCACTTTGTTAAGAATTGCAACATA
>VZSU01000360.1:681425-710947 GCA_013398715.1 Nesospiza acunhae | reverse complement strand
CTCTTTCCCCTTGTCTTTCAAAAAGGCATTATTCCACCTGCCTTTTTCTTGTAGTTTCCCATCGAGCTTATCAAAGACATGAAATTAGTAATCTAAATAAAGTACCCTTCCATTTTCTACAAATCAGAGAGAGATCTGAGATCAAGAAAACAATAGCAAACTCTTAAGGGCAAAACTATATTTCTCATTTTTTTTATGCAGGTTTCTCAGGCTTTGGTGGTAGAGGAGGAAATGTCTGCTCTTTTGCTGTCATATATTTTATTCTTTACCCTGAGGAAAAATAAGGAAAATCTGGAAACCTGGGGAGCTGCAGAGGGACAAAAAATGATGTTTTGGGCAATATTTTGAATAAGTAATGACTGAATCCTCAGTGTTGAAAATTATATTACTGCTGCATTTCAGTTCTTTCAGATGCAGTTCTAAAATTAATTAGGATTTCAAATTGTTATTTCAAATTTATTTCAGTATACAGGTTCAATGCCTATATTCTATGTATTTCTATATCCCCTGGAGCTATGTTTCAATGAATATGTAGAATGTTGCATGCATTTTCCACTTCTTACCTCTACAAAACACACTTTTCCTTTGCATCTGTGTTAAAGAGATGTGGTTTTTATAGTGGGTACACATCAGAAACTGTATGTAAATACCTTTCTGGTATAAAGTCAATAATATTGATGTTTTGTAATTCTGCTGTGTTAGTTTTTCCTACTTTAGAAATGTTTACAGGCAAACAGTAAATGTAAATACCTTAACATGCAGAACAGCTCTGTCTTAAATATTGCCTATATTTGTCATTATTCCAATATAAACAACATACAAGTATTTATTACACAGACCTGCCCAGTAGTATTTTCTGTTTCATAAATAAATTATGCATAATACATTTTTCACTCTTGAAAAGGTAATTAAATACTACTTTCAAACAAGAAAATAACTAATGTAGATATAATTATAATTCTGTTTCTTTTCTCTTAATCAAATAGGACTGGAGATTTTGCATTTTTCTTTGTGGCTTTTTTTTTTTTTCCTAGACTTGGAATTTCCATTGACTTTACAGCTTTACATCTTATTGTATCTATGTAAGGAATACCACACCTACATGTAATTAGCAGTGGTAGAAGAATTTCTTGAACAGTTTATTTGAGTGACCTGCTTTTGCCTTGTGGGAACATCTTTCTATGGGGCTGAGAATTTTCCTGTAGGCTTCAGGACCAACTTTGATATCTTTTCACCTTTACTTTTCTTAATAGATCATTCTTGGCAAAGCACCTATTATGGCTCTTATTTTTTCACTGCTCCATATTTTATATTCCAATATTCCGTACTGGCTGGAGTGAAATAGCTGTGTGCTTAATTTCCCTCTTTCTGCTTCCCACCTTTGTTGCCTTACTGTACCTCTTTTATTGATGCCTTTCATTTTTCCACTGAGTCTCCAAATTTATGAATAAGTCTCCTGAATGTCTCTTTTAAGTCTTCTCCAAGCACAAGAAAAAAAATAATTCAAGGGAGTCTAAATTCTGTGCTTGCTCTCACCCAATGCTTTTACTTACCAGTGGACTTAAATTGGTGACAGAAGCAGTAGAACAGTGATAGAACCCCAATGCCCATTTTAAACATTCAGACAGAAAATTAACATTTCTTTTCTTGCTTTTTAATCACCTCACTTGCCTGAACACAAATCTGCATCTGGATTTGTCCCCTTATGTTTGCGTCAAATAACTTACTGCCACTAAGAGAAATTATGGGCTGAGCTAGACACCAGCAAAGAGTTCCAGGATTTCACTGCAGGAGATTTCTGGGCCTGAATGTGCTTCTGCATCATGTCTCAACAGTGGCTTAGAGCTGACACAGCCACTTTTGTGTTGACCTCATCCACATCGAGATTAGTGGAAGCAAAAGTGACCAAAAGGCAAGCAGGGAGAATTATGGTTGGGATCCCTGAGAGAAGACTCCAGATTTTATTGATTTCACCCCTTCTTTGCTAAGCCCAGCTCGATTCTGGCACACCAAGGGCAGGTTCAGGTTAGCCTCAGCCTCCTAAGCTGTATCTGACTATTCAAAGGTGCCCACCAAGCTGCCCTTGTGGAGGGGGCTGGGCATGAAGAAGGGTTGTTGGTTGGCAGATGTCCCTACTCCAGGTGGGTTTTGATAAATGAGATTAATCTCCTCTGCAAAGAGCAATGTCCTGGAGCTCTGGAGCTCTGATTTTGGCAATGTTGGCAGAGTTAACACCTGTTGGCATCGCCATCCTTGGAGTGGAATGGTGAGATGGGTGCTCTATCTCTTTTCACCTTGCCAGTGTGTTATGGAAACAACTTTCAGCCCTAGTTTAGCTAAATACTTTGGAGATGCAGCACTGACAAACAAGGCATTGTTTCCAAAGTAGAAAATTTCCCCCATGCCTTAGGGTAGTTACCTGGGATTGTTCAGATTTTGCCCAATCTTACTGCTTAGTTATCAGTGAAAGTCCTTGCACTTTGTGTAGCCCATAGAAAATACTGAAACTAATTCCAGATCAGTAGGAAATTATGTGAGAGGCACTTTAAGAATTCATTCATATTTAGAAAATCTTATTGAAAAGAAAAATAATTCAACTGAGACCAATGATGGGCACTTTCCCTTTCTCGCTAACCAATGTAGAATAAAAAAATCAGCATTCTTCACTCAGATGGAGATTGATTCTTGTTAGAATTGTGTTTCATCACTGGTGCTAGTGCAGTGGATTTGTACTGAATGAAGCTTAGCTCCCCAACAGCAGAGTGGAAAATTGTAAAGGCATATATATATTTTTAAGGCTACATAAACAGTACTTAAACCAGGATGGGACTGATTTAATTTTCAGCCCTGTGTTTGTTTTGGAAGAATATGGGGGAAGTAGAGGAGAGAAATATTTTTCTGTGAGAGGTAATTGCCAGAGGAGCAGAGAGTGCTTGTTTCATAATCTGCCCTTTTGGAAATTACTCAAAGCCTGCAACACTTCCTGGAAATATTCCCACAACCTTCCCTGAGCTGAGGCTGGATCAGGTCTGAGCTGGCAGGGAGATCTCAGAGCTCTGGACTAACCTGGCTCTTCCAAGCCCCCAGTCCTGTGTCTGTAAAGAAATGGAAGGGAGTCCAACAGAGGCACAGGAGGCAGCCTGGGGAGCCAGTGCTTGGCTGCTTTGTACAAGCATTTGCTTTTTAAGGGCTGGCATTCTGCAACCCAGAGAAAGGAACTGGGACATTTGTTTGACAGCACTTCCAGCGTATCCATCTCTATAATTCAACCTGATGTCTCAATCTGAACATGTTTTTTTATTCTTGGTGATTGGGAGTAAGCTGTCACCCAAAGTGCCTGCTAGGAATTTCCTAATTAACACGCTAATCAAGATTTGCCTCAAGGTGTTGCTTAGAATCATTAGTAATACAAAGAAATAGCTAACAGACGTGTGTGGCAGGACTTGAAGAAAAGAATGTGTCCAGAGAACACTGTCTGCTTGTACCACAACCATCAAGGAAGTGCAAATAACAAATCAGTCAAACTGGGTTATAGTGAGTCATGAGGCCACATGAAGCGTCCAGTCTTAATTAGATAATATTGGGTTGTGCTTTGGGGCAGGAGAGTGGTAAGGCTGTGGGAGAGATGCCCTGGGAGGATGCCTGTGAGAGGGGAGAAGTTTTGGAAGCAGCTTTGGGTGGTGGGACTCTGCAGGACTCTGGTTTGTGCTGTCTGCAGAGAGCAGCAGCTCTGAGAGTTTTGGCTGAGCTTTCCCTGCTGACGCTCAGAGCCAGATCACCCCAGGTCCATGTCCTCATCAGCATCCCTGTAGCATAACATGGATAAATAAAGGAGCATTTTCACTCTGCTACAGACTAGTCCTTATTGCAAGTGTGTTTTAGTGCTGTTGCCAGCAGGTCCCTCCAGGCAGGGCTGTACACCAAAGCTTTTCACACTGGGTGTAAGTTCTCTGTTCAAACAGCACTGCCAGCTTAGTGCAGCGGAAAGGATTTCCTCTGGAGGAGGCCATAGGGCCCACAGCTCAAAATCCAGGATCCTCTACTGTGCCAGGAGGTGTTACCTGAACCACAGGGCTCTGGAATGAGCCAGCCCCACAGATGGGAACAGGCAGGCAACCAGAGGCACTGGCACTTCCTTCCATGGAGCTACAAATTGTTTGTAGTGGCTTCCACATGTTAGCATAAAAGGCACCCTAGAAATGTGAGGGATAAATGGCAGCACCACAAATTATTTCAAACATAAGGAAAAGCCTTTGCAGGCAATAATTCTGGCACCCGTATCTATTAGCAACAGATTAGTGGAAAGCTTGAAAACAAGACAGGGTGGCACAATCAGGTTAATGATCTCATCCTGCACCTAAATGCACTCATCTGGAATTCATATTGCTCACTGGTGAGAAATCCTTTGGTTGGTCACTGGGGGGCTAATGGGGAGGAGAGCTTTCTTTGTTACCTGGAAAAGAATTTGGGATGAATCTTGAGTTCAGCTTGATCTGAGTTATGACAACAGGATTCAAAAGGTGTAGAGGGTTTCTTAGGGGATGCAGTCAGCTGTCACTTAGAGTTTAAGACTAAATTTACTTTCAATTTTGTATATTGCAAATCTGACAACACTGTAAAATATTGAAGTCTTTCTTGTGGTAACATGCTGGACTACAAGTTTGTTATTAAGTACTAGTTTATATTTTAAAAAATGGTTTGGAATGAAAAGTCTTTTTAAATGTGAAGAAGACTCTTAAAATTAAGCTGTTTGACATGTACGATTTAAGTTATAAAATCTGACTTACCAGTCAACCATTATGTGTGCAATTTTCGGAGATGTTGATGCTTATTCAGTGACCAGTAACAAACGTGTGTGGACATTAATAGCTGTTTAAATGGTCTCGTTGTTAGGGCCTCTTGCAGTTTAAGTAGAATATAACAACCTTTTAGACAAAGACCGTGCATTAGAGCTGTATTTTTGTGGTTTTCTTTGCTGCGCAGCTTGTTTCTCATATCACCAGGAGGTGACAGGCTGCAGCAATCAGTGCACACAAGGGGACTGTGCACAGCCTTGGAAACACAATTGCTTTGTTCTTGGCCTGTACTTAACTGTTCTTCAGTGTAACAGCAGGGGCTTATATTTTGATGATTTGCCTAAGATATGTAAAAAGGAAGTTACAGACTCGATTTCTTTGGAACTGTGTAGATGTTAAAGGTTTCTGGCAAATTATAACTCTTTGTTAGAAAGAAGTGCTACTGACACAAAGTCATTTTATCAGCCTGTGTTTGAGTAACAGTGGGTCACCAAGGTCATGGACATTTTGCCGAATCAGATCCTTTCTTAGGGAAATAAACAATAACGGCTGTAAACTCCATGTGCGTAGATCAGGGCAGGAGAAGGTGGGCAGTTATGGAACAAATTATTTTGTATCCTGTGGCCTGTCTTTACTTGCAGCATTGGCAAGCCTTTAATCAAAGCTTCACTGTGTGCAGAAGAACAGCAGCTTTAGTACTTTTGACTTAGTTGTCCTTGTTTCACCTGGGAACAAGTTTCAAACCAAGCTGGTAGAAATCAGGATCAACTACAGATCTATTGTTGCACAGAACATTTTCCCCCATCAAAGCGGGATTGCAGAATATGGAAGTCTTGCTTGATTAAGAGCATGGATACGTATTTTGGAAATTTTTTTATCTTTAAAAAATACAAACACAGAAAAATTGCTTGCAGCCAGCTATGTTGTAAAGTAAATAAATTATCTGTTGGCAGACTACTGGCCTTATAAACTTACTGACCTGGGTTCATCATTGGGTGGTTTTTTGTGTGTTTGGCTATAAACTCCATTATATATTCTTTTTACTGAATTTAAAATGACTTTCAGAATTATCTGGATATTTGGAAGTTCTTTTGTTTCTACCCGTGATATTTGGGATACTTTAAAAACCTCAAATAATTTAGATAAATGGGCATTTTCCCTTCCATCTTGCTTTCTGTATATGTTTTTCAAGCTTTAGGGAATTTTACTACAGAATGTAGTATTTTAATATATTCTCTGATTGGAAAATTATAATTCAGTTTTAATATAGAGTACTTGAATATGGTTTGTCTTTCATTTAAATGTTGCTATTTGAGTGATCTCATTTTTATTCAAGATCTTTGAAATTTTCCAGACATGATTCAACCAAATATATTTTGTCATATTCTTCCAGTGTCTGCCTAGTTTCATTACTTTGCAAAGTAGTTATTGCAGAATAGCTTTTCTTTTCAGCAGAAGTAATCTGTGAATTATTTGTGAACAGGAAGGAACTTTCTCAAAACTACTCCAATATTTAAGATGATATCTCTTGCTGTTCACATAGAAAGAAATATAGTTCCATAAAATCAGGACTATTGCAGGAATCTCCATACTAAGCAGGGAAAGGGAATGTATGGATTATTTGTAGGTGTTATTTCAACTTTAGTGCATCTAACCGAACAGTAATCTTCCCTAAATTATGGCCAGGCAGTTTGTCCAGCACCATTGGGTGAAATTACTTATGTCTTCCATGGTCATTACCTTTCCTTGTTATCTTAGGTGGTGTTGAGAGCCATGTGTTAGTTCCTTTCCCTATTTATTGAGTTTTTCACCTTGTAAAAAATGTAATGCCAGCATGTTTGCCCTGACTGGATACATTTATATGTATGTATTTTTATGCTCCAGGTGACTAGGATTGCTCAAACATTATTTCTCCAGTAAATCTTGAAAACCCAAATTGAAAAGAGTGTATTACTACTCTGAGACCTCTGTCATTGTTAGGCTTGCCTTGTTGACTGAAACTGCTCTGACTTGCATTGTTTTGTATCTCTATTTTAACATCACTCGGATTAACAGAGGGTTGGAAGATCACCAGCAGCATTTTTGTTATTAGCTTTCCAAAAGATTGCTGGCCCAGCTGCTTTTCACTTGTATGCTTGGTTACAATATGTGAACTGCAAAAGATTGCCTAATATCTCACACGCAGAAATTAAAGCACCAACACACAAACCTTATCTGCAATTGCTCATCATTGCTGTGTTTTGTGAGCTGTGACATTTTAAGCTCAGTTGCTGCCGGTTTATCTCCCAGATATGATGCATTTGATATTATACTTTCTGCAGTTAAGTAAAAGATCCCAAATCACATACACAGGGTGAGGAGAGAGAACTAATATTTCTCATTTTTCAGTCTTGATTGAGACCAAAGATTCATTGCACTTTATAAAATTTTTAAAAGTCCATCATGCTTTACCTATTTACATTACTCATTGTCTTGCTTCTTTTTCAATTTGCAGTTCTAGCAAGTGCCAAAAAAGGATATTGCATCTGTAGTTAATATGAATAATTCCTGAGCTGCCAAGAGTGATCTTGGAATCTCTGTGAATGATCTACAAGAGTTGATAATCTTCCTCTGTTTTAATTAATTACAGTAAAATAATCTGCTAGTCTCATCAGTTGTTTTCAAAGTCAAAAAAAAGAAAGGCAACAGTGTCTCATTTCAGTTACATCTTAAAATGTCAAAAACCCCCACTAAACCAAAAGACAATCTGAAAGGAACTCTCGATATAAGTATTCCCAGTATTTAATATTTGCATACAAACCAGAAGTTTAATTTAAATAAAATATGCAGCCTAAAACATAATTTGTAGCTTACTTGCTTAGTGCCTGAGTTCCTCTGGGGAATCAAAATGTGTTTTAGGGTGGCTTTTGAGAGATGTGTGTTGCAAGGTGCTCCTGTGTCCCTCAACCCCCCAGGGCCATCAGCCTTTTTTGTTGTTGTTTCCTGCTCAGCTTAGAAATGCTCTGTTGAAACTGCTGCATTGTTAATGAAAACTCACTGTGTAGTGCCCAAGATACTCTCCTTTGAAAAAGGAAATTAAATTTTAAAAGCTTAATTAAGATAATGCTGAAGATCTGGTTTACCTACAAACAAATGGTATCAGAGTTAAGGGAATGAATTTTGCTATGCCAAAGAGATTCCAGGACAGGCATCTTTCAGCTGATCTGGTGCTGGTTTATTTGTAAGCAATTGTGTAGCTTTCTTAATTATTCCTCATCACTAGTGAGGTAGCAGATAATTTAATTTGTGATATTGCTGACAGAGAGGCTTCCTCATTACCATCAAGTTAATTTGTGCTATTAAATGTGTCTGTTACCTTCCCACTCAAATTATGAGCCATTGTGGGATGTGTCCTGTTGCAGAGCAGCTCATTCCATGAACACTTGCTAATTAGAGAGCTACAGCACAACTTGTGATTAAAGCATTTAAATTTTGGAGTGTTCTGAGGACCTGGTATGAATTAAAAGTGCTGAGTGAACTTCATTTATGGGGTTTTTGATTATTAGCCACAGTTCCACTAGAACTTGTGTTGGGATGTGGTGTGGCATGTACATACTGATAGGATATTAGTGGTTTGTTTATGGAGTGAGTTCTGCCTGGTGTCATAGCAGGAGACATTTCATTTTAGACTCATGAAAAGAAATTCAGGCCTTGCTCCAGGCATTCATCTTTAACTTACCAACAGATGAATGTCTCAGTCCAGGCAGTCAATTAAGCTTTGTGACAGTTCCACTGATCCTTCACCTGTTGATTACAAAAACAGGGCTGTCTGACAGCTACCTAATGAATTCCTCTATGCTACCTCTCTATTCTGAAGGACTGAAGAGCCCAAACCTCTTTTACTCATTAAAATAACATTGAAAAAAATTTAAATGTTTTCTTTTTTTCTCCTTTTTTTTGACACAGTGTTCAAATATAAACTCTATATTTTACCTTTAAAGTATTGATTTGTTATAAATGTATTGTTTGCCTGTTCTTACAGGATAGCTGAGTCCTTGTGAATAACATTAAAAGGCAGGAGAGAAGAAATTTAGGGTATTGATACCACTTACCAAGAACCAAAAATAAAAGTAAGAAGGACATGCATGAAGGGTAGCATTTGTGTGAATGGGCATTCAGGTTCTGTTAACAGGATTCATCATTATGACCTCTTCTTTTTCTGTCCAGAAGATTTTCAAGTGTAGTTTTATAGAACAGAAGAAAACACGAGTGGAGGGGGGGGGGAAAGGAGGATGGCAAGAAGCAGCACTTTTTGCCTTTCATCACTGTACTCTATGTTGAATTTAAGCACGGAAGTGTTTAGGGGTTCATTCGCTGCTTGCCAAGACTTGTGGTCCTTGTCTTTAAGTCTTACCATCTGATCTCTATTTCAACACCCCCTTGAAGAGGAGTTAGTCATAAAACAGCTCCTTGAAATAGCAGTAGCAGCGGGTGGGGACAGTTGAGCCTACTACGGCAAGAAAGGAAAAACTTCTGTTAAAAATATGAAAGATGCAAGCCATTTTTGTGCCAGCTCTGCGATCTGTGAACAGACCTGCCTTTGTGGAAGCAGATGCAGCGCTGGGAAGCTGAGTGGGAAAACCTCCTGAGCACATTGTTACACATTACACATCTCATCTGTGCTGGTGTCAGTCAGACAGGGAGGTTTCTTGAGGGAATATGTCAGAGTGACATTCAGTGACAACACCTGGAAACACAGAGTGTTATTAATGGTAGGCAAATCTCACAGGGCTGCCTCCTCTCCCTGCCTTTTCTCAGCCAAGTGATGCAGGGATCCTCTCTGAAAGTGGTCACAAATAAGACTCTAAGTCTCCTTATATTGAGAAATGTTCCATGTCAATGTGCCTTATCCAGATAAACAATATCAAGCAGAATTAACTTTAACATGAGGGAATACTGCAGTCTCTTGTAGGAAATCAATGCAGGCTCTGAAATTTCCACTCACAAAGGCCCCATGTTCACTGAGCACAACTCTGCTCCATTGGACGTATTCCTTTCTGTGGGGAAAGCCAGGATTCCAGACCCTATTAAGCCTTAAGTCTCCAGTGAAATGAGATTTCCCCCCAAAAATCAACATTTTTTTTTTTTTTTTTTTGTTTTTTTTTTTTTTTTTTTTTTTTTTTTTTTTTTTTTTCTTCAGGCTAAATTTAAAGTCACAATTCATTTTTCTGTCTCTCAATCACTCTTCTGAAGTCAAAACAATCTCTCAGTTGTAAATGTTTGGCTCTAACAGACTGTAGCAGATGTGTTTCCTGATTAAAATATCCCCAAATTTGTCCCTTTAGGCTCAGGAGCACACAGAGCAACAAAAAGCATCCAATGCTGGCACTCAAGGGCAAGAAAAGTGAGATGTGAGTCACCATCCATGACTGCCTGAGCTGTGCATGGATGGCAGTCAGTGGATGGATGGAGAGAACAGTTTGCATGGCCCAGCAGTGACTCAGGCAGGAAGCTTTGTCCCCATGCCCATGAGCACTTGCACACACACAGAATTTCCTGCAGGTTCTCCAGAGCAACCTGGCTTTCAGTGGTGCTCACTTCCAGCATAGCCTTTAACTCAAGGGTGCCTATGATCAGATCTTTCTCAGAGCCTCTGAATCTCCTTCCAGGTGTGCCCCTGCCCCTGGACAGCTGAGCAAGGCAGGTCCCACCCAGGCACTGCTTCAGCAGCCACTCTCGCTCTTCCCTCGCTGTCCTTTGGGCTGGAGATGCTCTCAGTGATAGTCACCTTCCTTCTTGGGGGATTTAAGCACAAAGGAGGCAGATTTTGCTTTGTGGCTGATGGGTCTTGGTAACTCTTTGCGCTCCCCTGTAGGCAAATCCCTTATGGCAAAGAGGAATGATTTTTTTATGGTGATGAAAGAGCATGCTCCCTTGAGTTTGTGCTTACAAAATCCTATTGGTATTTTTCTTTGTTTGCAAGTTTTGGAGGCTAGGGAAGAATTTCTCATGCAAGTTAGACTGACAAGAGGCTCTGTGGACTCTTTCACTTTAGGTTAATTAATTGGGGACTCTGGTTAGAGTTAAAGCATGGTGTGCCTGCCTGTGATTTATTTCTCACTCTTGCCTGGTATGACATCAAGCTGAGGGTCAGGAAATGACCACTGCCACAAGTGTAAGTCCTTTATCCTATTTAGCATCCTAAATAAGGAAAAGAAACCTGAGGTTGTCACAGCCACAGCTCTCAGGACACGTCTGCTCCTCTCCAAGAAAGGTTTCACTGGGTAAGGGCAGCCAACATAGACATTCAGTATTTGATAAACATCACGCAAAACAAAGGAAGCAGGGTTTTGGCCATCTCACTCAAAAGGTTGTACTTTTCTTTCTGAAGTGTATCCATCCTCTTCAATCCACTCTTCTCTGCTTTATGCATTACTCATTTATTTGTATGCATTCCAATTTAGCTTTAAAAGTCAGTGTTTTTCTGCCATTCAAAAAAGCTCAATTAAGAATTTTCATTTGAAGAATGCATGTGGCAGCTTTCCTGCCCTCACTTCAAATGACTTATAACCAAAAGCAAAGTGAACCCCATATTTGAGTGTACTATTCCTCATTTCCAATTTGAGCAGCCCATATTAAATCTTTGCAAAGATTTGTGCTAGGAAAGCTTTTTCACTGGAGTATTTGGGAAATGCAAAGAAAAAGGAATATGAACAAAGCAAATTGGTATTCACATGACATTTTAAAATGTATTCTGCAGGCTCTCTGCAGAGATTAATTTTTTTCTGTTTCATCAGTTGTATACAGAAGAAACTAAAGTAATGCCTACCACTAGAGCAGATTTTTTTATGCCTTGCTACTCTTGCAGGTCTTGTGGGAAGATTTTTTCACTTTTGCTGGTTTCAGCTAAGTATTCTCTTAGAGTGGAGAAATTCAAGGAGACCAGAAGCAGGAGAGATGATTCTTTATATCTTTTCCCCTGGAGTTTCTAGTACAAGTAATAGCAAAGGAGATGGCAGCTGACACAATTTAGAGCACCCTAATGGATTCCAGCTTGGCCTGGAACTGAAGGCAAGCAGACAGGGGCTTTTCATTTGTTGGAAGCCTGACTGATCATGGGCAGAAGGGCAACCAGTAATATTGAAATATTAAAGTCTTTTCTCTCCCTTTGGTCAAGCTGTAGGAGATTCAAGTTGAAATTAAGTTTGGCTCATTTACATCTTGATTCTTTCCTTGTACTTAAGCACTTTGAGGTGAACATTGAGGGAGACAGTGAGAAGACACAGCTCAGCAGATGAGTGATGAATATATAGACACAGCCAAGGACCAGTGTGACACAACTGAACTATTTAGTAGCTCTTCTCTTTCACAGTCTGCAGCCCTGGCATCTAATGACAGATGTCTCACAGGTGGAAATTAACTCCCTTGAACCGGGAGGATGTAGGAACATTTTTGATCTCTGGGATTATCAGTTATGCAATTATCAGTGTGTTTTACATAAGGAAATCTGTTCCATGAGAAGATGTTGCCCATGCATGTTTATAGTTCGCTGATGGGAAAAACGTGTAACTTTACTGATCATTTGATGAATGTCATCTGCAACACCTGGGAATAGATTTAATTTCCTTTATCCCTTACCTAAGTTTAAGATCAAATGTGAAACATCTGTTGACGTTTGCTCTCTGAGCTTGACTTTCCCTGTCTATAGCTCTGCAAGTGTTCCCTTCAATCAGGCAGAAACACCGCTATGGGGCAGTCCAAGACACCCCTCATGGCAGCAGCACCGATGTGCTTTTAGTTCCTGCTGTCAAGTGAAAACAAATAACCTTGATTTTTTTTATTTTTTAATGGCAATTCCACTTACCCAGAGGTAGGTGAGAGGAGAAATGACATGCTATTTTCACTTGCAAGTTGTTGTTTGTCATTTGAAAATCCATAGTCAGATGACAGCTGAGACCCCACGAGGCAAGCATTTGTAGCATTTGTTTAGTGTTCTTCCACTACTTTCTTCTTGTGGTTTTTTAATAAAAGATAAATTTAAGGCAAAAAGAAAAGCCACATGTAAACCTTTAATGCCCTGATTTGAAATGAAAATGTTTCTGTAGAGCCTTAGTAAACCCAGGCTTAACAGAAGACTCTGAAGGAAGATCTCTAACTCTTCCTTGAGGAAAACAAACTAAAATAAGAATATAAATATATTGATGATGAATACAATGATTGTTGTAGTTGCTCTAATAAGTAGTAAGATTTAGCTGGGTAGTTTGAGGTGTTTTGGCAGAACTATGTGACTGACATCACTCACATTTAATTGGAGATCTGTTGCCTTGTGTTTCACCAGGACAATATAAGGCAAAAGCAAAACAATATTTGTGTCATTTTATGATCACAACAGTCCTGTGGAGTACATGATCCAAGCCCTGTGGGGAGTGAGCAAAGGAGATTCATTAAGGAATTTTTTCTTTTCATCATCTGGTTTTCAGGACCCTGGTGGTGTTAATGACAGAGTTCAGAGCCCATTGATCTCTGTGCAAGGAGAGTTAAAGGCTATGAACACAAGTGAGGAAGGCACCATGGAAAGCCTACTTAGCCAGGAGGGTGTGGAAAGAGGGTGAAGAAAGATGAGGATCATTCAAGGGACTTTAGGAACACCTTGTGAATTCCTTTTCCTGAAGGCAAGCCATTCTTGTCAAGAAAAAAAGTTAGCAAGCATGACAACATGATCAGACTTGGGGAATTTTCAACTAGACCCTGTAGCCAGAATGCTCAGAGAAAAGGCAGTTTGAGTGCCTGGAATACCCACACATCTGTGTTGAGTCCAATTTGAAGAGGTTTAAAACAAGTAGGGATTTGGCTGCAGGATTTTCTCATAGCAATGTGCTCTGTGACAGCTGAAAGAGACAAGAAAATCCAGATTCTCTTCAGGGGTTATTAAAAGGAAGCTCTGTACAAAGAAGGGAGAGACAGAACAGCCCCAGGAGATGTATTACTCTTGTAGGAACATGAAGTTGGTGGGGTTAGGGAGTGCTTTTGGTGTCAGCCTTGGCCTCATTACCACTGTTGGTTGTTGTGGTGTTGTTGGGTCCCCAGGACAAACTGATCTGACACAGCTGGACTGGGGTTGGTCATTAATTAAAAACAATTCACATGGAACCAATCAGAGATGCACCTGTTGGTAAGCAACCTCCAGACCACATTCCCAAGCAATCAGATAATTCTTGTTTACATTTCTTTTCTGAGGCTTCTCAGCTCCTCAGGAGAAAAATCCTGGCGAAGACAATTTTTCAGACAATATCATAGTAACAGTTGGTCCTTTGAGTACCGTGGAGCTTGAGGGACCACGGTCTCTGGCAGGTCTTTCACTCAGAGGGAGGTGCTGGAGAAGCCAGGGAGGCCCAGGGAGGCTCAAAGGGCCTCACTCAGGACCACTGTTTATGGGGTCACAGGGTGCTTGACTTTGGTCATCAGCAGGTTTCCATCCTGGCCATAACCTGTGCAGCAGCGGGGCTGTAACAGTGGCACGGCTCCTCTCAGGCTGTGGCTCAGGGAAATGCTTCACCAGGGCTGCAGAGGGTAATTCTCCAGGCTGGCCTTGTTTGGGCAGCTGCTGCTCCTGGCTGCTCCCATCTGCACCACTCAAGAGTGTCTCTACAGGACATGAAATAAAATGACGCAGACACACAGCTCTCCAAGATAAAAAGAGGGCATTTAATTTCTGACTCCAACATTTATAGATTTCCAAAAGTGACAGTGGGTTGGAGGGTGGCAGTGCCACCTCTCCAATGACACTGCACAAACCAACAGTCCATCAATTTTCTCCTCCTCCATAAAAGAATGCAAAACAATGAGTTATTTACAGAAAGTGTGTGAGAAAGTTTGTTACAAGAATGTAAACATCAGAAGGCTTAGAGAAACTTAAATAAACAGGGTGATACAAGAACTCCTGGTAAGATCCGGGAGTGCCTCAAGGCTTGACTGGTGTGGCCCAGGGACATTTCACCTCTCAGATGCTTCAGCCCAGGTTTATCAGGAGCTTCTGAGGTTGCAGCCAGGCCCCAGGATGGGGTGGGGTGGGACCACCACACTCACACAATGTTAGAGTGAAATTACAGTTTCCCTGCTACTTGTATGACAATTAGGAACAGCTACTCTTCTCTGTTACACTCTGTTGCCTGGAAAACCCAGCAAATTACAGGAGTGCAGCATTATTTATGGAGAAGTGGACTGCCAGTGTTGAGGAATGTTGAAGATCCTAATCCTAGGAATTAAAATGACAGCTAATGACCAATGAGTGAAAAGAATGTGGCATTATCCCCCAAGATATAAGCTACATTTATGCATTGGTTTATTATTTATGGTGCATCTGTCATGTGCACTTGAGAAATTACACATCAGGATCCATAATAGTCTTACAGAACATTTCATAACCTGTGACTGCTAAATTGATAACCTTGGGCTCCTTACTGACTCAGCTTTTCTTGCACACCTCATCCCATCATTTTACTCACCAATTCTTTGGAAATAAGGAGAAGTTTGTCTCTTAAAATTACTTTTCTGAAAGACAGTGTACTCTTTGATTCATCTAATCAAAGCAAGGCACTTATTTTTCCTCCTGTGCCTCGTTTAGGCATTCCTTGTCAAACACCAAATCCAAGCCTAAGTGACTGCTGGCCTGGGAGCTCTGCTTCTTTTATGGATTCTGCCAAACTCTGGCATAGAGCCCAGAAGGAGCTTAAAGCAAACTTATCTCATTTCCACTGAGGTCTAATAGGTGTGGGAATTCCCCTGAGGTGGTACAGAAGTAATTTTCTCATCAGCTGTCAATGGTCCCAATCCACATGGCACAGATAATTTAAGCATCTCAAAAGGGTAGCTTTAATTTAATGGCAGCTCAGGCTGGGTCCACGACCTTGAACAGAAAATTCAGGGTTTTTCCCTGGTTTGTGAACTCTGCTGTATTTTACTGACTTCCTGTTCATCTTATATTTTCTAATATAAGTAGTCACTGTCACAGGAGATATGTGTGAGGTATTCTGTGAGTCCTTGCAGTTGTGTTACTGATGCCAGTTTTGCATGTTTATAACTCTGTCACTGCACTGAGTTTGGCTGAGAGAATTTGTACCATCATCTAATTAAAAATAATAATTTTTGTCCTGTCTTTAGCTTTTCCTGTCAAATGACAAATCCAGATATTAGAGCCTACTGAGAAAAGAGCTTTCACAGAAAAGGATGTGTGTTATGTGTTTGTAGGTGATATCCCTGGGATAATATTTAGGATAAGGTGATATTTTTGCACAGTATTTTGGCCAGGGTTAGCTGCAATATTCCATTTTGTAACTGAACAAAGCAACAGGGAAAGGAAAACCAAAACCAACCAAGTTGTCTGGAAGTGGATTGTTCTTCATTTGTTGGCTTTTGCTTTTCTTGAGAAAGTTCTTTCTTGGGAAGGTAGGAGGAGAATATGGTCTTAAAATTGCTTTTTGTTTTGAGACACTTTATTTTGTAAATGATGCAGAGGAAGCAAAACAGGGATTTTTGAACAGGGATTTTTTAAACAAAACTGGGAAAGCATGAATGCAATTTGATCATTTGGGTTGGGATTCAAATCTCCCAAGCATCAATGAAAATGACAACAAAAGAATAATTGGGGAGCAGTGAGCAAATGCACTTATTGGGAACTGGAATAGCACCACATTCTTACTGAACCAGCTCCTGTGTAAGACCAGGTGGGGCTAGGTGTGTAGAAGGAATATTTCATAATGATAAAAGGGATCAAGACTTCCTTTTTTCAAGCAAAGGAATCATTGGGGAAAGTAGCAATTACACACAGAACACTGACAGAGCAGCACAATGTTTTCATTAAATCTATTCTTATTCTATGTCCTAAATATAGTCCTTAACATATTTTTCCTTCTGCATTTGACTTGTTAGAGGATTTTGTTTTATAAGAGAAAGGCAAAAAACTGTAGGTCTTTTAGAAACACTCTAAGCTGTTATTTGCTGCAAGTATATACAGAACACACAGCAATGTGGAAGGGTGTGAAGGATTTTATGGGAATTTAGTTCTCCCTCCCTGAGTAATGCCACAATCCCAAAGCTGTAAAAGCCTTCCTGCCTCTCAGCACTGCCATGAGTCTTCCACTTCTGAGACCATAAATGTTGACTTTCATACCTTTATATTCTGGCAAGAGTGTACCATTAAACTCCCAGGTTTTGTAGGTTCTGCTCTAACTTTTGTATTTTAAGGTTCATAGGCAAATATTTTCGAACAGAAGCACTTGACCATCTTGGAGGAGGAAAATAAAAAAAAGATAAAAATGGTTTGAGAGCTTGTCTGGTATCTTGTGGGTGTCACCAGTGCTACCTGTGAGACCAAAGATCCAAAGTCTGCTCTGGGCAGGTGGTTGTAGCAACTGGACTGGGTTTGTAGCAGCATGGACTCACTATAGAAAAGTCAAGTTCTGCTGGAAGATGGAAGCATCCTTGCTTAAATTCAGGCTAGAAACTCAGGTGCAATAAATCTCAAATGTTTCTGGTGTTCAGGATGTTATGGTTTTGATGGATAAATTCAGATTTTGAAGAAAGAAATGCTTTTCATTAAAAGATTCAGGAAATAAAATTTGCTTTTCTTTACCTAATTCCTACCCCAATGATGTGCATAAATCAGACTCTGTAGGAGTGAACAAGTTGATTTCTCTACAGGAATTTCCAAGAAAGGAAAAGCACCACCTAGAAAGAGAGTTTTCCATTTATTTCAGGACTTTCTTTTGGTTTTCCTCAAAATTTTAAATCGTCTTGCCTTTGATTTGAAAACATTCTGGTGAGCTTTCAGTTTCTAAAAGCTTTCTCATCTACCTCAATAATTTTTCTCCTGCTTATTTCAGAGTGAAGCAATTTTTTTCTAAACTATGACATGTCACACAGGTAAAAGGTAGTCATACTGATTTCTTGTTTAAGTTTCAAGGTTTTTTGGGTTTGGGTTGGATTTTTTAGTTATCTTGATGTATCAAAATTCAAATGTGAGTATGAGAGGGGAAAGGCAGACAAACTGAACAGAATATTTAAAGGCTCATTTCTAATACTGACTGCTGTGGTTTGGATTGATTAAGGGTTAATAGAAGGAATTCAGTCCACAACTACACTAAGAGTGATTACATGACGGAGTAATTCACTTAAATGTTTTAAGGCAATTTATTTATTAAGTATTTGCCTGTTAAAGGCAATTGTTCTCCTTTAAAATAAGTCTGCATTAAGCATTTAACTAAGTTTCAGGAATGATGTATTGAGTGGGCCAAGCTTCTGTAAGTTCCAGGATTCTGCTTCATGAATAAAACTGTCAGAGAAAGCAACCAATAACTCTCTGTCTTGACATTATGTTCAGTATAACAAATAAATCTTTAGGATCTCAACAGACCTGGCAACTTCATTAACAGTTACGCCTGAAGCAGAGAATGAAAGGAAATCAATTCATGGAGTTTGATATTTTAGGGTTTACAGAAGAGAGGGGTTAGTGGACTGTTGATGAACCTTCTGTGCTTGAGCTCAATCTTCCTCCTACAGAGGGGAATGAAAATTATAAGAGAAAACTTCCATCCAAGAAAGGAACAGTGCTTGAAACAAGGGAAAGGGTGTGAATTAATTATAATTGGAAACAGAAACCAAAGCCTTTGAATCCTAAATAATGAAATCCTAAAGATATTTCCATTTTACAAGAAATATCTATTTCCTGTAAAGCTTTTTAAGGAAGTTGGCCCCAGTCTGCAAAAAGTCTTCACCAGCTCAGGATCTGGTGTTTGTGGCTAAACAGATTGATTCTAGAGAACTTTTTACTTTTTTTTTAATTTCAAAAGTATTTCCTAATTCTGCTTCCAGTAAACATGTTACAGGTGACCTCAGATGAAACATAGGCCAGTATTGTAATATTCTGATTCTATTCACTGAAAAGTCAATGAATGTTTCTGATATGACAGAAAATATCTGCAAAACAGTTGATGAGAAAGTTTCTGTGAATTTTAAAGTTATTCCCACTTAAAGAGTCCAATAGGTATACCTGGGCCTATAAAATCAAGAATAATCTTTAGGGATGGGGAGCAATCTGAAGCATAACAATTAGGTAAAAGATAAATCTATTGAAGATCTGCATTATGCATGTATTTGAATAATTCCACTATTCAAATTCCTCTAAATCATAAGGAATAGAGAAATATGTTATCTGCCCTATCAAAATAGTAATTTTGTTATAAATTAACTGAATTAAATCTCACTTGGTTTCCTGTTATGTAGGATGCAATTTACATCATAAAGAAGATCATTTTAGCCTTCTGCATATTGAACAAGATTTAGGGTGAGGGAATACTGGGAAATCTTCCTATTGTACATCAGTTCTAGGCACTTTTTCTCTTACCTGGACTTCCACGCTGGCTTTATTATTAAATTTATTTCGGGGAAGTTCGTGCAGGCCTACAAGTTTATGCTGCATTTTCATGCAGTGAAATGGAACACATTTATACTTAATGATATTTCCAAATTCAAAAAAACTTATAGACAGAAGGTCAGGGAATAGGAGATGAACAAATGACTAAGAAGGGCAGGATGGCAGAAAGGGAAATGTAGTGAAAGCAAGTGTCCAATTCATATGCGGTCCAATCATTTTTCTCAATTTGCTTGAGACATTTTATTGCATTCTCACCCGTTTTTTATTCACCATCATTCAACGTGGCTTTGCAGCAGCCGGAGACATCTGCTCAAGCAGCTTTCTGCAGAGATCACCCTATGAGATAGAATGCTAAAGACTGATGCAGCTCATTAGGCAATTTCCTGCAGCAGGACACCATCCTCTAGTGTCAGTCTCTCTGCACATGCAGGGTTTGAAGGATCACTTTAGGCCAAGGATCTCTGTCATGTCAGTTGGAAGGAAAGTCAAGACAGATTTCACTGTGAACTGAGGTGCGCCTAAGGGGGGAGTGTGAGCAGCATGCAGGGCAGAAGCTCTTTCCTTTCTTTGTTGTAGGTCCAGTGGTAACAATCTGAACCCAGGCTTCCCTTGTGCTCTTGGGACACAAGAAAAGTCAAGGCTGTTCCTCTAGAAAAAGAACTTGGAAAACATCAATCCTACTCCTGGGATACTTTCTCTCATAAAAGCAGTGTGGAGGAACTAAGAAATTTCTTGACTTCATCAAGTAATAGTTCTATATTTTCCAACTGATGTGTGTAATCAGGCCAAAGTAGTGGGACAAGTTTTCTGAAGCTGCTTCTGACAGTATTAAGAGAAATTTAAACTCTCTTAAACTCTCTTTCAATTTTACAGATAATTGGTCCCAACCATTCCTTACTAGTGGTAACTCCAGCTGGTCCCCATCGCCCTGAGGGGCTGCAGCCAGCTCTGAGCCCAGAGGAAATGCAGTGTGGTATTTTCCTGTGAAGAGTTTCTCGCTGCTCTTCACACACTTCTGCTCTCTCCCTCCCTTAACTGCTGCAATCCTTTCAGTTTAACGTGTCCTTCCTCCATAAATGGCACTTAGGAAATGATTTCTGTCTTCCCCACCTATAAACCACACTGAGATTTCTTCCTCTTGTTGCCACATAAACGAGAAAAAAGTTGTGTGTATGCCAGGAAATAAAAAGTACCAATCTATTGTCTCTTCCTTTTTATATGGCTACTTTTGTCTGAAGATATTAAATCACCTTCGAACTATCAGCTAGCTGAAAACAGATTTTACTGCACCTCTGAAGTTAAGAAGCAGTGAAACAAAAAGACATTTCAGATTTTAATCCATATTTTTGTTGCCTCTTTTTGTTCCTCTGTGCCCTCCCCCCTCCCCAAAGAATTCCAGAGCTTAGTGAACTTTCTCCCAGACTGCATATACATATATACACACACACATATATAAAAATATAAATAATATAATATATAAAATTATATAAAATTATATAAATATATATCCATATACTTATATATAAATATATAAAATAGATACATATAAAATATATATATGTAATTTGATCATCGTACTTCCAGAGCCCTAACTTCAGGGAGTCACCAAGCTAGGCCACACTGGGAAATAGCTTTCTGCTTACAATAAAACCACATTCCTGTAAACATGTTTGCATGAAATTGCAGTATAATGCATTTTCTGTATTGTTGAGAGCTAAAAAGGTTTACATTTCTTTTAAATATTCAGCTCTTTACATACCCAGGACTGCAGCCATTCTCGAGACTTGTGGTAGGAGGGGGAAGGGGGATTAAGGTCTTTCAATTTAGATCCTGTTGTTGCCATTTAGATAGACTAGGGCAAACCAATACTTTGACCTTGAATGAAAAGTTCTTAAACATGTCTGTGATATTTTGGATCTGCCTTTATATATTCCAGACACTTTGCTGTCAGGTAGAAAAGCTAGATTAAAATGATATTAATATTTGAAGTTCACCTTTAGTGGAATCTGCATAGGCACAGACACAGTTGACCACTGTCTAGCAAATCAAACAGTACCTTCTTGTCCTTAAGAATGTTCTTAAAATCATTGTTCCATGTATTTTCTGTGCTTTGTTGGATTAAGACAAAGTACTCAGTGCTGCTAAGTGCTCAGTGCTGCTCTAGGGAATTTCTTCATGAAGGATGTCAAATACTTGTATACCATGAACTAGCTGAAAAATCATCATCATGATGTTGTGGGTGCCTTCCTTATGGGAAGGTTTATCTCAATGAATGTCTCTGTACTGCCATTTTAATACCCTTCTCATTACCATCACTCACTTGCTCAATGCAAAAAAAAAGCCTTTTTTTCTGTTGAGTGACAAGGTTATCTAAATTTGAGATTATCTAAATCTAAATTTCTCAAATGCTTTGAGGAAAACAATTTGTTTCCCATTACACCATAAATTAATGCTCTATATTTGTTTCTAGTGGATTTATTTCAGTCAAAACTTTTTAATGGGAGCTGGGCAGTTATTTGTCCTCTGGGATGTGAAAACCTTTCCCTGATGTCAGTCACCTGTAAAGCCCTCAGAAGAATATGGATAAGGTTTTAGCAGCAGTGGGATGAGCTCAATTTCCATTAGTTTCATTTTTTTTCCTTCTTAATTGCTTTTATGCTTTAAGAAATCGTATTTCTATGATGTGAGAGCAGTATTGACCAATCACCCCTCAGTGTCTGGGGTGGCTCCACCTCCCCCAGCTTTCTTCTGCTGAGCCATTTTTACTTTGAGCTACTTGAGCTCTTTGGAAATGCAGTATTTCAGTGGAAATAATGGCATTCATGAATGCAATTATTCATTATCACAGGAATCCCTTTGCTGCTCTCCAACTGAGTTTGATGGTTACCACCATTACAGAGTGACGCAAATAATTCAGCATTTTTTTTATTTTTAGGATGGTAATTAATTTTTTAATTAGTATTTGATTAGCTTTGAACAGCTAGTTATATTAAATTAGTTTCTGAATCCTTATGATATTTTTGGTCAGTTGCAGAAAAAGCATTATGCTGTCATTAAATTGGTTTGCTTTAACAGTAAATTATTCTGTATAGATAGATTTAGGTAGGTGAAAAAATATTATTCTGGAGTCAAAATAAACATTAACATATGAGATATATTTAGGTGTGTTATTTAGTAACTTGAATATTTTCAGTGTTCAGTAATTCCATGCAATATAGTTGAAGAGATGATTTATCAAAATCTACTGCACAATTCATTTATTAAAAAAAACAGATTAATTTATTTTCCTGGCTTCAGTACTGTTGAATTATCTATGTGAAATGGTGTAACTGTGTAAAATGAACTCTTCATATGAGGCATTTTCTCAAAAACATTAATATTGCTCACCACTCTTCCCAGTTCTACATAAAGGCATCAGTTCTAGAAAGTATATAAATTTTAATGGGAAATTATAAATTATTTGGGGACTAACTGAGAGCCTGGAGGTCACTGTAGTTCTGTTCTTGACATATTTTCAAAATTTCAGTCACGACAGGTGAGCTGTCCAAAGGTGTTGGGGTGATGAAGGACAGGAGTGTAGAGAGTGCTCACACTGCAGTTCACAGTCTGGAAGTTGGGGATATACAAACATCTGTTGCAGGAGGTGGAAGGGAGAAATCCCGTCCCAGAGAAAAATTCCCTGGATTTATGCTGTGTTCTGTGACCTCTCAAGGGTGTATTTGGAGAGAGCTGGCTTTCCTCTGCTCTCTGCTAAGAAGTGCTCTGTTTGTCTTGAAATGGAAAAGCAGAAACCTCATAAAACACATAAGTAAATAAATAACACAAAAAATGTTACAAAAAGTTTTTATTCTTAACACATCATAAACTGTATGTTATAATCTGTATTACAGGAGTTTAAAGCAGCACATGAATGATGCATTTTGACTTCACTGATCTGTTGAGAGAGAAATTTACTCTTTCTGACAGGGTAGGGGATGTGGATGTAAAACTGCTCTGTCAAAATATTTTCTATTCCATTGACTTAGGGGTCACATGCAGCTGAGCATGATACACATTTATAGGTAATGGTTGTACAGAGTCCTCTGAGAAGGTCACTGAAGGTCATGGAAGCTGGATGTTTGTGCCAGGGCTTGGCATTGCAATTCCCAGTAAATGCCTGGATGTGTTGTTAGTATTTAGACTTGCATGTCACAGGGGAATAGATGCTCAAACAGAATGAGCTCAGGCTGAAACAAAAAAATGATACTGCCACATTAGGTGAGTTGTGAAAAAAAAAAAAAAACAGCTTTAAGTTCTGATTTTGTATTAGCTTGACTTGTTTGCATGGTGGTCTATCATCTGTAAATGCCTAAATTTGAAGGAGTAATTCTGATAATGCAAGTGGATTATTATCTTTTCTGCTGTCACCAAAATAAATGCATGACATAATCATTAGAATGACAAGAAAAGGAGCATAAAATCAGAGTCTGGGTAGTTTTGCTGGCAGTGTTTCTTGGCTTTGGTTAGGAGCTGTAGCACATTATATATAAAGATCCTTGTCATGGATTAAAATTCAGCTAAAACTGAAGAAAATGGATTCAGAAGCCCACTCTCAAGTGTATCTGTTCTGAGAATGGGTTTTACAGTGCATGCTTATAAAAATCTATCTACTCTTTGCCCCAAAGGCAGGAAGTTGTTGTAATTCTTCAATTTACAGATCATGCAGGGAGTGATTAAGCATGTGTATTGTCTGATAGGTGTAAATTAAAAACAAATGTCAAATAAACAGAAAGCACTTCTCAGAGTGTTTCTGTAGATATGTGATTGCCTTTTTAGCTGAAAAAAAAATTAGATCTCCAAGAAAAAATTGTTGTACTTTGTGGATATTTACAACTTCTCATACAAGATTCTCCTAACACCTGAAGACAGATAAATACAAATAAAGAAAGTTAATAGCATTAGTGCGAGTCCCCTGAAATTTGTTGCATTCAACCCTCATGAAATATCTTGTTTGCCAAGCATGAATGCTCACATGATGGACCATTTTTAGAGAATATCTGGGTGAGTACCTGAATTTGAACTGGAACAAAGGCTGTCATGCTCTACCACTCACATCTGCTGCACAGTGTTTGTTATATGATGCTCTCAATATTCCCCCTGAGCATGTTTCAGGCGANNCCTGCTGAGGATGTTTCAGGCGTCTGTTTGGACAGCAGAAAAAAGAGGAGTTGCTTAGCTCAGATCACAAATCACAGTGAATAACAGCTAGCAGGCAGTCAAAGAGAACATTTTGGAGCTCCTCAGGAGGACTGAAATGTATTCACCAAACCTTTACCTTTATCACTGCATGGAACAGAAATATCTGTTTGCCAGAGTTACACAATCCCAGGGGTTGCATTCCCTTATTGATCCATTATCAACCTCACCCACCATGATATTACCAACTCCCTACTGCAAGGGTTTAGATTAATGTAAAGCAAGACTCCCAAACTTTTTGCGGTTGAATTGATACATCTTTATATTTTTGGGTTTATCTATAACTCAAGTGATTTTTCTGTCTTAAAACAGAAAATCGGGAACAAAACCAGAAGCATCATCTAAGAATTCCGATTCTGCTTCTTCAGATTTTAGTAATTTTGGTGTCTATTCTACTATCTGTAAAATAAATTAAGTTGCATTACAGGGAATATTAAGCTCATAGAACTCCAAGATTGTAATGATATTACAATCTCATTTAGTCCATAAATATAACTTTTAAAATAAAGAATTCAAAAAAGCATTAGTATGCAGTTTTTCATATGCTGACTTGCCATTTTCCTTTTCAGTCCTTTGAATCTCTGAAAATTCTAATACACAGTTTTTAGTAAGAGACAGCAGCTCAGTACTGCCTGGAACATCTTTCATTATCTGATTTGATTGCATGGAAAATAGAGAACACAGTAACTGAGCAGATTCCTTGGATGCTGAAAAACCAGCAAGTTTAGTATTTATGAATAGAGTAACAAGTACAATGTGATATTTCCTGAGTATCTGGCTCTTGGTAGAGGTTAACATCATATCAGTATTTAATTATTTCCCAAGTAATAAAATTAGAGCTCCTCAGAGTTTAGTATTCATACCTGCATCTGCTGAAAAAAACTCAAAATAAAAAAAGGTGTGTAAATCCTGAGCTGCTGGGGCAAAGTGTCAATGTATAGGTAGCAAAAATGTCCCACCATACTGTTTTTCATGCAAAGCCTGGGCCATTAAGAAACGTCCCTAATCTAATTACAGCCTTCCATAAGCTGTTACATATGTGTACAATGATATCAAGGGTTATCCAGACTGGTTGTTTCTTTCCCACCTTCTCCTTCATCTGTTGTGAAATCAGATATGCAGATCTTTTCTAGCTACAAATAGTTGTGAAAAATGTGTGATCTGGGCTTTTTTAAATTATTAACTCTCAAGAAAAGTAGCTGACCAAGAAATCACATCTATTCTCCTTAACCTGCGAAATGTTGTAGCCTGGCTGCAAGGAATATGTCAGAATAATTACTGAAAGAGAGAGAAAAACAAATTACTTCCATTGAATTATCATGAATCCTTTTTAAATAAGGTGCAATTGACTAAAGCATTATTTATTTTCAAGGCTTGTAATTGTTCTTTTGTCATGGAAGCTTATCAGAAGTTCCAAAGCTGAATATGGGTATAAAATGAACCTGGCTTATGTTAAATCCCTGATGAGCCAGTCTGTTTGTGACAGATATCACTACCAGCTAAATGGCCATCCACAAATCCTAAGTCCCATAAAATAGAAACAAAACAAGGGAAAAGTCTTGTTTGGTTTTCAGTCAGAGAACTCAGTTTATATAAGAGCAAGAGATTCTTCCTGCTGGGATTTTCCAGAACTCTTGTTCTAACCTAACTTCATATTGTCAAAGTCAACAGGACTGGCTGGAGTAGCAAGCTGAGTAAGGCTTTACCTCTTAGAAAAGTTCATCTCATTCTCCAGGGTAAGAAAAAAGAGATTTCTTTTTTTTCTTATATGAATTTTGTGGAACATGTGTCCAATGCAAGTCTTGTCTGCTGCCTTCAGTTAAAATTTTCTAGATTATCAGAAACTTCTAGAATTGAGTCAGTGCCTTTGGATTTATGGCTAGTTGGATTTTTTGCTTAAAAATCTCATCCATACAGTCCCCCTAGCAGGTGTGCTAGTGATGATCTAAAATAAGGAGGCTCAAAATACTCTAGAAAAACGGAATTAAGCCCGAAAGTTTACATTTAAAAGGGGAAGCACTTGTTTCATGGTTAACTTTGAATACATTTTGACAAAAGTTTTGGAGAGGCTGCAGACAAGACTGAGGCATATTGGCTGTACAGCTGCTGTTTTTCAAACAGCCTCCCCCCTGCACTTCCCCTGCCAGCCCCATCAGTGGAAGATTTTGTACTTGGATGTTTTTAATGCCACTGTAATGCAATGCTGTGTCCTCTCTTTTTTTTTTTTTTTTTTTTTTTTTTGTAGCTATGGTTGCCAACTGCAGAAAGCTGTTTGTTGCTTTCAACATGTGAAATAAAGAGGCCTTAGAGATGAGGGTGATGGTATCAAATTCTTTTCTATGGTATCACATGCTCAGTTTGAACCATGGTCTTCAAGGCTGAAATGCTGGATGAGGACTCTGCAATTGCAGCAGTGCATAAGTGCCTGGTCACTTTCCTTGCAACTGGGAAATGATTTGTAATGATTGTAAATTTGGTGGTGAGAGCAAAAGCTGTCTAATGAAAAGATATTGTAATACTTGTGTCTTGCCCCTGTGATTTTCTTCTGTTGATCCTACAGAAGGTTTCTGCAGGAAGGAACACAGCTGCTCCTCTGGCTTTGGATCTCTGCAGAGGTTCACTGCACCTCTTTCATAACATGGAATTTTACACATTTGGAATGTTGAGGTTTGAGGAAGGGAAGACAGTCTTATTCCTCATGACGTGCATAAAAAATGAAAATAAATATGAGACTTTGACACAGCAATGAGACAGTGACAGGCCAGGAAAATATCCTTAATCCCTGTAGTCTCTAATTATGGGGGGAAGCAGATTTTGCTGAAAAATGCTCTGGATCTAATTTATACCTTCAGTCACATTTTACTACCCGTGTTAGGACTAACCTATTCACATTCTAGGCTAACTCCTTGTTTGTTTCCACTGATGGACACATGGCAAATCATGCCCAAACACCCCTGTGTATAAGACAGACTTGACTGTGCTCAGTTTTCCCAGGAGCTGACTGAGACCCCACAGCCAGGAGAAAGGGTCAGCACGTGTGTCCAGCAGCACAAAGGCAGAGAGAGGCACTGCCATGTGTTCACTCAGACTGGGAGGAATCAGGCATAACCAGCCTCACAAGAGTTCTTTCCTCTACACACTGCCTGAGGAGCCCCAGAAGTTACAAAACCATCTGGCTCTAAGCCTGCTCCAAAATCCTTTGTAATTTAACCCAAAAGACCATTGCTCTGCCGAGGTCACCTCACTCTCATTGAGATTTGCAGAGGTACAGCCAGCTCAGAGATGTGCAGGAGAGCACCAAGTTCCATCACAAACAAACCTATCTTACCATAAAAGAGAACTTTTCAAGTGTCCTTCTGAAGGGCCCTTCAAGGATGATGATGTTGCTGGTGGCCAGATGACTGAGGAAGATGTGACCATTTCTGCTCTGCTCAGCAGAGTAATTTGACTGCTTTCCTTTGTGGGCACTGACCTGTTCTCCTTCCTTTTGTCTAAGATTCAACGTGGAACTGTGAAAAAATCAGTCAGGGGAAGAAAGTGGCTGTGGTCTGTTGTTATTTAAAGCAGGAGTGTTTTGTAAGGACAGGCAATTAAAGGGATGGTGCTTGCTGAACATGACACATCCCTGGTAATGTCACTGCACATAATGGAGGCAGTGCTCTGGGAGACTTGTGATGGCTTCTGATCTGCCAGAAGGCAGTGCAGGCAGGAATTAACTGTGTCTCATCTGATCAGGGGGCTCTTCCAGGCGGGTCAGTCAATGCAAGCGTGGACCAAAAGGTGCTTTTTTTTGTAGGCAGGTGAGGGAAGGTAACTAAATTGCCATTTTCAAGCCAGAGATAGCAAATTTGTTGTCTTTCTCTTGAAACTGCTTTCAAGTAGGATTTATAATTGCTGAACTTTGCCTTGAAGGGCTGAAAAATAGAACAGGACAAAATACTTGAACAGTCGCATACACTCAAATATCACATAAGGGACATTAAACCCATATCTTAAATAACAAAAATCAGCTCAGCTGTGCAACTTTTACTGCAGTTAAATCTCTGAGTGCTCAAATTTCAGGCTCTTATATATACATATATATGCTTCCAAATCACTTTGACAGACTATAATATTTCAGTCTTCAAATTTATTTAATAGACAGCTTTTATCTAGAGAAACAGAGGGAAATACAACCATATGTTTAGCTGCTACTTTTTATAAAGGAAATATGATATATGAATAAAGACATCTCCGTGTATTCTTTCTGTCCCAGGCTGCTTGATGTATTTCAGCCTTTTAGGTGTTATGTTTGTTTGCTTGTTACCCTTTCAAATTTAATATTTAAAGCCTGCTCATGGATCGAGAAATGGTTTTTTCGATTTTAGAGATTAATTTTGGTTTAGTCTGTAGATACAGATTTTGTAAAAATAATGTTTTAATGAACCATAGAATATATTCAGCTGGTTTTTGTGGCCTTTTATACTTCCAAGGAAATGTATTGATACTTTGGAATTTTACATGTTATATTGTTACTTTTAGTCTAGTCATTGCAACATGTTGTGGTTATTAATAGCCTGACATCCCAATATATAAGCCGTTACATATATGTTGAAAGTTACTGAGGATTTTTTCCATTGCCAAGTGAGAAGTGGAAACAAAAGTAAGTTGAATGGGGAAATATCTAGAAAAGATAAAATGAGAATAGAATTAGATTTTTTAAAAGCAGCAGTTTCAAGTTTTCATACATAAAATAAACATGCATAAAAGAATTTGCATTTTAAGAGTGCATTTTAAGAGTTTTAATTTGGCAGTATTGATAGCATTGACTTGACAGTATTTAACAGGAAAATCTGATGGTCTGGATACTTCAAATCAAGTGCATGTTGTGTTGGACTGTTGAAATAATTTAGTTTAGTGTTTAAGACTCTCAACTAATATTTGGATAGAATATTATCTTGTTTCAGAAGTGGCCTTATGTAATTCAATAGGACCATTACTGGAGCAAGATGTTCCCATAGCTGAAGAGTAATCACACAATTATCAGTTCCTTCCTCTACAATTAAGATCTAATTATATATTTCCTTTATTTGAACAGTCTT
>VZSU01000360.1:643397-681389 GCA_013398715.1 Nesospiza acunhae | reverse complement strand
TTGGGATTTTATGTGGGACTGAAAAAATTTCTTTTGGTAACAAAAACTTCCATAAAAAGTTTTATAAAAATAAAAGGTATCTTTTCAGAGCGTAGAGACTAATGTATATTGAGAAACTTGCCTGCCTTTGCACCTGCAAATTATCATTGAGTGTGTATGGCACAATCAGAATAAGAGCCAATGACTGTTAATTTCTGCAGTGGAAAAATGTTTCTTGTTATGCCAAGGAGAGGAGACAGACCACCCTGCCTCTCTAGAACACTGAAGGTTAATAGTGGCTGGTGGCTTTCAATACCCACTGTGATCATTAACAGTGTCAAATATCTGTCAGCTGCAGGAGGCAAAGAAGCTTCAAAAAAAGGATTCTGATTGTTTTGGAGGAATGATTGCAGAGAGCTGGATGGTCTCAGCAACACTGAGGTTTGCTGAGATCTCAAACAATTCTGAGATTGCAACATTTTCTGCTTTATTTGAAGCCTAATATCTTCTTGTTGAGCCCCTGTGAAAGAAATATTCCCTCCTTTAATAGCAGGCCACACGAAGCCTAAGAAGATATCATAAAGAGAGAAGGTTTGGAATTTTCTTCATGCTGTCTTGTTGCCAGGTTTCCTGTAAGTTTTTGAATTTTAGAAGCAGACATGTCTATTTTCTGCTAGTGGGCATTTTGTTAAGCTGTTCTCCTCTGAAAGGAAGCACAGTAGGCAGTGCTTGTCAATATATCTGTAAATGCTGTGAACTTTATAGAAGTATCATAATACATTTTTAATTGATTAAACCTGTTTGGCAAAGAAACAGAAATGGTAAAGGTACAAAGAAAGAGGGAAGTGGGAAATGTGAGACACAATTTATGAATTAAATAACTATTGAAACTCACATATATAAGTCTTAGAGCCCTTTTCAGAGCTTCTTTACACAATTATATTTTTCATCAAATCATTCTTAGCTGAGATTTTTCTTTTGTCCCCTGCCAGGGCTTTACATCTGGCTTATGCAGAGATCTTGAACACTTTACAGCTGTCATTGTGTCATGGTGTGTGTCCATTTGATTCAGAACAATCCTGATTTCTGCAGCAAGATACAGGTTGTATGTATTAAATTAAATTAATAACTACCTTTCTCAGAAATTAACAACTACCTTTCTCAAAGTCAAGAAACCTTTATCCCATCTAAGCACACTTAGAAGGTGATACACTCTCCTACTTTGCTGTTCCTCTGTGACCATCAGCAAAAGGAAAAGGCTGTTTAGTTCTTCCTCTGGTACATTTGTCTTGATCTTCTCCCCAGATCTATCCAAAAAGGTTTCTAATTCTTACCCTTCCCTCCATTTAGTTCATAATCCCATTAATTTGGCATTAATGTGCCAAATAGAATAAATAATTTGCCAAATAGAATAAATTTGCCATTAGATTTTTTTTTTCTGGCCCAATCAGTTCTTTTTTCCCACTTCCCTGAATAGAATGCAAGCCCCCAAAACCTGTTTAGTTGGGACACGAGTAGAGCTGGGAAACAGTGTTTAAAAATGCATTAGGTCATGCATTTCAACAGAACTTGGTTAAGCATCATTATTGGATTATTGAACACCTTTTAAAATGTAGAATCTGGCTGTACTGGAACAATTTAAAGGCAGGCAGCCCTACATGCAGCGCCCCAAATCCTGTTAGAATCTCATTGCTGGTGGGTTTAACCATGTGCAGTGCAGTTCCAGCAGCCTTTTGCAGGCAGCTCTGAGGGGCTGTGGGACCTCTGCCCCAGCTGGATCCACATTGCCAGGGTTAATGAGGCACTCAGCCCGGGACAGCCAGCTCCAGCCTTGCTGCAAGAATAACTGGGGTTCAGAGCCTTGCTGCAAGAATAACTGGGGTTCAGAGCCTTGCTACAAGCCTGCTGCTGCTGCTGGTCAGCCAAAGGGATGGCAGAGCACATCTGCTCAGTGTGCACTGCAAGTACACTCAGGGTTGGATGAAAGCACCACGTATTTCAAATCTTTGGGAAACCTGCAGACATGGTAGCAAGGACTTTAACTCTTGGAGTTTTTTTTAAATAGTTTGAAATATGCTAAACACATTCATCTGTCTATTAACATAGCAGTGAAGTCTGTTACGCTTGTCATCGAGGAGGAGCTATTTTCTGTCTTGGCATTCCTCTCCTCTTGCAATGGATTTTGGTTGCATGCCAGCCCAAAGCCATGTGTTGTAGTTGTTAGGCATGACATCGCCCCATCAGTCAGGGATGCTGAGTGAGTAGTGAACCATGTTCTGTTTGGTTTCTCCCCACTAAAGGCAGAGTAGCTCTCCTGGTGTTAGTCGTGTTACTTTGATGCATATGTGGGTGAATACAGGCAAAGCTGAGGATAATTGAATTATTCCATTTAACTGAATTCCAAAATCACATATTTACTTTCAGCACTTGTTTCTGGGTTTGCATTTTTTTTTGGGTTTTTTTTTTTTTTTGGGTTTTTTTTTTTTTTTGGTATTCATACACTTTGGGAAAAAAAAACCAAACAAAAAAAAACCTCCAAAAAACCAAAAACAAGAAAAGAAAAAAAGTCCCCCAAAAATCACAGCCACACAATGATTAAATTTGGAAGCTTAACAGCTTTGGAAGTTGTTTCTTTCAATACTAAAAAGCCATGCAATGATCCTTACTGTTAGTGAAAACTTGATAAATCTCTCCAATCAGTAGGTGCAAGTGCTGTACTATGTAAATTGCTTTCAGAACATAAAGGGAGGACAACACTATTAAAAACTGATTGCAAGACCATAGTTCTTTTCATCAGGCTACTCAGTCCACAGACTGTAGAAGTTAAAACCCACATTTGAGGAGACAAATCTCTTTAAGAAGATGTACAGGTTGAAAAGAGCAAAATTCAAATAGTCATCACTGACTATTCTTTTAAGGAGTTCTAAGAAAGGGAATAAGCCCAAGATAGAACATTCTCTTGTGAACATCCCAAATTAGAATCTCCAAATCATAGAATCCTCTAGGTTGGGAAAGATTTTAAGATTGCCAAATACAATTGAAAATGTGACTCTTCCAAGTCTCTGCTGTGTCCCCAAGAGCCCCATCTACCTGTATTTTAAATACCTCCAGGGATGGTGATTTACATCCCTGGGCAGACTGTTCCCATGTCTGACAATAATTTCCCCAAAGAAATATTCCTAATATCCACTCTGGTGCAACTTGAGGCCGTTGCCCTCATTCTGTTGCTTCTGACTTGGGAGAAGAGACTGACTGCCCACTGGGCTGCACCCTCCTGTCAGAGAGTTGTGGAGAACTCCCTGAGCCTCCTTTTCCCCAGACCAGCCCATGCCCAGCTCCCTCAGCTGCTCCTCCTCCGATCTGTGTTCCAGACTCTTCCCCAGCTCCGTTCCCTTCTCTGGACACGCTCCAGCCCCTCAGTGTCTTTCTTGCTGTGAGAGGCTCAGAGCTGGACACAGGATCTGAGGAGTGGCCTCAGCAGTGCCCAGGCAGGGGACAGTCACTGTCCTGGTCCTGCTGGCCCCACCATGGCTGGGACAGGCCAGGTGCCCTTGGCCTCTTGCCCACCTGGGCACACCTGGCTCCTGTTGAGCTGCTGGTGAGCAGCACCCCCAGGGCCTTTCCAGCCCCTCTGCCCCAGCCTGGAGCTGCAGGGGTTGTTGTGACCCAGGACAGGACCTGGTTGACCTCAGCCCATGGAGCCAGCCTGGCCAGATCCTCTGCAGAGCCTTCCTGACCTCCAGCAGATCAACTTAGTATTGACTGAAAACTTACTGAGGGTACATTTGAACCCTTCTTCCAGAGCATTGATAAAGGCATTATAAGCAGAGCTGGCCTGCAGCACATCACTTGTGTCAGCCCCAGCTGGATGTAACTCCATTCCCCACCATCCCTTGGACCTGGACATCCAGAGGCAGAATAACTGTCCTGTCAAACATCAAATGCCTGTAAGAGTCCTTGTGGTCTCTTTGCTGCTTCATGAGTGCTCAGGCAATTAGCAAACTTTCATCATCCTGCTGGACTTGTAAGCTGAACTGGGTAAGACATGATCATATGAGACTGTAAACACACGGCTCGCTGTCAGCCACCCCTCAGGATGTTCAGAGTTCTTACTGCATTTTTGTATTTGCTGTGTTTTGTCTCTCCCAGGGATAACCTGTATGGTGCTGATGTTCTTTTATCGTCCAGCTTGTTTCTTTCTGTCCATCACATGATTATTTGTCTAAAGAAGTTTTTCTCTCCTGTTGTCTTCTAATTCATCTCCCAAAATAATTTTGCTTAAATTTTGCATTCTCTGTTTCTTGCTCTATTACAATATGAAGCTGTAATTCTCCCTTCTGCAAATTCTGTAGCAGTAGCTCTGCTGAGCTCCTTTTGATTGGTGAGACAAAATCATTTACACATATATATTTCTTAAAAAATTCCTTGTGTCAGTTTTGAACAAGGATGAGTATGTTCTTGGCCAAGAACATGGCCAATAAAGTCATGTTCTATTTTGCAAATCACTAAATTCCTGTTCCTTAAGGTGTATCTTGGCTTGCAAAATCCACTGCAAATTCACCTTCGTGTTATCATTTGATTATATCTGGAATAAGAAGCGATTTCCTCCTGCTGCTTGTCAAGGTGTAGACATCCCAGGTTGTATTTAATAGCACAGCTTCCTAGGGTGACCTCTTTTCTGCATGAATGTTGGCTCTGACCTTCATTTTGTTGAGCTCAGTTCATTACATATTCTCTCTGCCAGCGTCTGCACTCTCTAGGGAACACTCTCATTTCAGTGCACAGGGGGTTTCACTGCTGATGAAAATCCCTAAGCATCACAATTAAAATTTACTCTGCTCTGCTCAGTCTGTGGAGAACAATGTATACTGCAGTGAGTAATTTATATCTCGTTAAAACCAACTTGAATTATTTATTTCCACATCAAGTTAAAGTCATTTACATGCACATATAATAAACATATCTAAAGGGTTAAGCAAAATGAGCCATATTCTGCCATTGGTCTATCTGGAGCCATGGACACCTGATTCAATATAACTTAGCAAAGATATTGCTTCAAAGTCAAGACAATTTTGTGTTTCTTTCTTCACATAGTCAGAACAAACTTGTGTCGCCTTTGCAGAAAAGGAAGACTGTTTCCATTGTTGAGTATCCCAATTTCCTTATGCTGTTTGGCCACTTCCTATATTCAAAATATGTTTTAGAGTCTTAGAAAATCTATTGTGGCTGTTTCTTGCATTGTTCTGATGAGCACTGACCGAGATTTTAAAACAAGTTTAATTAGAATGAGTAAATAAATGTTCCACCTGTGATGTTGAGAAATGATACAGAGGCATTATCTGTGTTTATTTGGGTAAACCTGAACAATCATTTGTGACAGAGTTGTCTCTGATGTAAATACTTCTGTATGACTGCAAATACTTCTGTATCTCTCTGTGGTTCACTCCTCCTCTCAGTTGAAAACCATTCTCTGAACTAATGGCAGGTCAGAAATGGTAGAGGTGCAATCCATCTCACTTATCTCTCATCAGCTGACAGCACTGAAGCCACAGTGAGAGCAGCTGTCCCTGCCCTCTGATGTCACCATCATATTTTCTGAAAAATCCCTTCACCAGGATTTCTTCTCCTGGGAAGATGAGAAGCCTCAGAGAAAAAGGAAAATAATATTATCTCATTTGCTTCTCCCTGTTTTGCTGCTTGGGAATGTAGTTTGGAGGTTGTTTATCCAACATGTGAATTGTTTTTACTTAATGACCAATCACAGTCAGGTTGTGTCAGACTCTGAGGAATCAGTCACGAGTTTTCATTAGGATCTTGTTAAGCCTTCTCCTTCTAAGAACATGGAGTCAGATCCATCTTTCCTTCCTGCCACGGGGACCCCAGAAAATACCACACTCTGAGTCATTTTTTTTGGAGGCCTGGGAAGGAAGGCAAAATGTGCCTTTAAAATAATACTCCCCATTCCTTTCCTGGCCCAAAAAAGGAGCCTGAACTTGTCCTCAGTCACAGAATCTCATGCAAGGATCTATCCCACTGACGTTTCCTGAGGTGTCCCACTGGGCATTGCTGCAGCAGCAAGGATGGGGTGTTCAATCCAGCATTCATCCCTCCCTTAGGAGGGGTTTATCTCTCCCTCCCATGAGTCAAATCCCCATCTCTGCCTCACAGTAATTCTTGGCATTGGTGCTGATCCCTCGTCCATTTGGCTTCAAGCCTCTCCATGGGCAGCAGCCACAATACCTGTAGCTTTTATCAGCTGTGTTTCACCAACACCTCTGTTACAGATTCTCTGTAGTTTTGACTGGAAAATTGAGCAAATTCAATGTATTTAAAAGGAAGATCCTTTCTTTATCACAATGAATGAGTGTATTCTGCATATTTTTGTTGAACATAAGTAAAAAAAAAATAGAATTAGAATAGAATTAGAATTAGAATGGGAATTAAATGCTTCAAGTTGAGCCTTAAATTAATAGTAATAGTAAACTGTAACGAAAGTGAGATGTGTGTCTCGAGAGCCTTAATTCAGTACAATATTTACTCATTATTCTTCTTATTGTAACTTCAGTTCTTTATTATAATGTTGCATTTAAATGGAATTTTTCCTTACAGACATCCAAAAGATAATATGTTTGTGAAATGTACACAGAAAGTGTGCTTAGTTTCTGAGCATTTGATGCCCTTTGACTGAATCAATAAATACCCTCCCTTAGGTGAACTTTCAGAAGCCTTTGAATCAGTCTTAAAGCCAGGATTCTAAAACTTTCATGCTATAGAAAATTAATGAGGCTTAATGTTGGGAGAAGTACCAAGAAGAAAAGCGTTGGACTTCCTGTGTTGCATTTAGAATTTTCCTTCTGGACCAATAAAAGTATTAGAAGACTTCAAGATAAACATATTCAGTGAATAAATTTCAAAGTGTGACCATGACCAGATACAGTTTTGTGAAATCTTAACAAAACATTATAAGTTCAGTAAGCAGGGGTTATCCCTGAAATATCAAGTACAGGCAATTTATTTTCTAAATTATTAACATGATTTGAAGTCTAAAATATATTCAATTTATTTATGTTCAATCATCAGCAACTCAAAGTTTTTGATCTTAGAGCTTTTCCTTTGATGTTAAAGACATACTAGAGTGTAAATCACTGTTTTATAAATGTTTAACCTACAGAAAGACTAACACAAAATTTTTAAGAGGCAGAGTCTATTACTGTTATTGTAGTAAGGAATTTTATAATACTGTTGATTCTTTCCTACAACTAGGCCCCAAATTGAAAAATCTGAAACTAGTAGCATTGAATTATGTCAACTGGCTTTCTGTAAAAGAGTCATTGTGTGACTAAGAATGGCATTTTTGGCATATAATTCTTATGTATGGCAGTATCTTACAAGGCAGAGTTCTGCTGATAAAGGAGCACAAGTTGAAATATCATTTGTTAAACAAGTGGTGTCCTGCAGGTTACTCACATATGGAGAAACCAGGCAAAGAAATAGAGATTAAGATGGGCATTTTTCCTACAAGAAAGGAAGAAAAAGTATTCTGTGTGTACAAGCCAAAAAGAGCAATTTGTTGGTTAAATAATGACCATAGGTTTGGGTGTGTGAATGCAGCAGAATGCCGCATTCACATCTGAATGGTTAATAAAAAAACCCTCTGAAGAATTTGCTTTGGTTTAGGCACACATTCTTAGGCCCATTTCTAAGAAGAAACACCTGTCTTTAGGAATGGATCAATTTTTGATCATCAAAAGGTAAAGAGATGACCTCAAAGACATTTACAGCATGATACACGCTCCCAAGGTATGTAGTACCTTTGTCGCAGAAAGAAGCAAACAATTCAGATTTAAATTAAGAAATAGGATGTGTATAGTAATTAGTCAGAAACAAGGGAGACAGGAAATTTCTACATTTCCACACAGATCTGAATGAATTCACAGTGGAATCTCTTCTGGTCAGCTTTTCTCATTGTGCTGTGCAGTGAAAAGGATCTAAGGCATGCTGAGTTCAGGCAGAATCTTTTGTGTGTGCATTTGTGATTTATAACAACCTTGGACACCTTGGAAAGTGTTACAGAGAAGGAAAATTGGAAAGAAAATAAAATCTAAATGATTGTAAAGTAATGCTCTTTTTAAAATCTCACTGTGAGGATAAGTAACTAAAAGGACCATGATGCTCAATTATGAATATTTTATTCCTGTGTAGTGTAAGATCTTTCAGATGAAATGCATCACATTAGTGAAAAACCCAAACACCTAGTTCATTAAAAGATAACTGCATCATGAAAGACAGGAAACAGCCTCTTGAAAGTGCTTGGCAATGCACATAAAGCACTTTTGTTTAATTCAATTTGAAACTCAAGCATTGTAAAATCACCCAGCTACATTTTCCTTATCGGCATAATTTATGAAGCAGAATTTCTGGAACTGCAGTTGTTTGCTTTGTTTCCATTTTTCCCCTATTCTCAGTAAAATAATCATGTTTGTCCCTAGAAGCAGGGAAGAAAAAAAGAACTCTTCTTCCACAGCAGCTTACAAAGTGTATTCAACTTAGATTTCCTACACATTAATACCCCTTAGCTACTCCAAGTGCTTTCTGTTTGTGCATGAAAGAGTTCATACTGGAATTTTCTCACTTTTGAGTAATTGAGTGCAATATCTTCTAATGATATTAGAACCACAATGCAATAAAATATAAAAGGATGCTGTCACTAGCTGATTCAGTTACATTTTTCACATCAAATTTTAACACCAGAGTCTCCAATTCTTATAAATTGGTGAGCATGGATCAGGCCTAGCAGGAGCCTCAGAGCCATCTGGCTAGAGCTTGAGCTCTCTCTCCAGAGAGTAAACCAAGCGTCAGAGAGCATCTTTCTGGTAGTTGGAGTGAAGCAACTATAACTTACTGTTATCAAGGCTTGTGGTTTGGAAAGAACCACAGTGATCCTGCAGAGAACTCCATGATTTCATACTCAGGATTAACTTCCCCTGTAACTGCACTGACGTGGAAGGGGTCCGCAGGCAGAACCAAGCCCTTAACCCTGAGATGTGAAACCATCACCAGCTGCATTTTTGAAGAGCTTCCCTGGAGTGTGTTAGGAAGCTGTGTGGAGTGGTAAGAGGATCATCTCAGAAATGAAGAGTCATTGTGAATGTCTGTAGCAACAACTCAAATGTTGCAGTAACCTTTACCCACGGAAAGTCTCTGTAATTTACTGGAAGATCTTTTGTCAGCGGGAAGCTGGGTAATGGATACTGAGCCTTTCTTGGCTGAAGAGATAATGAAATACCTTTGAGGATACAGGGCTGGATCTGAGGATGCAGAGCAGCAGAAAAGTATAATTAATAGAGGAAATTTCATTCTTTGTAGCACAAAGATTGTCATCTTTGAAGAGGATATTACAGACCTTGCTTATTCTGGTATTCCCAAAATAGCCTGAGCTCTTATGGTAAAATTTCGACTGTGGAAAAAGCAACAGGAGATTTGTACTTTGCCATTTCTATAAAAGCACAATATATCTAACCACTAAGAAAACCACCAGACTGGCATGAGACAGAGGAATGTGACTGATGTGTAAGAGCAGAGCACTGGTAAGTCCTGTATAATATTCACAATCCAGTTCTGAGTCTAAGAAGTTATTAATAATAACAGTAGTCAATGAAGGGATAGAAGAATCTCTTTAAAGAGAAGGCTGCTGAAGCCTTTTGCAGCTGAGTGGTGAGCTGGTTTCCAGGCCAGGTGGATCAGTCAGATTCTGGCAGAAGGCTCTTTCCCCACTCTGTTGGCTTTGGGGTGGTGTCCATGGCAGAATCTTTTACATTTCTTTTAGAAATGGTAGCAAAGGAATTTAGTGAGTGGTTGTGTTTGACTGCCCACCCAGCTGGAGTTTTTATAGAGGATGTCTCAGAGGATTCCCAATAAACCATGGTCTGAATTCCTTGTCATCATCACGAGCTGTCCAGTGCTGCATTGCCTCACCAGGGACTGATGCTTCACTTCTGGGATTCCCTGAGAAGGGGAAGGAATTTCTGTGAAGACAGGATGAAATACTGAGCACACAGGCTGCAGGAGAGAGGTCACTTCTTCTGTCATTTCTTTTAGCCTTCAAAGTAAATTAAAATGCACAAACAGCTGGTGCACACCTGCTCCTGGATTTAGGTCCTACTTGCTTCATATCTTCATCTCAGAAGACTCACTTTTCTATATTTAACCATTACTTTTCAATATTTTCTAAATCAGTTTGGCTCTCATGCTTTGGTGTTATACATGGGTTATATAAGCTTTTAAAAAATCTTTGTTTACCAGAAATAAAAGAAAAAAGAGGCTGAAGAGGAAAAGGATAAGAAATTTAAAATATTCTGTATGCCTTATTTATACAAATTGGAAGTGTATGGATATTATATGTATGAAATCTAGAGCTGCTGAGAAAGTGAAATTTCTGTCCCAAGAGAAATTTCTACGTTTTCGCGCTGGTTTTATCTTTGAGTAAACTGATAATCAAAATATTGTTATGGCTTTCAGAGCAAAACCTTAAAAAAATTCTAACTTAAAAAACATTATAGGAAAATATTTGATAAAAATTATATGGAGTATCAGCATACTGGTTTTATATAAAATATTGTTAAATTGCACATGAGAAATTAACTGTAGTGGATTTCAGTCTGCGCTGCTTTTTATTATTGCCTTTTAGATCAAACTTCATTACTGTTCCTTAAATAAAACATAAGTAAATTATAAACATCTGGGATGGTTGTGCTCTTCTGGAAGGAATCTGAGATTTAATAAATAAAATCATTTATGGTGTAAGTTGTGGTTTTCTCATATAGTTTGTATAAAATGACTTAATGGTTTGAATTAGCCTTGGTAGACCATTACTGTAAAATCACATTGTTTTGTGACACATGGACAGTAAAATAGTTCATATATTCTTTGTTTTTTACAGTAAAATAAAGTGAATAACATAAAGGGGGAAGGCACGAGCAGAAAAGCCGACAGGTGTACGTGATGAGACGGAATAAACTGGAATATCCATTGCACAAGCTCTTCATTACATTCCAAATGTGAACAAAAGGATCAGTGGGTACAAGGAATATCAAATGTTGGCATTTTGTACAACATCCACAGAGAGTATGCCACAAACAACCAGCAAACAGCTGTAAAACACCCTGGTGGGTAGATTTTCTTTTTAGGGATGAGAAATAAGACTTACAACACAATTTACCCAAGGTACTGCTGTAGGCATTTTGGACTTGCTTGTACACTATGAGCTAGGAAAAAGAAATAAAATAATAGAGATCAATTACAGCAGAAAGGAATGGAAGCACAAATGCCAAAAATAGTGTACTTGTCTCTTCAGACTCATTCACCTACAGTCTGGCATATTCTTTGACTGATTTTCAGATGTTAAGAGCATTCTCCTTGAATAGAGGAGGCAAAGATCCACATTTTTCTTCTGGAGAACAGGTTAGTGCTCAGGCCTGAAGACTCATAAAGTACCCACTTTAAATTACATCTGTCCAGTAGTTTGTGTAAACATATCCTTAATATTGCCAGAGAAAATATTTACCTTGAGATATTCTTGCTTAGATGTGGTCTTTGTGTTTTAGCTTCAGGCAGTATGTTTATTCTTAATTAACTTAAATTGTCTTAAATAGATTAAACATAAACCAGTTAGATAATTTATTATGTGTGAAGGCAGCAGGATGATGAAAAGAACCTGGAATATGATAAACTAGGAGGATACATCTGCCTTTTACAGCACAAGAAAACTTTTCACCCCTTTTTTCTTAATTTTTCTCTGAGTTGTCTCCAGCTGCATGATTTGTTTCAGGTTGTTTTTATTACAGAGGACTGCTGTAAATTAGTATCAGGCACCTGAGAATTCACTGGGAGGTGTGCTTATAATTTTTTTTTCTTTTTAAATCAAAAATGTCAACATTTATTGATATGTTTGGGTCTGGTTTTTTGTCTGTTTGGTTTTTATTTTTTTTTTAATTTGACAGCTTTTCTGAATTAGAAGCTTATTTTCTGCAAAAAGCCCAATATATTATTGTCTACAAAACCAACAATAAAATACTGCAGGTATTCTACTGCAATAAAATAAAATAAAATAAAATATAATACTGCAATAAAATGGTGCAGGGGTCAAGAGGCATCTCTTTTGGAGCTGTTTGTCCCATGTACTCCGTGCCTAAGTTCAGAATCTCTGGGCATCAGCAGGAGTTAAGAGTTCAGTCAGCTTCTATGTCATTGCTTTCTCCCTCCATGGGAAGCCAAGGTCTGAGCTCTGAGCATCTGCTGCTGTGCAGCAGAGTGGCAGTGCTGGTGTCAGAGAGTGGCACTGCTGCTGGGGCTGGGGACAGCTCCATCCTCCTTCAGCATATGGCAACATGTGTTCTCATCAGTCATCAGCTGCTAATCTGTGCCCACTCTGAATGGCAATGAGGGGCAGAGGGGGGGCAGTGAAAACTGCCCTTGGATACACAGAGCTCCTCAGAACCATCACACACAAGGTTAAACAAAGATCAGCTGAAAGGAGTTGCTCCCAAAAGTCCACATTGAGCACTTAGTACTAATTTCTGCAGGTAATTGGAAACCTAACGTTTCTGTCAGTTTCTGTGCACAGTTGTGGTTCTGCCGCTGTGAGGGGCATGTTTAAGTAGCTGGTAGCAACCAGGATTATGTCCATGACACATGGAATAGAAGCTCTCAGTTGAATGAACTCTGTATTGGAAAAACCCACTAGATTTTACTTTAGTAATGGAAAAGGAACAGTGTTCTATCTCTGGTAAATACTTAAACCTGTATAGAAACAGATGAAATATAATTGTTCCCAATAGATGAGGGATATGAGGGATAAAACCCGAACATCCTCTTCCAATACTTTATCAGAACAGTTATGACTGTAAATAAATATGAGATACAAAGTGAAATTGTTTCAAGGTTATATGACAACACTAATGTCTCTTCGCATTGCTTTGTTTTTTCCTTTCAAGACTGAGCAGTGTGTACACTTTTGTGTATTTCTATAAATCGATGTGGTTGAAATTATGTGAACATTTGCCATAATATAATTGACTGTATCTCACTGGAGCTCATGTTTGGGTACTCTGCTAGATGTTAAATTGGAAGAAATGTGGAACTGGTCCAGAACTTGAAAAGAGCTCTAATCTCTACTCCATTCCTTTTTTTATTTTTTCTTTAATAATCAAGACACAGGTTTGAATACATGTCAACAGACCTGATACAAGATTTCCCTCAGGTGTGCATGAAGATCTTGTCCTAAGAGAGAAATCCAGCTCCTGTTAGAATGGATAGCAAGCATTCCATCACCATTTATTATTTCTGGATTGGACCCTAAACTGTTTCCAAGTGTGCTCATCTAAAGTTCTACAGAGAGCCCTTTTACTGGAAAAATCCATACCTGGACAGGTAATGTCAACCATTGTGTGAAAGATCAACCCTGTGGGGATAAAAAATAAATATAAAATTTGTTGCAATATTGGGTTTTCTTCTGCTGTTGCTTGACTGGGAAACACACTCAAGTTATCTGCTTTCCTTTTGATCATGGACACTATTCCTGCATTAAATCAATTGCTGTTCCTTTGTACATACTCCATGACATTGAAATTTGCTCCTCAAACTATTCTAATGTTTAATGCTTAAATTAGTCTGCTCTGTTTAAATGCTTTTGGCTTTGTGTGTTTGGCTTTGCACTCAGGAAATGATTTTGCAGTAAAAATGAAGGACAGTAGAGCAACTCCAGAAGAATCCTGATACAATTCTGACTTTTAATATTATATTAGTATTTTTTATATAATTACATCAGGAATTTTTTGATATTTCTAATGGTAATTCTGGTGTTTCAGAAGATGATGTCCCAAGGCAGAATAAGTTTCACGGTATTATATAGAATTCAAGTAATCAGTTTGAATAGAATTAGGGCAGCAAAGATCTATAAAGAAAACTTCACAGAAAGGTGATGCCTTAGGGAATGAAGTTCCCACACGTGTTTTCTTAGTGTCAGCTCTGGTTAAAAATGTCTTCTGGCTTCAGCACCTTTCCAGTGATCCCTCAGCTGGGATAACATGTGGAACCTGTTGCTCAATAGGAATTAGACCTGAGTTTGTAGTCACCCACCTTTATTTTATTTTATTTCTGTTGTCCCCAGGACAAACAAACAAGAGGTAGAATAGAGGTAAGAACTGGTAAAGATGTAGGGAAGGGGAACTGCATGTATTGAAACAAAAGAACTCAGGATAAATGACCACATTGAATTTTGCTTTTTTTCCCCTCCTCTTTGCTTATTACATTGGTATAAATTTCCATTTTGAAGGATTTTTAAGCAAATCAGGCTTTCCTGTGTCAGCTCCAGAGGACAAAGAGTAGCTGCACATATTACAAGTGAAGGTGCCTGCTGGATTCCAGAGAGCCTTGGTCTCATTTTACAAAGTTGTGCTCTGCTGGGAAAGGGTAAATTGAAGCTGCATAAGAAGCAGGTTCTGGAAACTCTCTAAACTCTCTTTAACATAGAAGAGCAGTTTAAGTTAGTCAAGTCTTTCAACGCCGCCAGAAGAGGAAATCCCATCCCCACATGCTCATTCCAGCCACCACTTTTTGTTTACACAAGTGTGATCCATGTAATAATTTAAAAACCCCAGAGTCAGGAAACCAATGTATATTTATTTTGCCAGGTGAGTTGTAACTGGGATCAGCTCCCTGAGCAGCTACCTGAGCACTTCTGGCTGAAGGGATGGTTTTGTGAGGATATGGGGGGCTTTGAGCAGCACCATTGGCTTAGAGCAGCTTTCAGTGCTCAGGGAACTGTGAATGCACTTCTCAAGGAAAGATTGGCAGCTTGCTTTAGCACTAGGAAGCAATAGGAGAAAAGTTTACCTTAGCCTGAAATGTGGTCTCACTTTATCTCTTGCATTTGTAAATCAGTGCTACACAGATTAGTGCATGCATCACCAGCCCCTGAAGAAGATACAGGAGTGTGTTCTCTCTGCCAAGCACTGAGTTTTGTGCTACTTCCATTAACTGAGTTAAAAATACAGCCCAAAGCATGAATCCAGGATAAATACCAGATGCAGAGAGTAAAAGATGTGNTCTTTCCCAGCTTGTTTGTGTTAACCTGGCTTTATATCACACACAGCTTCTTTTTGTGCTTTGCCCACTGATGCTCCCTCTGGGGCAGCCTGTCCCTGCCTGTGGTGAGAGGACAGTCTGTGTGTTGGGATATGTCTGCAGTTCCTGCATCTCCCTGGGACTATTTCCTCTGTTCACTCCTTGAAATTAGGGACACATTTAAAGGGATGGGAACTATTTGGAATCATATCTTCAGTTTTCATCCTTTTGTCACATACAATGAAGACAGTAAATAGATGAACCTGTTTTCCTGGTTCTCACGTTTATTAGTCATCTACAATTAAAGAATGTTAATCTGATGGGGCAAGTGGTCAGCTCCAGTGGCATATTTCCAATTTCTCTCACTTCATTATATTACTGCAAGGGGAAAGCAGTCCAGTTCTTTTCATACTATTATATATGTCAAAGAATACATTCTTGCCTGGGCTGAGACTTTGTCTGACAAGTTTCAGTGCCGCTTGAGTTCTTTATGCTTGAGCTATAAACCAAGGAAGGGAATAAAGGATTTTCATAATAGAAATGCCTCACACCACATTAATTGTATCAGCATGAACTGTGGCACTACAATCAAGGTTGTTTTAATTTGACTAAAAATGAATAGATTACTGTGAATCAATTGCAATCTAATAAAGGTCTTATTGTAAAACCCACTGATAAGATGGAGAGGAATTGTTCTGAACTGTGCTTCTGGGAGTGAGATTTCTAAAGAATTAAATGCTGCCTTTTCTAAATCTTTGATCAGTGATTCTAATGGAAATAACAGGCACGCCTATCTCCCAGTGTTTCCACTTTTCATTAAACTGTTGCCAGATCATTACTAAAAGAGAATTCTCTTCCTTAAAGCTTTAGTCTGAGAGGAATTGAGCTGCTCCTGGGCAGAGCTGTGCTCTCTGAAGTCCTATTGTCTGTACAGGAAGCTGAGGGTGCTTAGCAATTCACAGAATTTGGCTCATGAGCAGAGAAGAGCAAGGTAGATTAAGATGTCTAAAAGAGAAGTGCTTCATTCCAGTCTTAAACAGATGTTTTCAGATGGACTCTAAAACCAGCCCATCTCTGCCTTGTCCCAAAATGTCTAAATACCTGTGTTTTGACTAAATGCTTCATTTTTTCATTACTAAAATTAGAAGAGAATAAGAATCAAAGCTCATTTTAGTGAAAATACTTTTACTCGGATTAATGGTAATCTGAGCCCCAGATTGTTTCAGGATTTCCTTGGTAAAGACCACATGCTGCAGGTCAAGTTACAAGTAATCAAACCTTGTCTGTGTGTTTGATCTTGCCAGAAGGAATCCAATATAAACTTTATAAACTCACACACAATCATAAAAAAATATAAAACACCTTTGAATTTTCAGGGATTATTCTGTTATCCCACAGACTTTTATTAATGCTGCTAGTTAGGAGTTCAAAATTTCTATGTCATGACTAGAAATATGAAGTCTGTTTTCTTAGTACTTTAGATACATTTTGACAGCTTTTCCATGTTGCTGAATGTATTGATTCTGAAAGTTTTGTAAGTGGCTGTTTGACTAAGCATTTGTGCCATCAAAGCTATATTTGTCATTTGCTATTTTGAAGCAAAAAAATTCAAATGGAAAGAAAATTGGCATGTATAAAAGTATCAGGGATATTCATAGATAGAATTAATAATGATGACAGAATTTGAAAGCATTTTGACTTCTACTTGCAGATGTTAACCAACTTTAAACTGTCAGAGTTCAGGCAAAGAATTGTGTAAGTTGTCTTGATTAGTTCCCCTTTGCTGTTATAGATTTTTTCTGCCTTCTTTTGAAGGACCCAGTACTGAAAATTGTCAGATGCAAAGTATTGGACTATATGCAAGTTGGTTTATACCAGGATGGCAGATCCTATGATCCTAGAGGATTTTTCTAATTTGCAATTCTCATATATTTCTTTTTTTCTTTTTTTCCCCAGCCTCAGTCACACTGTCAAGGAGGAGAAATAACTCTCTGTGATTTAGCCAACCAAATATGTCAGAAATTGTGAAAAATGATTGGTCCTATAGTCAGCGATCAAAGAAAAGGAAAGAGAATGAAAATTATATACCCAGACTATCTGGCAAAGACTTATTGATAGGAAATGCATTTGTTGAACTTAGGAACATTTTATGAATGATTCATAAACAGGATCGTGGTAGATTTTGCAGCAAGTAGAATCAGTATCAAATAAGTTCAAAAGCCTTGAAAAAACAATGTTTTATATTGTCAGATTATTCACTTAACTGAGGCTCTATGGTTCAAATTAGTAATCACTAAATTCAGACAATCATATTCATCTGAATTGCTTTGAACTAATTGTAGATTTATTATCTACACAGTGAGGCAGGATGCCAAAGAACAGATTTTCTTCTCTTCACCTCTGTTTTAGAAATATTCACTTATGTTTTGCTCAGATATTTTGTCATTTCTGACTTCTGACCCTAATCAGAGCCAAGGGAATAAAAGGTACAAGAAAATGCAATCAAATTTAAATTTAGTTACAACTTAGCCAACTAAAGATAAGAACATGTTTTATTTTAAATGAACATGCTTGCTTATCTCCAATCTACAGCATCCTTTGATGACAGATTTTGGTGTCATTTGCTATGAGTGTTGCTCTTGTTTTAGCTTAACCCTGTTTCAAGCTGAGCACATGCATTAGTGGCCACAGAGCTGGAGTCAGTGTCATTCCTCCCAGCAGCTCTGCAGGTATTCCACAGTTCCCAGCTGCCCTGGGAATACTGCACATGATGCTGCCAACCTCCCCAGCTCTGGGAAAACTTGTCATTCCAGATCTCTGCTGATTATTGCAGAGTACCAAGTTGTTTAAGAAGATAATAATGAAATGTTGGGTTTTTCTTCATAATAAATTTATTTATTCTTTATCCGTAATAGCTGCTTGTTTCAAACACTTATTCATTGAGAAAGCTTCATCACTTATAGATGCTGTATAGATTTTTAATTTTCTCCTGTAAATGTTGTATGATGCATGTCAATTACCATTTTGGTCTAAGGCTTTAGGAATTAGATCAGCCTCATTAAAGTAGAACAAAGCAATTTCAAAGTAAACTGAGAATTTTGTGCTGAGCAACCAAAAAAAGAGATAAACTAATCTAAAATTGCCATTTTCATATTGATCAGCCAGGCTTTCTTTCCTTGAAATGCTCTGTAATGAATTTCCACTCAAATTAGGCATGGACATAACAACTGCTTGAAGATGTTAATGGCCAAGAGAGTGTTTCATGTCAGAGCTTGACCTTGACACTTGCATCTAGCTTTGTGTTCCAGCTCCCCAGCAATCTTACATTTTAGGATATTTAAAGTTTGGTCCCTTCTAGGGGCCTCTTTCACATTAATGATAAAAATTTAAATGCATTACTGAACGTATGTGAGCGTCCATGGGAGCAGAATAGACTCTGTTTTAAATGTGGACATTATTAAAGTTAATCACGTATTAACATTTTATTGAATAAAGATGGATTTAACTGCTTAGATATTTCCCTGAGTCAAAGATTTGTGTTGGTCCATTACCATGTAAGGCCATCTGTGAGTTTTAGATGTAAATCTGAAGCCTGTGAATCTTTGGGACAGAACAGATATGTGTTGTGGTCTTTAAGATTCAATGTGAAAGCTTTAGAATAATGTTGTTAACATTGTTTGCAAAATAACTGCAGGAGCTATATATTCTGTCTAGGCCAGATGGATAAAATCCCTAAGGGACATTTGTTTTTATGGCCTCTAACTTATTATTTTAATGCTTAACTTTTATGAGGCAAACTCATTATTTTTAGCAGTCATTTACTACCTCTTAAATGCAGTGAAAGGCAAAAGAGGACCACAAATTTCTTATATTTAAAGCTACTGAACCAAATTTCAACAATTACCATAGACCTTGCGCATTTCTTAAATAAAAATAAGGGTAACTGTCTCTTGACCAAGGCTTTTACACTCTGAATAAAACTCAGACATGATATTGAAGGCTTTGTCTCTATTATTGACTCGGTGATGGTTGGTGATAGTGTTTCATCAGGCTGTGTTTGATCACAAATCAGTGAGATTTGCTCTGAGTTCAGCCCAATACATGCAGAGTAGTCTGTGGTTTAGAGCTGTTACAAAAATCTGAAGCTAGACACAGACAGACACAGAACCTTTAGAACAGGATTGATGTTATCTCAGGAAATCACTGGTTTCCTTTACTAATCCCAGACAGATTCAGCTTTACCTGAATAATATTTGACAACCCTTTGTCCAACCTGTTTTTAAAATAGCCTGGTGATGCAGAATCCTCATCTTCTCTTAACAGCTGTGTTTTAGCTCTTGATTCTCTTGCCTTTCAGCATGTTTATAATGTATAGGATAAACCTCCTTTGTGGTAACTTAAATCCATTACTTATTGTCCTGGAGAACACATTGGTGCTTTCCTCTCATTGCCAAACTCTTGGTGACATCAGCTGTCATTTGAAATAAATACTCCTTTCCCTCCTTGATCTTCCTACAGCTAAAAGCATTATTTTCCAGCTTTCTTCATAGGTTTTATTGGAAATGTCTTGGGTTTTGCTTTTTTGAGCTTTCTTCAGTTGGCAAATTTTCCAGTCCTAATGTTACGCCCAAATCTGATGTAGTACTCCAGCTGAGCCTCACTGGTGTTGCAAACTTCGGGTATTGTGTGTGAAACATTCCTACACACATCTCCTGTAGGTTATGGCCCTGTGGACACTGTTCCATTCTTGGGCCATTAATTCTCAGATCACCTTCTGCAGAACCATTTCTGTCTTGTAGGTAGGTGTCACCTTGTGGTACACATTGAATTACTCGTTATTTTACTGATTCTACTACATCCTTTAATTCAATTCCTGTCCTCTAAAGTGCTTGCCATCCCTCTCTAATTGTTATCACCTTCATAATTAAGTGCTTTCCATCCTGCCATCTAAATCATCAATAATGAACCTTGGTGTCTAGAGTACAGGATGGATTTAGGTCAGCAGAGCTCTGTTAATGGGAAACTTGAACAAGTTTGTGGGATCCAGTTTGCTTCTAAAATAGTTAATTTGTTCCACTTTTATTATTTACCTGTGGGGGAGAAGTGCTCAGTGTTCTGAGAACTGGCCTGTCCTGGTAATTCTCATGGCACAATGCAGACAAGAGGAAGGAGACCTTTTGGGCTGACTAGAATGGAAAGATTCCTATTCCTTATGAATGTGGAACAGACCTTGGAGGGTTGGCAGGGACAGTATTGACCAAAAAACAGGAGGGCCTGAACATGAACAATTGTCTTTCTCAGATCTGTTAATATTAGAAGAACATATTGATCATTTGTGAACGAATTCTGCTGTGGAATCAATCCACAGCTCCACTGTCTGCTTGCATGTGCAGCACAGACATTATTATGTTTTCTCAATACTTTAAAAATGCATCTGTAATCCTTTCAAATTTTATCTTTCACAGCTTGATACAGGATTCCTTGGAGAATGTGTATTATGTCACTAAGACGCTGTTTAAAACAGATTCATGGCACTTTACACTGAATAATATGAAGGAGGAACTTTTCTCTACTTATTTTGACCAGAACTTTGTCCCAAAAGAATTTCATTTTCAGTTTGCTAAAAACTGAAAACTATATGTTTGGGGAGATTTGAATCTTTCTGGCCAAATCAAATTTCTCATATTTGTCTCCTATAGAATGTTCTCATAAGTGAAAATTCTTTAATGTTTAAACAGTATTTAAGCAGATTTTATTTCCTATAGAGAAAGATAATATTCAGATTGTTTTTTTCTATTTTATTAATCTTTGTTCCAAAATATTGAAAGTCTAAAAATATTTTTATATTCTCATCTAAATCATGCAAACCAGGACATTTACATCCTTTTAAAAAATCAGACCATGCTAATATGAATGAAGAGCACTGCAAGTAATTATGAATATATATTTTTGGAAAGTTGTGCCAGAGTGATGTTTCAGATAAATTTTTATTAAAACTGAAGAAAGCCATTTGATCATTTCCTCACAAATGTTTGGTACTGAGCACTGCTTAAGCTGTATCAGCAATTTGTTGGGAAACAGCAATAAATTTGAAAGCAAACCAATATGAACCAAGGGAAATTTCTGTTTGGGTGGCAGAAAGGGGTTTGATAAATTTACTTTATCATTCCAAAGAAATTACCTAGTTCAACATCATTTGCAGTCCAGCATAATTAGATCTTGAGTAACGTGTAACTGATTGTATTTGTAGTGCAAACAAAACCCAACAGTGGCTGTGTAGATCAGAATATTGATGATTTCATATGGAAAAATAGATTAGAGACCCAGATGGCTTAGGAGACCACGCTGACACTACAGCTTTCTGAAATTTTACAGCTGCTAGGGATATAATGCACTTTTGCAACTACTGAGAGGTGGCCAATATGAGACACTGGATTTCTGCTAATTTTGGGAACGTGCAAAGGCATCTATAAACCAGGGAGCCTGTAGCTTATGTAGATACCAGAAAAAGAGCAAAAGGGTCAGCTTTTTTGTTCCTTGACGTCAGCACTGTGCTCACTCTTTGCTGAGGAAGCACTGTGCAAAACGTTGCTATTTATTCCACACCAGTTCTGAGCTGCTTAATCCTTAATCTCTGGGTTGATTATTTTTTGTCATAAACTCTCAAAACCAGGAATAAATGTCAGAATATTTTTATATTTGCATTCCTGTGAAAATGTTTTCTCTGCATGCTCATCTCAGATTTTGACATTAAATGTGCCTCCAGCACTCAGAGATACGTCCAGACCGAGTCCCTGAATGAAAGACAACCTTGATGTTTAGCATCATAAACACCTTGATGTGCATCAGCTGATTTCTATCAGCTTAATTCAGTGTACCAACCCACCTTTCTGTACTCTGCTGTGCAAATCCTTCATTAAAAAGTGTAACAGGGAAACGAAGGACTATTTTGGAACACATCTGCAGGTTCAGGTTCAGCTATTACTGAAAATGTATTAAAGGACATCTGGGATCCTACCTGCTTAAGTATTTATCACTCACTGGCATGATGCATAGGAATTTGTGAGGCTGTTAAGTAAGAGGTTAAATATGTGATGAATTTTTATTTCAGGAAGAGATAGAGGAAACAAATACAGCGGAAATTTAATTAGCTGAATGGAATTATGCATTTTTAAAATGGTTTTGGCAAAGTACAGAGGAATAGGAAATGAACCAACTTATGTAAGCACAAAACTGATGGGCCTGCTCTGAGTTCATACTAGGAAAGTTTCCTTTGGAGGCGTGTTTAGTTCTTCAGGAAATAAAAAATGACAGTAAAAAAGTATTTGAAACTGCAGAGCAGGGTAGCCCTGGTGATCATTTGGACTCAGGGAAAAATCTCCAGATTGAGCTTTGTGTAAAATAGAAAAGATTAGTCATCATCAATAGTTATTTAAATGTAAGATTGGAAGGCTTTAGAAGAGATCAAATGTATCACAGAACTAAGGAAAATGCGAGTTGGTTTGGAAAAAGCAGCTTTTTGGTAAATAATGAATCTATCTTATTAAATGATTAATATTTCCACAAAAAGATCATTCTTTAATCTATTTAATATAAGCATAGAGGAAACTAATGTTTGGGACTTGGGGCTAGCAAAATCAAAATAAAGAAATTGAAATAAAGAGAACTTATATAAGTGTATACAATTAATTATTATTTCCCTTTTAATTTTTAGTTGACTCTGTCCCATACTGCTTTCCATCAGCTCTACCTGCCAATCTATAGGAAGGCTCTCATTCATAAACTCATCTGAGGGTCCAAAGATTCTTTACACAACTGGAGAAAAAGAAATTGTTATGGTCTTTATTCCTGGTCCTGCTGTCTTCAAAATCTGGGACCTGCACCATGTATTCTGAAAAATCATCTGTGCTCACACAACAAATCTGACACAAGAAACACCTCGAATTCCTCTTGGCTCTTTACATTTCTGGTATTGGATATTCAGAGCTGCCAGATTCTGGAAATTCTGAACACAAATTAAAAAGTTTCTCAATCAAAATAGCTATCTTTAGTTTTAAGGTAAACTTCTATAAAGCAGCTTCTAGAAAAATCATCTATTTACTAGTTTTGTTATGTGAACCAGGTTTATTTCCAGAGCTGTGGGGTTCAAAGGATGTTGCTGGCATGGTAATAAGGCCCAGTTCAGTCAACTGAGGCCTGCTGGTTTATGTGTTGAGCTGACCAAGCACTTATCAAGTGATGTGTTTTGTTGAGATTCTCATCTGGTTTTGTTGTTGTTCAAACTTCAGTTTGTGCTCATAACTCTGTGGAAATGTTTTGAATTCTGAGAGTGTGAAGTGCAGCCATCCCCGTGTTGTTCTTTGGTGCAGTCACACTTCTGTAATAATGGGCCCTGCCCAAAGAGGTCATCTCAGACAGAGCCAAATCAGCTGCCTCCTCTTCCTTTATTTCCAGACCAAGTCCTTAATTCCCTGTAATTTTCTGTCAGAGTGGTGATACCTACCCTCTGGGTAAGAACTCTGGGAAATCAATGTTCAGTCAGGTCAGGTCAGTCAGGTCAGTTTAAGGTCACTCTGCTGCTGCTCCAGGCTCTGTCCCAGCTTCATAACACAATTGCTCCTCCATTAGAACAGCCTCCTGAAAAAGGAGCCTTTCCTTTTTTCACTGCTCTTTTCCCTTTCCTCTCCCTGACAGATTATTTGTCCTAGCACTACACACAATACTCAGTCTTGCTTAACGATTTCCAGCTGAAATGTTCAAAACTCCCAGATTTCACAGGCTCCAATATTAAAGTATTTTATGATTTTTTGCTAAGTGAATGAATTGTGACTATGAACTGCTTCTGCTGACATTCCATTCCCAAGGTATGTCACTTGATTTTAGGACCCTTGTAAATAAAGGATTTTGATGAAAGCAGTTACAATGCTCTTTCTCAGCAGCTTTATCCACATGCACTGGCTTTGGCTGGCATTGAGTTCATTTACTTCCCAGCAGCTTGTATGATGTTTCAGTGTGGTTTCAGTGTTGCAGTTTCGGTGTGACTGACACAACCTTGGTTTTCGCTGTCACTGGGCAGAGCTTAGCCAGAGCCAAGGCCTTTCCTGCTGCTCACCCACCCCACCAGAGAGGGGCTGGGGGTGCCCCAGGAGCTGGGAGGGGACACAGCCAGGACAGCTGACCCCAGCTGGCCCAGGACATATCCCAGACCATGCTCAGCATTTAAATCTGGGGGAAAGGAGGAAGAAGGAACATTCAGAGTGATGGTGTTTGTCTTCCCAAGTCATTGCTCTGTGTGATGGGGCCCCACGGTCCCAAAAATGCCTGAAGACCCATTTGCCCATGGGAAGTAGTGAATGAGCTCCTCTTTTGCCTCACTGACACATGCAGCTTTTGCTTTACCTATTAAAGTGCCTTTATCTCAACCCACCAGTTTTCTCACTTCTGCAGCTCTGATTTGCTTCCCCATCCCACTGCGGGGGAGTGAGTGGCTGAGAGGGGCTCAGCTGCCACCAGGGTAACCTGCAATAGCATGTCCTTAGGTGTCTCTGAAAACCAGTTATTTTCTATATCTTCTTCTGTTAAAAAGCCTGAAGACAGCCAGTAGTCTAACCATTTATCTTTTGGTTGTCTGTAGAGCTATAACAATATAGATGGCATAGTTCAGTGTTGAAAAATCTATAAGCATTTGACCTTACATTATATCCTGTTAAAAACAAAACCACCAAAATCCAAACATGGCTGATTGAATAGTATTTCATTCTGTTGCCTTTCCAACCAATATCCCTTAAAAAGCTGGCTCTTGCACACAGATGCTTAAAGGTGCATTTCTAGTCTCCAGGGTATTTTAGAATGACACTGTATATTCTTCTGTACCAAAAATATTTCTTTGGTGAAGCTCTTTCCATCTACCAGGAAAGGTAAAACAATATTCAACATAAAAGTTAAAATTATGTTTCATTTATCTTTCCTTTTGAAGTTGTCCAAAATGTCCAGAAAAATTCAGAGGAAAAAAAGAATCTTGATAAAGGTTTTGTACAAAATACCAGCAAGATGGGGTCATGTGTATGCTAATATTTCCTGTGAAGGGCAGGGTGAAGGAAAGGATAAAATGTGACAATTCTTGGGAGTAAAACAAGCCAAAAAAATGAGTGCAAATGAAGAAACGGATAAAGCTTGATCTACTTAGTCTGGAGAACTTTAATGTTTTAATATGTTATGTGTCTATGGATTGTGCCTGGCAATTGATCTGGTCTTGAGCAAGTGGTATGTGTATCATTTATTAATTTCCACTTTCTTTTATGTTTCTAGGAATTCAGATCTTCAGAAGAAAATGCGCTCCATCTTTATAGCAAAGTGATAAGTAATCAGTAAGTACTTGGGAATGGAATTTTTTTTGGCAATTTAATTGAAGCAAATTTCATCCTTAAACCTTTTATTTCTTTCTACAAGAAAGAACAATGCTGAAATACATAAGATAAGAGGTCATCCTGGAAAAGTGAGAGTGTGCAAAAAATAACTACGCCCAGATGAATGCATAAAGCATAGGAGAAGCACAAAGAATATATTAGCATAATGCTTCTGCTTTTTTTTTTTTTTTTAATAGAAATGAAATCCCAGTGAAATAAAATTTGTATTTGGGTGGTGGCTTTTGCTTCTCTGCTTCTTTTCTTTCATTTATATAGTTATTTTCATCAAAATAGTATTTTTCAGGTGTAAAGCCCAGGTGTATACCCTTGCTTGTGTTAAACTTGGAGGATCTGGTGGTTCTGTCTGTCCTTAATATTTGCCAGTGCAGGAAAGGCAACTCTCTGTTTTGCTATGCTGGGAGAGAAGGGTGGATTTCTTTACCTCAGGGACTGGCTGCTGGAAAATTGAAAGGCTGTTGTAGCCTAACATGGACAAAGAGACACCAAAATGAGATATTTATTCCCTGATTTTATTTTCTTGGCATGTGGGTCTTATCTAGAAAAGTTCTCTGTAGGAGAAAGCAGCAGTAGCGTTAATGCCCGTTTTGCTAAGGAGGCGCTGGCCCCTGCAAGCACCATGGAGAGCTCCTCTCCCAGCCCCAGGGTCAGCGCACGGGGCTCAGGAGGGCCCGGGAGAGGCTCTGAGGGCGGAAAAAGCTCTTCAGCTGCACAGCTGTGCCGCTATAGGACACAAAACAACACGGACACGCTGCTCTTTCCAAGGGAAAAAAAGGAACTTTTATTTTTCTGACTCCAACATTTATAGTTCTCCAGAAGTGACAGTGGATTGGAGGGTGACAGTGCCACCTCTCCAATGGCACTGGACAAACCAACAGTCCATCAATTTTCTGCTCCTCCATAAAAGAATGCAAAACAATGAGTTATTTACCGAAAGTGCGTGAGAAAGTTCGTTACAAGAATGTAAACATCAGAAGGCTGAGAAAATCTTAAAAAATCAGGGCAACACAGGCGTTTGCAAGGTCCTTCTCCCAAGCACAGGGGAGACACAGGAACAAGCATTGAGGCGCTTCTCTGCCCATTTTATCACGGGCAGGGGGTGCTGGTGTTGGGATGGAAGCTGCGGAGGCAGGAGGTGCCAGGTCAGAAACATCTCAGGCAGACAGAGCAGCCTTCTCACTGCTGCTGGGGAGGCACCACCGCTGCAGCTCCTCCAGGGGGCCAGACTGTTTCTGACAGCCCTTCCTGCACTGCACTATTCAAGTTTTTTAGGATGAAGCCTACTGTATTGAAGCAGGTATTTCCTGACAACCTCAGGGCTTCCAGCAAGGCTCTGCCTGCTCTTTTTCATGTTCCCAAACATTCATACTACAAAGGAAGAGAGAAAACTGCAGATGACCCTGCTTTGCAGACAAAAAATTTGCATTTAGTGGCAGGAGTTGGTTTGCAAAGCTGCAGAAGGTCATACAGGAGCATATCAGTGATGTTCACACAGGCTCTGCTTGTATCTAACAACCAGCAGCACAGCACTGGGAGCTTTTATTCAAAATGATTCATTGGAAACGTGGAACCAGCTGTATGGTGAGAACTGTGCCTACAGTTACTGTATGCAAGAACTTCAAATACATATTCTTGCTTAAAAAGCATTTTATCCTTCAGGCTAGACAGCCTAATGAACCAAACAATAAACCAAAGTCAAACTTATAGTAATAATGCAAAACATAATATACCAAACCAAATATAATAAACCAAAGTCAAACCTAAATACAGGAAGGCTATTCACATGTAGAGATATTACCTGGTGCAGGAAATATCTGTAATCCATAATTTTGGTAATATTCTTATAAAAAATATTTTACAGGTTTTTTTTCTTGGTCAGTACTGTAATTCCTTGGAGCCTTTTAAGCTGTGGATGTTGCAGAGAACTTCTAAAACTAAGACAACCTCAGAGTAAATTGGTAGAAGACAGTTCAAAGAGCAGCATGTAGGGTGACATTCCCTGTGTTACATCTCACTTAATGAAGCTTGCAAATGCAATCAGAAAGACCTTTTAAATTAGATTTCATAATTTGGCTTAGAACCTGAAATCAGCTTACCTCCACAGAAATCAACAATCCTGTAACCGCAGTAGTACAGAGCCTGAGAGTGGGTGAAAATGTGTAGGTGGAAACAGAACAGAATTTTATTCTGTTTTCTTGATGCTGGCAATGTCATAAACATCCTGGCATTCTGATATTATCATGTTAATGTTAAAATATTTGGTTGATGCAAATAGGAGTCGAGATGTAATATTCTTTATATGGCATTGCCCAGAGCAAAGTAAGAACACCATGACAACAAGTAGCCTGCAAGCTGTCATGTTATTTGTGTTCAGCTTGCAGAACAGCTTATAAAAAGCCATCAGCTGACAGTCATCCTGAGCGTCAATAGTAATTGAGAGAGAAAGAATAGAAGAATTACAAATGGTGAACATGAAAAAAAGCCAAAAAAGGTACAATAAAACACCCTAGGAACAATGCTTTTCCATACTCTTTGAGTTTTCTTAAATGAGTCATTGATTAAAAAATACAGCTTCTTGAGTAAAACCTTAAATGCAACCACTCCACGTTCAAACATCACCATTCCCCCTGTAGAGAACTTTACTAATAAAAGGTGACAGCACAAAAGAAACCTTTACAAAATTTTACTGAACAAAACTATCAAACATTTATTAAATTGACAAAGATGACTACAGGGATATGAGGAAATTTCTTCTGAAAGTATAGAGATTATATAGAAAAAATATCTGAAGAACAACAGACTCTGTGAACAGTAGCACAGCATTTAAGAATATTGCCCACAGTGCTGTCAGTATCATTGCAGATATACCTCTTGTGATTAAGCCTCACAGTAGTTATTAATCTATTTTTCTTTATTGTAAAATCATCTTTCATTGTTTAGGTTTTGGACCAGCTTATTGCTGCTTTGCCATGTACACAAGTAGTGACTATGAAGCAATGAATTTTTTGTACTGGTGAACAGGATCAGAGAGGTCACTGCCCTGGGGAAATTCAGTTCCAGGAAACAAGCAAGGAGCAAGAGTGCACATTTTACAGGGCTGGCTTAGTTTCAGTGGGACTGTTTGTAAGAGCCAAGTGAGTGGGAATTGATCCTTTAACTGTCACTGCTTCATTTGAAACGTAAAGTATGTGAAATTGTGGCCAGGTGTTTTGAAACCTGAATTTTTATACACAACACACAATTAGTCTTTTCTAGGTGAAGCAAAAATAAAAATGGTGATACAAAGCTATAAAGACCTACGACTCATTTCTGGCTGTCCCAGGTTTTTCTGTATCCTTTGACACCCAAAATATCAGGGAATGCAAAGATAAGCTACTGCTAGTGTAGATGCAAAGCAATACTTTAGCACTTACCTGTGGAAAAATCAAATTTGTCAGACAGAATGCAGGGCACCAGTAACACACATTGCTGATTCCCTTGAATGACACATGGGATCCAATAAACTCCTTTTGCAGTGTGCTGCACCACTTTCCAAATACCAGGGAGCTGAAAACCTGAGCTGGTAGTTGGCTTCATTAATGAGTTACCCCAGTAAAAGTATGAGCAGCTCTGCTGACAGCCCATCTGTCTGCTGCCAGCCAGGAATCGATAGCTTGGCCCTCACCTGCATCAGCTGCACAGAAACTTCTTGAAGAATTCACGGAGCAATCCCTAGAAAGTGAACTGCTTAATTGTGCCTGTCTTAGCTGCCACTGTAAGAAATTAACATCTCCATTTTCTCCAGGTGCTAAGAGAAGAAATGAAAAAAAAACCCAAACAATCACCTCAAAACAAAACAACCCAACTAAAAAAGCGTTGATACATTATTCATGCCAGGGAAAGAAAGAGGCAGTGATGGGAAAAGTAAACAAACATCAAGGGGAAGTTTCCTGTGTTTGGACCTAAACCTCAGCTTCTGAAGTTCATAGCATTCCCTCTAAAGACTATTCCAAAGCATAAACTGTAGATCATCTTGGGAAACACTGCTTCAAATGCACAGTGCCATTGATACAATTATGATTCAGCAAGGAAAAGCAAAATGTTATTACTTCAGTACATATTTTTTGTCATATGTGAGTTTAGATGAGGGTTAACAGGAGTTAATGACCCAATTTGCTCTGATATTAAGGGATTTCAAAAGAAAGAAAGCTGAGTATGTTCAAACAGAGGAAGAAACTAAACCTACACTGCATGGTTTTGGATAAGAGCTCTAAACTCAAGGTTACCACGTAAGAGGATTGTCCTCCTGACATGAGCTTTGTGCCACATTTTAGAAAGGAGACAAGGCCTTTTCTTCCAGGAGGACATTCCAGCCATGCAGCCCTGCAGGTGATGACTTCCTGAGACTCTGATTAACTTCTCTCACCAGAGAAGAGTAGCAGCAGTTCCTGGTTATCTAGGTAAGCCAGCCTACTTCTGCTAAATGCCTTTAGAATTAGATTTCACTGCAAGTCCCAGACAGCTCAAGTCAGCAGTGAGAGCATTCCTGTACCTATTTGGATTCAGCACTGATGAGCTGCACTGTGGGACAGGGACCAGACACTGGGATTTCATTTACACAGCAGTGCTAATGTCCATGCCACAGCCAGTGCAGGACCTGCCTGTCCCTGTCACAACATAACAGAGGGAAAATTCTTTGGGCCACCAGCACTGGGATCTCCAACAGCTGCAAAGAACAGTCTGGCCTTTGTTTGTGCCATCTCCCAAAAATCTCACCTGAAATAAAAAATGTTCCACAGAATATAATTTATCTGCTAGAGAACTATGAACAGCTGAGTCAAACCTGCTGGCATTCGCAATGTGAACGTTGATCCAATTATTGAGACTGACAGCTGCTAGTGCCTTCCTGTAATAATAAAATAATGACTTACCCAGGGCTTTCTGAGAGCACCTTTCATTCCAGGCCATCCTCAAGTGTGCTGTGAACCCATACAGAGGCTATATATAGGAAGCACTTCACCCACCTGTGACAGGCAGCCACCTACAGATGAATCACTGAGCCTCTCACAGCTCCCATCACTGGGGCCCAGCAGAGCAGCACTCACAGCAAACAGGGATGGCAGAGTGCTGATCCTCAGCTCCCCCATGCCTGCTTTTCTGCACACATATTCAGGCCCTACATCAAAGGAAAGAAATTTGCAATTTCTTTTTTCGCTTTCATTATGCAACAGCCAGGCTAATATTTATTCATTTATTATTAACAAACAAAAAACAAACCCACCCAGGAGAATATCTCATGATCACAATTGCTCAGGTCATAAAGTTTCATCAACACTAGTTAATTTACGTATATAACCTCATCATTAATATAGCTCATAGCTATTAATAATTTTGCATATTAATTTGATAAGAAATGTTTTATAACATAGATTAAAAAAACGTCCACCTCTCTGTCACCAGTGCCATCTCTAGAAGCGTTGCTTTGACTTCTGCTGCCTCCCTCCCCTTAGCCCGTGAAATATTAATCCTGTTGTGCAGTGGCATTTGTCAGCCTAGAGAGGGTACTTCTCCCCTGCAATTCCATTTGCATCCCAAGGAAATCCCATCGGCTCTGAGAGTGAAGGAGAGCCCTGCCTGTGCTGTGCTGGCAGGGGCTGGAGTGATGCTCCTGACTCTGCTCAGCCCCAGCACATCCCCAGCATTTTCACTCAGCTGTGGCCAGAGACAAAACTTGTCATCCTGCAGGGACCATCAAGGAATCCTACTGAAAGCCAGAGTCATCACTAGCAAGAGATTTATATATTTTTTTTTTAACCTGAAACAAGATTTTTTTCCATGTGGGAGCTACAAAAAAAAAAAAAAAAAAAAAACCACCAACAAAAAAAAACAAAAAAAAAACCAAAAACAAAACCAAAACCTTGTGGAAGTAGCCTAGCCTTAACTTTAAAAATCAAGTGCTTTACTAAAGAGATCTTTTAAACCTTGCAGAATTTTTAGAAGCTACTGCATTTTTTCCAGTTTTTCAGCCCAGAAAAAAGAGGCTCTTACATTTTTAATAGAAAAGGAAACCAAGAACAGGTTGAAAGTATACACTGAGCACTGGGAACAGCTGCAATTCAACCCTTCTTTTGGCATATGCTAGCTCAAAGAGAGCTCATAATTTTCAAAGTGTTTTTTCAGAAGAAACTGTTGCTGTTGGAGTCAAAAGACTGTTATTTAGACGTGTTTGGGGATTTTTCCCTAGTTCTGAAATTCAGCTTAATTTTCTATGACTAAAAATGCTAAATTTGGAAAAAGAAAAATACATGATCAGCTGCTGAACACTTTCTACTACTTTCATCTAGCACTGCCCCATCTTGCAAACTATTCTTACTATTCTTATGCCATTATTTGCATTCAATTAGGATTTAGAGTGAGTCAAGGAAGCAAACTGAGCTCAGTGTCTGCTGGCTTAGCAACACTCATATTTAGACTTGGTTAGAATTGAGTTTAGAGACTCAGAACTCTCCTGTTCACAGTGCTGACTTTTCTTATGTCAAAACTCTCTTACAGGAATGAACCTTCATGAAAGGTTTTCAGAAATGTGCACACAGAGAATCTGATAGATCAGTTGATCAAAAGAAGTAGGATACAGATATTTCCTACCCAGTTCCTAAAATTTAGGAAATAAATTTGCATGCACCCATCCACATCTCCATGATGCACTTTAGCCATGAATCCACTTCACTGCTGACTTTGTTGTATGAATTGTTGTTCTGAGGAAATGGCACAAATTATTTCTGCTTGGGATTCATTAGGTTGGTGTGTAGTGGTGGAAATTCCCCTATCTCATGAGTCTTGTGCCAAACCTTTCTTACAGTAACATCTATGAGATGGCAGACACACACACACACACACACACTGACAGCTGATATTGAGTAGGATGCCTCAGTTGGAAATTGTGCCAAAATTGCAGATTTAGCATAATAAGGTGTAAAATCACAGGCCTTGACTTTATGTCTCACTCTCCTCACAGCTTTTTTTGCTCTAATTTATTTTCTTCCATGGCTTGCAGTAAAATATTGCATTTATTTCAGGTATGATCATTCTTAAGCTGGCAATCACTGCTGTGATCACATAAGACAGTATAAATTCTTATAACAATAGCCATAATGATTTAGAATAAGGTAGAGGTTTTCCACATTTACATGATTGCTTAAATACTTTTATGATGCTCTGCAATAATTTAAAATCCTTTTTATTTCTATTCTGTTTTGGCAAAATTAAAGTATATGCATTTTCAAAGTGCTATTAAACACAAAGGAATAGGAGATTCATTTTCAGTTTATATTCTATCAATAGCCATATTTAGATCTGACAAGACTTCTGACTTTAACTTAATGTTTGTTCACTACCTTTATTTTACTAGCTCCCCTGGGGTTCTGCTAGGGAGATAGAGAAACCAATGTGTGCTCTGTATTATAGATCTTCAATGCAGTATGAATTGTTCATAGAGTTATATAAAGTTAGAAAAAGTCATAGTGAGTTTCCTAGAAAAATATATATTTCACAGTAAACCACACCTTTAAATTTTACAGATCTAAGCTATACTATTGTTATTATTTTTATAAAAATAATTATTTAATTGTAAAGTTCTGAAAATGTGTGTTGCAATTTTGTGTTTTAAACCAAAGAAAATCAGGGGAGATGATGCCTTTTGATGATAAACACTGACTGTTCAGCATTGACAGCATCTAGGAATTTTCTGCCAAGAGAGTTAAGCTGCTGGCTCAACGACAGCTTTTCTTTTGAGCCTTTGGACAGATAAACACATAATCTTGGACCCATGCAAGATCTGAGGAGCTAAAACTAAAATATTGACTTTCAAACCTACCACTTGTCATCTTGCTCTGGATTAATATAATTCCTCCAGGCAGGAGAGACTCCCAAAGGTACCTCTGAGTCACTTGGTCACAAAGTCGTTGGCTCTCTCAGGCCCTGTGAACAAAGAATTATTTTGGCACAGAGAGTGGAACAGTTTTGGGAGTGAGAAAGGGGAATCTCATTTGAAACACCTCCTGCCTTGATGTACAGGCGCATTGGTCAGGCCTTTTTCTGGAATTTTCTAGTAGAAGATACAAAGCAGAGTGAGTTTCCTGCCCTGAAAGAAGAACTTTACTGTGAGTCCTGACTGGATGGAGGCACCATCCTCTAGTCCAAATTACCGGTCCATACACAACATATTTCCTCTCAGCTGCTTTGGCTTTACTTCCTGGATGCTCTCACTTGCAGGATTTCCAAGGTTAAGCTATGCAAAGATGAGCTCTTGGCATTGTCTTCTGTCTCTCTTTGTACCCATTTGCAAAATGAGAAGACTATTTCTTCATTTTATAGGGCATGTGGAATGCCAAATAAACTTGGACCAGTGAGGAGATGCTCTGAGGGGGTCTCAGTGGACTCAGAATATCCAACCTCCTCCTCGTGAAGCAAAGCTCCATCAAAGCTCTGGCAAACCTGGCTGTGAGCTCTCCACTTTTCAACTCACTATTTCTAATTCATGGCAATGTCATCTGACAACCTGGAAGCTCTGCACAACTGGTAATTATGTCATATTGATTAATTTTCATTTTAGGAAGGCTTCTTTAAATTCATACTATTTCTCAAAAAAATATTAATCTTAAACTATCGGTTTTTTTTATATTTGCTTCCATGGGAAATTGAAAGCACTACTTTTATCCTGAAATAAAAACTTCTTCAAAATATACTCAATTCTCATGAAAGAAAATTGAATTTCAGCCAGTTTTGATCTAAACAGTGAAGCCTCTTCCAGCATCAGAGTCTAATTTTGAGGAGCTATTAAAATACTGAAACCTTGTTGTGATAAATATCAGCCTGTAGAGGGAATTCAGTGGCAAAATTTTAATCTGTTTTATAGAAATGCTCACAAGGTCATAGTAATTCTACTATAAATAGAAACATGAACAGTCTACCCCAGTTTTTATTTAACCTCAAGGTCCTTAAGGGTTCTTGTGCCAAACAGCCTCATAGCACTAACGCTTGATTTTGTGAAATTGCTTCAAAATCAACACACAATGAAATAACCCCAAACATCCATGAACTGATTTACAGCCCAGTATATCTCCACATTCTGCAGTTATCTCCTTCTGAATTACAGTGCCTCATTTAAATTTTAATGAAAAAGAACACTGAAGGTGAATTAATTAAAAAGGAAATATTTCTGTTTACAGCCTTGATCATTGATTTTGACTTGGTCATTCAAAATAATTTCCTTTTCCTCCCTGCTTAGCCGTATGATTAGAGTTACTCTGATTATCTATTCATTTAGGATAAAATATTGAATAGTACTTAGGCATTTAGATTGTCACCTATGCAGGCAGGACGAGTAAAATGAGTCCAAAAATTCTGCTTAGACTGACAAGATGAAAAGTTCCCCAGACTCTCAACCTTATGCTGCAGTGCATGTCCAGAAGTGCTGCCTCAATATTTGCCTTCCACACAAAGCTTGTCAAGGTTTCCAGCTGAGACATCAATCTTTCCATTTCAAGTCATTGCCTCTTGTCCTATCACTCCATGCCCTCGTGAGCTGTCTCGGTCCAGATCTCCTGGAGCCTCTTTAGGTGCTGAAAAGCTGCTCTGAGGTTTCCCCAGAGCCCTCTCATCTCCATCTCCCTCAGCCTCTTCCCAGGAGAGGTGCTCCAGCCCTCTGAGCATCTTCATGGCTCTCCTGCTCCAACAGGTCCAAGTCCTCCCTGTGTTGGGGGCCCAGAGCTTCTAAGGCTCTGGATCCACCAGATTAGTCTCAGAAGGAGGGTGCTTTGTCAAGGACTGGTGTGTAACAAATTGTTTGGGTGTGCATGTTGGCAGTACAAACATAGCACTGAGCTGATATTTTTGGGACCATTTATATTCACAAGAACATATTGCTAAGAGCCTCAGTAAGATATTCCTCCTTTCCCACTTGGGGAATGAGTGGACTCTGAAACTTAAAAGCACATGGGAGAAATGTTTTGTGGTTGTTCTAATTTATAGCTAATATTTAAAATAATGTTCTGCAGAACGAGCATAAAAGGATTTACATTGCGTGTGAAGAACTGTGTATTTGTGTTGTCTTAGGTTACAATGTAAGATGTGACCAAAAGTATGTATTCTATCACCATCTCCATAAGCTGTTCAAACAGTGGGGCAGTGTTCTTCATCCCTTCCATGACACATCCCTGATAACTCCCTCTGGGGTCACTCTTCTGCTAATGGGCCCTCAAGTCTCACTGTATGACTGATAAAATTACATCACCCCTTTGTGAGATGCTCTGCCCGGGGGAGGAACAAAGCATTCCTATCTGGATCCTATCTGGATCCAGCCTCTGCCAATCTGAGGTTTGGAACATGACAAACAGCACTGCCCACTGGATTCCCAGAGGAGAAGAGCTCCATAACACCACTGGACCTCCAGAAAAGGAGCAGACTTTCCTACAGGATCACCACTTGGACAGAATCACATCCATCACTCCAAAAGGACTACAGCCACCGTTTGAGAGTTCTGCTACAACCACCCTGACCCACAGGGTGTCAGGTCATATCCTGACTGTCAGTTTAGGGCAGTGATTCTGTATTATTGCCTTTATCTTAATTTCCCTATTAAATTGTAGTTCTGACTTGGGCTCTCCCACTTGCTTTAAAACTAGTACATATTTATACACACTTTTCCTAGTATTGGCATGTACTGCAGATTCCATGCAGCCTTTGACATTCTCCATGTCAAAATTGTCCTACACAGACTTCTGTGCCAGTTGTCATTGTTCATTGGTGGCATAAATGCATGTATTCCAGCATATTTAGCTTCTGATATTTATCCCAATAATTTCTTCATTCTTATTTATTTACATTGGACCAGAATGTGTATATAAATAGTTATCCATTTAATTATGGCAGCTTTGTAAGGCACCACGTATTAAACAGTTGTTCACTCAAAAGGCCAGGGAGTGAATCTGGGTTTGCATTGTGTGTGGAGCCTTCTGGCCCTGAGTATTAAATTCCAGTATAATGAGGACCTTGTGCTGGTTGTATACCAGACAGGGATTCAGCTCATTCTGCCAGAGATCTGGCAGCAATGTAAGACTGAGCAGCAGCTGCCAAAAATTACTTGATATTGTGTAAGCCCTTGTGCTGTACAGTTTGAGAGTTGAAAGGGTTCATGTGCAAGAGCAGCATCTGCAAACGAAAGTGGAGCCACATACAGTAGAACCACATATGTAATAACCATCTGCTGTGCATCCCCTCCTCTCCCTTTGTGCTGAATGGTATAAAACATGGGGAGTCCATATGAGCATTTTGGGATTAATGATATGGTGAAAAGCATTTTTAGTTCACTATATGATATTTTTGTCTGTGGAGAGGAAGAAATGTTATTTGACCCCCAAGGAAGCAGAAGCTGAGGTTAGGCCCTGCAAAGGTTGGAGGTTTCTACTCAACCTCCTCATTTTGTTTTTTTTTATAACTGCAAAATGGATCTGAAAAAGAANTTAGAACAGATTTCACTTTAATTTCTGATTAACAGCAATGAAAGGACTTTTCAAAATTACACTAAAGATAATTTCAATATTCTTTAACTGAAGAGAAAGTTTCATTTATTTTCAAGCCTTTTTCTATGTAATTCCTGTTATCTTTGAATAGAAGTGGATCTAATTAGCTGCTCTTAGAGAAGCACTTGACAAAACGATTGCTTATGTACCCTGTTCACTTATTCAACCTTTCTCCAGAATACAAGGCATAGGTCATTTTAACAAAGTTCTATAATATTGTGAGTTTAACCTCTTTGCAGTGTATGGTATGAGTTTCAGGAATTTTGTGAACATGAAAGCACAAGCTTGATTAATTCTGTATTTACCCTTCAAGATGGTTAGCCTGATTAGAAGACAGCCTAAGAAAGCAAGACAGTATTTTAAAATGAAATTTAAATAATTTTTTTGCCCTGACAATTCTTTTCCCCTTGAAGGATCTCAAGAGGATAAAATGGAGGGTGACAGCACTGAGGGAAATTAAACAGATGAAGACTATTTGTAGACAAATTGCAGACATGCTCATCTTGTTAATTTACAGTAAAACCTAACACTTATCCAGACCTCTGCCATGACAAAAAGCAACAAAAGGGAGGCATTTCTAATTTCTCAAGTGCACTTCAGATTAAATTATGTTCTGCTACATTCACTGAGGAATCCTATTAATGCCTATTTGCAATTGCAGTCCTTGGGTCAAATTTGGCTCTGTTTTTTTTCTGGTGAGATTAGATCATTGTGTTAGTTTATTTGCTTGTGCTTCTTCCCATCCTCTGTCAATTGCTCTCGCTCTCCCAAATGTTTCCAGCACCATAATCATCATCATTATACAAATTATGCAGAAGGACCCTGTGCATGCATATTCTTACCATCTTCTGCTGCATTAGAGTGAAACAATGTCACAACAAATTTCACTCCTTGCTTTCTGACAAGCA
>VZSU01000360.1:600107-643349 GCA_013398715.1 Nesospiza acunhae | reverse complement strand
AGGAATTTGTAGGTAAGAGGTATAGATATCTATCACCACATTTCAGTTATCCAGAATGAAATATCTTGTTCCAGCTGCTCATCTGGATTCATTTGAAAGTCGACAGAGAGTCTAGCACCTCCAGAGTGTGATTCTTCTCCGTGATGTCAGACTTCTGTCTTGGGCTGAGATGCACCATCCGCTCCATTCCAGCCTCACCATTCCAAAGGCATCTGGTCACAGATGAAACCTCCCTCCAGGATTCCAGGCTGGTGAGAGTTGTGCAGTGTCTGTGCCTGGCATCCTTCCTACCTGGAGTCACAATGGTGCACAACTTTGTGCCATTTTAAAGGTGTTCTTGTGGTCTCACACATATGAATAAAGTAATCAGACTTTTCAAAGGTCACAGGAAACTGTTTGGGGTCTGACAGAGCACTCCCACTAACAGGGGGTCAATCCTGATAGGATCCAAACACAGGGCTCCAGGGAACAGCCGCCTGCAATGTGTCATATTCCACCCTATTTTAAAATAATAAAATAATCAGCTTTTTCAAAGGTCACAGGAAACTGTTTGGGGTCTGACAGACTTCTCTCACTAACAGGGGGTCAATCCTGATAGGATCCAAACACAGGGCTCCAGGGAACATCCACCAGCATTGCGTCAAATTCCACCCTATCTTAAAACCATCAGTAGGCAAACCATGCAGCACAGGTTTGTACAAAGACAACTCACACATCCTGGCTGAGGGGCTCCATGTGTTCCACAGGATTCTGTTTCCTACAGACAACAGACGGTCATTTTAAGCCTTCAGCAAAAGCAGAAAAATGATAAACTCTCTGAGCTTTTCCAATACAAAAGAAGAGTCAAACCAAGAAAAAATATTTCTCATTTGTTTTAGTAGGTAGCACACAGCTGCAGTTAAGTCTTTGGCATTTGTAAATCTCAGACATTTACCATCATATACTGTCCAAGGGAAAAAAATGTCATTTTCTTTTAATGAGCACTCAGAATTTTTGCTAGCTGCCCACAGTATTATTTTAACAGGCTGTTGGAACAGAGGGTGAGAATGGACTGCACTTGTGTAGGAAGTCATTAATTGTTCAGACCATATCTTGTTGTGGATTTCTTTATGTAACATGAAAGTAATTTTGAGCAGTGACTTAGAATAATTACCACTGTGAAGAACGATTTTGCACAATTTATTACTGAAGCACAGATTTAGTATTGGAGAAGAATGACAAATGAATAAACATGTAGTTGAAATACTATGAATTGGTGAAGTGGATTAGCATTAAATAAATTTGAAATCAAGACTAAAAAATATAAACCTCCTTAGAGCCAGAATAGAAACGTAATGTTGCCATTCTCAAGTAAGGCTGAGGATTAAATGATGAAATATTTGACAGAAGCTAATGAGCCATCATCATAAGCAATAGGGTGTTAAAATGAAAAAAAGGAATTGCTATGAAACACATTTTTTCTGATTAATTTTTAGAGTTTTCTGAGTACATTTTTTCCCACATGCATATGAGTCCTGAACTACTACTTTCTTGCCAATTTGGATCTGCAACTAATGGCTTGTGACCACATAATGAGTTGTAATATTTAACTTGGATTCTGCGATCCCAAATGTACTTAAAAGTTTTGATATTTTCGTTCTACATGTGGCTGTGCAAAGAAAATGTCCTCCTAGTCACACAGAGCTACAAAACTATTCATTATTTTGAGATACAAAATTCATACCACCACTCTTTCTCTTTTCCTGCTCTGTGGGAAGAAAAACAGAGGTTGCGCTCACAGAATTCTCATAAGCGCTGCACACTTGGTTCTCAGCAGGGGAATGAGCACCTGAAAACTTCCCTGCAAAGGCAGAGCAGTGTGGTGGTTGGAAGGGTGACCCAGGTGACCTGCCTGCCTCTGATTATGTCTTTTATGCCAAGCTGGCTGAAGTCACTGAGGAAAAGCTGTTTGAAAGGCCATCATCATTGATTTGTCTCTGCTGCTGCTGAGGTCAATGAGTTAGTGTTATCATGATTCTTACCCATAAATATCGATGTGAAAACTCTCATTGACTCCAGCACAAGTGAGGACAGGGCAGCACTCTTGGAAATCCCATCTGCTGCATTGCAGTTTGCTGCTCCAGAAAAAAAGGCAATGACTATGCATGATCTATTATGAAGGCTGAAATGCTGGTACTTCAAAGAGTGCTTAATTAGTTCAGATAGGTCATAGGCCCTCAGAAAGTACCAATTGTTTCTAAGATTTTATTCCCTACTGATGCCATTTTTTCCCCAGCTGACAGATGGAAAATGTGCTTGCAGTGACCTTGTCTGGATATTTTTTTTTTATCATTTGCAGAGGAGTCAGAAACTCGAGTAACAAATTCCTTCAGTAATTTGAACAACGTACATCCTTCTGCTAGGCAATCTATGCCATCACCTGATTTTGAAATAAATTCCTATTAATAAGCTATTCCATCTACAAATAATTATCATCAGGAAATCAGTTTTGAGATTGCTACAGTGCAAAACATTAAATATTCTATCACATGCTTTTATTTTTCCTGTGGTTGTAAACTTTTTTCAGTAGTGTCCTGAATTCAGGACACAACTAGAAAAAATCATTATTATTATTTCTGTGTGAAAGGGAACACTATTTATTTTTCTGATTTGTTCTCAGTTCAAGACAATTTCTCTTGACTCTGTTAGTTCTCAACTACCACGGTTTTTCTTGTACTGTGAGCAGTTGAAAGGGACACCCCCACCCATACCTGTCAATCCAGCAAAACTGAGAACTCCATTCCTTATTAAAAGAGGCAACAATCAATAACATATTAAAGAACACAGCTATAAATTATTCATGACAGTAAATCCCAATAAGTGCAGTATGCCGCATGATGCAGAACATTAAAAATTTGCATTGCTTGCCATATCCTGATCAATATTAAAGAGATTGTTAAATTGAGATCAGGGAAAACAACAAACATGGAAAAAACCCAAAAGTGAACCACAAACTAAAATCCATAAATCAGTCAATCATAAATAATTAAGGTGAACAACCTCTCCTTTTGTAGAATACACAACACATTTAGAGAGCAGCATTTGTTTGGATAAAATTTCAAAACTTACAGCATGCAACTCTCTTGGTTTGAAGTTTTACTTATTAGCAGCATTTGTTGTTCAGTACATTCCACTCAGATGAAAGCTCAGAACCACACTTTTAGATGATGTAAACCTGTTTAACTCCATTAAAGCTGTTGGTGATGCAGTATGTTAATCTCTCTAAAATTTGGCCACTACATATGATCAGGAATAAAACAGTAAACAAAAACTTGAGCAATACTTTGGCCTCCCCTGCACTCTGCTGAAGTTGATGGAAATTCTCCTACCTGCTTTGAACCAGAACTTTGTTGGGATTTTATCCTCGGATCTTGGAATTTAGAGAACATAGCTCTAAAACTAAATACAGCAAAAAAAATTGTCATGAACTTTCCCAACCCACACTAAAAACAACAGGCTGGGTGAATGATTGTTGGACTTTTTTCACTAGGTGGGAGTTTATGGGGTTCGACGTCCCAAAATATTGATACCCAATTGCTCCTGAACGTTGACTTCATACCTTCAGGCATGGATATTCTGAATATACCGTGACAGAACAGATTCTGATTCCTCCAGAAAGGCAAGGAAAATGAAATTATGGTTTCAGCTATGCAGATCTCTCATGGCATCTGATGAGGTGCTGAGCCCCAGCACAGGCAGAGGCAGTGGTGATGAGCTCTGGCTGACAGATGCACCACATAATTCCAAGGGTCTGCTGCACATCTCCGGGTGATCCCAAACAGGCAAACAGCCAAGCACTGCACATATCTCCCTGGGAGAAATCTGTTGTCTTGTCAGCACAATAAATGTGTTAAGCATCATTAGCAAGATTCTTAATTACCTATTTTGAATTAAGTAGCGGCACATGCTATTTACTACTGCAGAAGAAAAAAAGTGATAATTTCTGTACAGACAAAGAAATGTGCCTATGAAATTACTCCAGCACTGGAGCCAAGGTAAAAGTAGATGTAAATAAATAATAAATTGAATTTGAATCCTGCAATTGATAATATTTTCTAACTTGGTAAGTAATGAAAATTCACATTGAATTTTCTGCAACAACTATTTGAACTGAAGGAAAGAGACACCCAATTCCATCTGAAATGAATGGGAATGCTGTTTGCAGTGCCCAGAGGCAGATTTTGAGAACTTTATCCTTGATCTTTTTTGATGCAATGGGTTCTGTTCTAGTCAAAGGCAATAATGAAAAGCTGTGTTCCCTTGCTTTCTGACAACAATGCCTAAACTGCTTCTGTTAATGCAGAGTGACCAAACACGTTTTCTCCAGTTTCTCTTCCTCTTAACACTTTTGTCCAACCTGGTTTATTTTCTGCTCAAATACACAATTTAATAACAGATTGCATTATATGTAAAAAGCCACTCATGCATGTAACATACCAGTACTGTTTTTAGCATGGACCAGACTTCAGATGTATGATTAACAATCACCTCCATATTAATGAATACAGAAAATTATTTCTTCATTGCAGCTTCAGGACAGAATAAGTAAATTTTCAGCAGTTTATTGTAAAGATAGACTAATTTCTAAGGAAAGCATTTTTCTCTGTTAAAACTACAAATACACTGTATGAAAGTGAGATTATTTCCATTTTTTATTTGGGGTTTCTAATTAGATGGGGTATTTCTTGTTTGCTCTATTTCATCTGTTCTGTATGTGCAAATTTGAAAGACCATAAAAATTAAAACGAGACTATGATCAAGCTTATGCTTTACAGTAGACTTTCTGAATGAGCAATTTCCATATTTGTCCTCATAAACATAAAATTTATTGACTTAAACAAAATGATACCATCACCATATAAACATGTTTTTGCGCCAGCACCCAACGTGATCAGTTTAACACTCACTGTCATCCTGAAAGACTTGGCTGCTCATGCCAGGTAGAAGTGAGAGATTTCACTCAAATTCTTCTACATTCTATTCTATTCTATTCTATTCTATTCTATTCTATTCTATTCTATTCTATTCTATTCTATTCCTCACAGTACACCCATTTCTGCTGGAATGGAATTAATGTTCTGACAGCAATGGCAATAAAGGCCCTGACTTGGGACCAAATATCATCCCATAAAGAGCTACTGGAGTATTTCAGAGGGAATGCGGCCTTTGGTAGGAAGTTATGATCCAACAGCAATTTCTTCACTAACTAGAAGGAAAGTTCTCTTAGATGTTTTGGGCTTTTGGAGAAGGCACATTCCAAACTACAGTCTGATTGTAGGCTCTTATATCTATTATTATCATCATCATCTTCATCATATTCCAGTTATTAAACTGTTCTTGTTTCAACCCATGAGTTTTATTTTGTTTTCCAGCTCTCCTCCCCATTGAGCCAGGGTGGGGATGGAGGTGGGTGTATGAGAGAGCAGCTGTGTTTTAGTTGCCTACAGAGGTTAAACCACGTCAGCCACACTGCTGACAAACCTTAGATGCTCCTTCTATTGCATGTGTTTAGTTGAGTGGGGTTTCAGTGCACTCAAGAAACGCTCAGAACCAGAATGAGTCCGTTTTCATCAAGGATCTGCAGAAAACAGACTGCAGGTTTGAGCTGCAAAAAATAGATTAATAAGTTAAAGTCTTCAGAAAATATAGTGTTCAAGGAAGTTTAAAAAATATTAAAGTTTAAGTATGAAATGTTAGTACAGGCTATATTGTGCTGTGCTCAGGAGAATTTCCTCCAGAAATGGGAAAATATTGAACAGGTTGGGGGTGTTTATATAAGCATCATCACCAAAATCATCACCAGATCTGCTGAGGGTTTTTGCCAGCAACATCTCCCTCTGTTCTTTCAGTTGGCAGCACCATAACTTTTCAATTATTACATAATCCTAAACAGATGACTTCAGATAAGGCCTTTCAGACACTGATGGTGACATAGAGCTCACCATGAGGTCAGAATTCATCAGGAAATTTAAATGTATCTCTTGAAGATGGATGGATAATGACAAACAGCAGTAACTGAAGCACAAAGGAAAAAAAAGTCCCAGATTGCCAGATGATTCTGAAAGACATTCCATTTGTGAGGAGGACAGGAGGAGCTATGTGTTCCCCCAACCAAACAACATGTTTCACCAGCAGGTGCTGGATTGCCAAATGCATGAGCCACTTCAGCTGGCACAGTACCCTGATGAAATCAACTTATTCATAGCTCTGGATCTCTAATGAACTGTTTGTTCAATTCCACAGCAAGAATGATCAGTGTGCCATAGGAATTCTGTCAAAAGCACTCCTGGAGAGTGAGACAGCAGCATTGCTGGGCTTTATGAGATCCTGCATGCCATTGTCCTTAAGAGTAGGCCCTAAGAAGGGTAAGTTAGGAGAAGGTGATTAATTAATCACCCCCTCTGCTATTTTTGACTCTGTCAGACTCCTCAGTATTCCCATTCAGCAATGGGACAGGGATGCTTCAGGTTTTTACTTTTATTTTGTTTTCTCCTTTATATATGAAGTAAAGTGGTGCTTGGGTGTTGGGAACTGCGCGAGGTTTTAGAGCAGAGCAGGTGGTGTGAGCCAGCTCAGGTGAATCAAAGGCAAGGACAGCTGGGTCTGGTGGCTACAGCTGTAGAAACAGCCAGGTTTGAGCATTTGTAATAACCTAAATTGGGGTAGGGGCCGTGTGCCTGTGGCAGTTTCTCTCTGCTGTGCTGTGATTTATTTGACAGAAGGCAGGGTTAGTGTTACCTCACCCTGCTGCTGGAAGGATGATTTTGTGCTTTACCTTGGCATTGCTGATGCAGTGCTCTCTCTCCCTCCACAAAGGTCAGGTTTTTGCAGGGTTTAAGGGTTTCTGTGTAGGAACTTTGCCAGCATCTGCAACATGAAACACCCAACTACAAAACCACCATGGGACAACGGGATGGTCAGAGGAGCACTGGTCCTCCTTTTCCTGGCTGAAATACAATGTCTGCTCATAGAAACAGTAATAAAATACCCTCCAAACAAGCGGGAAATAAAACACAACACCAATGAAAAACTCCCCTACTGTTTTAGAATTACCCCAGGAGGAGACAAAACCAGCCTTAGAACTTCCCTTTGCCTTGCTTCTGCTTTGCTGCTGCAGGGTATTAAAGTCCTGGCAAATAAAAATTCTGCGCCCTCTCGTCCAGGCAGGAGAAGGCAGTTCCAGCCCTGGGAGAAAGGCACAGACCAAAGGCACATGGAGAATTCAGGGGAGCAGCCCCCACTGCTGAGCCTCACACGGCTCCTCTGAGGTGGGGCATAAATCCTGCCCATGTTTCCTCACCCTTGCAGCAATCACAGCCTCAGTGACCAACCACAGTGATCACAGCTACAGACAGAAAACCTGGATGGAAGGGGGGGTTGGCTTTTCCTTTTCTTTTGTTTGTAAATTTATTATTTTACTAAATTTGACCTTACCAGGAAACACACCTCAGTCCTCCTGCACCTTTGGTGCAAAGAGAATTCATTATGGCCCTTCTACTATTTCACTGTTTCTGGGGATTTACTGACAAGTTGAAAACAAAGCAGAAGTGGTCCTAATGATGTGACAGAAACAATAAAAAACTGAGCAAATAAATGTGAAGAATGCCAGGTTTTGGTAAAATCAAGAGACAGTGCAGGGAATTTTAACAGCAAATACCTTCTAAGACTGTTTGGTTTGTTTTTCTTTATCACTGTCAATTAAATCACCTAGATTTAATTGAATTTCCTGAAAAGTCCAATTTAAGTTGTTGTTCTGATTTATTTAGAAATATGTCATGGCAAAAAGACTTATGGGTTCATTTTTAAAAATAAATTAGACTCTAAAGGTTACACAATGGAGGGAAGCAACGAACACCTGTGGCATCATGGTGCCACATGAAAACCTTCTTTGGGGGTTTTGCTACATACAGAACCCACTTAGCAATGATGCCAAAGCTCACCTGTTTCCTTACCTTTGACAGAGGACCAGAATCCCCCAATAGCCTTGATTCCAAAATACAGTTCATTTATTTATTGTATATTATTTATTTATTGTATTTTATTGTATATTTATTTTGTTTCTTGTATGATTGATTTATTTATTATATTTGATTTGTTTGTTTTATATTATATATATATATTTGTAAATATGTCTATTATATATACATCCAACTAGTTGATAAAAACATATATATAAAATAAAATTTGAAACAGGCTTTTGAATACTGAAACTTTAATCCATCTAGTTGTTGAGTTTAGCATGGAACAGCAATCAAAATTTGGATTTACAGAAAATAAACCCCTGGACTTACTTTCCTGTTCTTTAGGTACCATCAAACATTCTTTTGCACACATAATTAGTAATTACCTGCTAGGTATTTGTTATTACCTCAGTGCTGGGACAAAACCCAACAAACCCAACCAGAAAAGCCCTCTGTTTATTTAAGAGAGCCCTGTTATCTCTGCCTGCCCTGGAGGTGACTTTGGTCTAATTTAGGTGGCTCAGAAGAGAAAGCAATGAGCCCTGCAGACACAGTCCTGTGGGTACTTCAAGTGTGGAACCAGAATTTCTGGCCAAGGAAGCTGCAGCTGGAGGTGACTTCCAATGCTTTTATAGCTGCATCCAAAGGAGAATGCCTGCCTTCAATCACATAAATGTGTTATCCAAAGGGATCCAAATACGTTCTCATATTTATGCATAGCCTGTTTGGAGTTGCCTGATTTTGTCTGTCAGTAGTTTTTTTTGGTTTCCTTCTTATAAATATGAAGCACATATATCTAGAAGTAACTATGTTTAATTTTATTTTTCTTCACATTAAAGGATTATATTTAAAATATATTATTCAAGAACATTTATAATTTTTTCTGCTACCTTTGAATATTATGCAATTCCCCAACAGTAAAAATGTAATGGAACTATGAATTATAATTAATTGTGCTTAGACTGTTCTTTTATTTATCAGAAATATTTTTAAAAAACATTTCTGCAGTAGCCTGTATATTTTATTTAGAGTTGTGAATTTTGTTTTGCTGATGCATTTCCATATTTTGCTTCATGTTTAATGATTTACTATTGTCATTTTTTTCACTTTAAGAGTATAACTGAAGCTTGTTCAATTTTTTTTACATTTCACTGCTGTAGAGCTCTAATTTTAATGGTATTAAATTTAAAGTTGAAATGTTATGATTCCTCACTTTCATGACTATTGATAGAAATATAAAATGTATCAGATGATATAAAAAATAAAATATTTTGTGGAAAAACCTTTCTTAATGAAGATTAAGCTTGTCTTGGAATGATTGCTTTTGGGAAATAATTGATATTACAAAAGTAGAGTAAGGAAAGGGAGAAAATATAATTTAAATTTCACCCAATCCATGGATAACAGTCCATATCAAGTTCTAAGAGCCAATTTCTAATATCACTTTAAACTTTATATTCAATTTGCAATGCCTGTTTCTCCACTGGCAAAGCGACCCTCAACGTGAGCTGCAGTAAATCAGCACGGGTTCCCTGAAATCTGAAAATACAACAGCTCCCACCAGCTAACGAGCAACACCACTTTTGCAGAGAACATTGTGCTGTACCAACATCTGTTTTATCTCCACAGCCCTGGGTAAGATGTTCTCACAGAAACAGACAAAGCCCAGGATTTCCATGTAGCGCTGCAAACCTGACAATCCTGCTGTAGTTACAAGCACCAAATGCTCCCGCCCAGCTGACGGGCTCCACCAGCAATGCCGAAGGGAAGATTTTCAGAATCATGTTTTCTCGCCTCCCAGGATTTATTTTGAAGGTGGCCCAAGCTGGTTTAGAAGATTTGGTCACCCAAAAGCTGTTTCATCTGACAGGAGGTGCTGGCTGCAAGATTGTAACCTGTGACCATCTCCCATCTCTCTGTTTTATGGGGGCGCCTTCCTAAGCCTTACCTAATGGACAGGTCTAGGGTTAGGTCTGGGTGCAGAGCACAGCTCTAGCAGTCTTTCATTCCAAACCAATGTTTCTACAAACTGATGGTGTAGCAAACCTCATTAGACACCTGCTAAATAAAGAACCAGGCCCATGGATTTCAGGGGATCTCTCCTTACAAGGCAGGCCAACACTCCAGATTTTGCCACAGTAGGGACCCAACTGGGACAGAGAGCTCCTGACACAGCAGTGCCAACACTGCTGCTAACAAAGCACTTTTCTAATGAATAAATTGTATATTCTCCTCTTTGGGAAGGTTCATCTAGCACCTTTCATGAGTACCGTACTCATTAATATGTATCTTGCATTTTTAAAACCTCGTCTCCAGCTTAAAAAAAAAAAAAAAATCCTCTTACACATTGATTAGCGCTATAGCTATTCATATTTCCTTTTCATGTTCCTCACTTCGTGGGGTCTTAAAATTACTGCATTGCATTTGTACATCCATAAGTGGCAATAAACCTTTTTAAATACAAACACTACTGTGGATTTGCATGTCTTTTGAGAGAAAACATTATGGGAGAACTTTGGAACCCAGCAAATTTTTCACTAGTTTGTTTAAACATATAATTTAGTTTTCATTCTCTGTTTATGTCATAATTTTTGTCAGTCCAACAAGGCACTGAAGCTCAGGCCCAACTCTAAATTTGTGCCTATTCTTGTTGCCTTCACTGAGACCTAGCAAGAAGCCGGGCAGAAAACAGAGCAGGACTCTATGGGATGTGGGAGGTTTAGGAAATGCATAAAAGGAGCTTGTGGTGGCACCTGTCCTCAATATCCTACCAGAAAGTCACCATAAATCAAATTACTGCAGAAACTGATTTCAGACAGAAAGGAAATGAAATTGCACTGAGCACAGTGGGTATTTTAAAGTAGACTCTTAGGATGGAAGTTTGCCTGTTGGCAGTGCTGCAGTTGTGGATATTACAAATGAAATATTCTGAATGTGAAGGCTTTGGTACCCTTGGTATCCTTGATACTAGCTAGAGGAGCAGGAAAGGGAGGGAACCACCCCACTATCATCTTGTTAACATTCCTGACAAGTGCACTAAGGACACTGGAAAAGCACTATACTGCTAATGCTGCCATGTGAGCAATAAGACATGCCAAATTCTGAAAAACACCTCCCTCAGGGGAGCAAGTGAAAGCTGTTTACAATAGATCAGAAACTCCTGTCTGAGATTTATCAGCGACTGTCACAGGTGAGAAGTGTTTACTAACAAAGCCAGAACAAGTGACAGAGAAGGTGATGACTCCTTCAGGATGCTCAGCCTTTGGAATAATTCATCTTGTGGCAGCAGCCATGGCAAGTCCCAGACTGGAGCTTTCAGCAGGCAGCTCGGGCACAGCAGAAGCCTTCCCCACCCTGGGCAGATCTAATCTAACCCAACTGTACTGCAGCTGCCCTGAGGCAGAAAGGGAAATGGAAAATGAATCAAAGTGGATCTGATTCTGACTTCCACGAGAGCACTGCAGAGATTCATTTCCTTGCATTTTATTTGACTAGATTAGCTTAGGAGAAGTTCTTTGCTGTGAGGATGGTGAAGCCTTGGCACAGTTTGCCCAGAGAAGCTGTGGATACCCTTGAAGTGTCCAAGGCCAGGCTGGATGGGGTTTGGAGCACCCTGGTCCAGTGCAGGTGTCCCTGCCCTTGGCAGAGGGGTTGGAACAAGGTGATCTTTAAGGTCTCTTCCAAGACAATCCATTTTGGAATGAAACTCTGGGAAAAAACTTTCTTTAATTGCATGAGGGAACCAGAAGCTTTGCCTACCTAAGGCCATGTATCAGCTGTACCATACAATGAACAGAAATATCATTTTTCTATTCTGCTCTCACAGTTCATAAATTTTACTCTAAGAATTGAATGGAAACTGCAGTTGGTAACTAATAAAGGAGAACTGAGAAGTCCCTAAAAGAAGCCAGGAATTTTTTGATAGATATCTCATTATGTCATATTTTGACTGCTCAACCAGCTGTTCTTTTTTTAAATAAACCTTTCATTCCAGGCTTGCTGCAGTACATCACCATTTTTTTTGAGATTCCAGAGAGTTTTTCCTTCTACTTTTGGAAGCATCTTTCAGGCCCTGACAAGTATTTTCCAGGAAAGCTGACTGCAAGTGCACTTGTCTTCTTAAATTAAACACCCAGAGCCATTTGCAAGCAGATTTCTGCAGAGACAATCAAAAGCTTGCAGACCTCAGCCCCTCCTTTCTTTAGCAGCCAGAAACATGTCATTTTTATAGGCTCTATCACATATTTGCATCAATCCCCGTACAATAAACCTTGTCTCCTCACCACACCAACAAACACTGCTCATTACAAGAATTAACAGGTTAATGAGCAGGAGGGGGGGTCATTATCAGTTCTGATGGTTGGGCAGCAGTTCTTGTCTGCTGATACCCTGGGCCAGGAACAACGACATAAAGATCCACCTAGTTCCTTTTCTGTGGCCACATATTAAGTTCTCCAGCTTAAAGTCTGTTAGAACAGAAATATTCATCAAAAACAGGCTAAAGGAAGACAGGATAAGAACAGCATGTGACTACATCAAAAGTATTTCCAAAGAAACTGATTTTTTTCATATATATATTTCAGTTAATGAGACCAATATGGGTCTTTTCTTGTGGCCTAGATCAAAGGGCCTCAGCAAATGCAGATAATAACCCTCCCTCTTCTGACTCCCTGTTTTGACTCTTTGGGGAATAGATGACCTTTACTGAACAGCTTTAGAAAGAACCAAAGTTGCTCTCTAATCTCCATTGCTGTTTATGTGCTCTGGTCTAAGTAGTGCTAGATAAAAAACCTACCTGTGTATTCACACCTGTATCTTTACAGTAGAGTCATAAAGAATTTTCTCAGCAACACCTACATTTAAAGGCTTAAAACACAATTCCATTGACACTCCTCTAGGTATCTCGAGGTTACAATAGACTGTGATAACCAGCAGCTTGCAAATGGTAGCCTGCAGCCATAACAAAAGGCTTGCTTGATTTCTCTCTTTGAGAGGTGGGACAGTAAAGCAATAAATAAATATGCAATGTGCTTTCCTCTGTGGAAAAGAAAGCGCAAAACCACAACAAACAGGAACAGACAACAACATTTGGAGATAACACTACTAAAATAGAGACAAGTTGCAGCCGGAGGGCATTAAACCTGCCTTCCCTTAAACTTCTGCTGTGTACAATCATTGCCTACAGGATCCCTGTTTAGCTGAACTTTTTAGCATCCAATGATCATTAGATAGACCTCATCAAAGGAAATGCTGACCAAATGAACTTTTATCCTTTCTCCCACCTTGTCTTTCTCTGCACCATAAATGAAACCAACTTCTATCATCCATCCTTTATAAACTTATCACTTTCCCCTCCAGGTAATTTATCTATTCTATCTGGAATTTTTTTAAATTTTTTTTGAAAGTTTTGAAGAGCTTTACAAAAGAGAGAGGCAAAGGAATAAAAGAAGGCATTTGAGAAAGCAATAATAAAACTGGGTGGAAGCTGGAAAAAAAATAATCACACAAATTAGGCAAGATTTATAGCTTCTGAAAGAGAACGTGACTCCAGTGACAGCAACAATCTCAGAACTGTGTGCAGATATGCATTTTTCTCTTATATTGCCATTCACAGCAGCAATGTCAATGGCAATATAAGAGGAATCCCCTGACTTTCCACTAACACAGTGCAATCCTGTTTCTCTCATACCACCAAATACATTTATATCTAAATCATAGAACTCATTGCTTTATATTTCACTTTCTGACACAGTCATGGCTGATTCCCAGAGTTACTTCTTCTCTCAGCAAAAAAACCCATATTAATATCCTTGCAAGTGAATAGCTAGTGAATTTATTCTAAGAGGAAACGGTTAGACACATACAAACCTCAGGGCAACTTAATCCATGCATCAAAATACCTACAGTGCTGAATAAATTGAAAATGGAATGTGTGATACAGATCTGTGTTTGGAGCAGAAGCAAAGAAAGTCACTCAAGTAGTTTTGCTATCACAAATTAAAGTACTTAAGATTTCTTAATTCAAAGCTATAAAAAAATTCCTTCCTGTGGGCACTGCAGAGCAGTACAATTTTTATAATTGAAATAAACAGCTTGAAGTTCTATCTAATCAGACTTGGTTTGGTGTTCTTTTGTAATTTGTTTTTTTTTTTCCCAATCAAATTAGAAATGCAATGCTTTAGAGGGATGATAGTGTGTTGAGGCTTCAATCAAGCAGCAGAGAGATGCAGAAATCTTAGTTCAGAAGTGGGATGGGCTATTGATATCAGCCATCCCGAAACAATTTATCATTTACTCTCCATTTTTGGAGATGCTCAGAATTTCCAGTTTATCACAGAATCCAAAGTGTGATCTGCAAGGATTGAGTTTAACACATAAATGAGGAACAATGCATTACAAGGTTTAAAACCTTCAACTTTTCATGCTTGAAATAATTTTACCTTTATAAAAAAGCCCCAAGCACAATACAGCTGAATTGACTACTCACTGTGACTGTCTGAAAGACTTTCTCTACTCCACTAAGAGCAGCTTAAATGTGCTTTTTTTTTTGTTTTCTTTCAACGAGTCAGAAATTGTCCATTCTATAACCTGAGGCAGCACTTTCTGCTCTTCTAGGTGGTACAGCATTGTTATCAGTCTAGATTTTATGGTGTCCAAATGCCATGTCATCTGCTAGGGGAGCTGTCACCCCTGAATTTATCTTTGGGCACTGGTTTTTGTATTTGTCAGTTTGTGTTTATTTTTACTCTAGTAAATTAGTGTTTCCCATAGAGGCAAATCCCAAAGCAGGGGGTCTGGCAGCACACAAGTAATCCTCTCCCAGAAATCCCAGGCCAGCATAGGAGTCAGGTATCAGCAAAGCCAGCCCCACCTCATGGCTGTGGTTTAATCGGGGACTGAGAGAGAAGGAGACTTCTGCTGTTTGCTCAGCTCCCAAACCCCTGCAACAGCTCAGGGGCAGAAATGTCACTCAGCTCCCATGGATGGAGCTCCTGGGCTGGGCTGCACAGGGACATTGCAGGTGACGTTACAGGTGACATTGCAGGGGCACTGCACATCTACAGGGGCTCACTATGCAGACCTGCCCATTTAAGAGAAAACTGATATCCACATGTGTAGCCATGATATTTTCTGAAAAATCCTTTCCTTAGGATTTTTCCTCCTGAGAAGCTGAGAGGCCTCAGGAAAACAATGTAACCAATGGTTATCTGTGCCGTGGAATGCAACAGGTGCATCTGGGATTGGTCTCATGTGGTTGTTTTTAATTAATGGCCAATCACAGTCAGCTGGCTCGGACTCCCTGTCCGAGACACAAGCCTTTGTTATTCATTCATTTTTTTTCTATTCTTAGCCAGCCTTCTGATGAAATCCTTTCTTCTATTCCTTTAGTATAGTTTTAATATAATATATATCATAAAATAATAAATCAAGCCTTCTGAAACAAGGAGTCAAATCCTCATCTCTTCCCTCATCCTCAGACCCCTGTGAACACTGTCACACACGTCTTCAGGTTGCTATAACACACAGTAGATTAATAATATCCACAATAATTAGATAATACAGCCCTATTTTCAAAGGAGTGGTGCCAATATCTTTAAAGGTAGCTGCTTGGCATCTGCAAGAACTTAAAGCGCTTTGAGGATTGGATTCTCAGTGCAGATCCACAGAGCTCTTTGAAAAGTGGACAAACTGATGCTGAGCTCTCTGGCTCCCTGGTGAGACACAAGTTCTTTTAAAAATTTGATGCCAGATGTAAAACTGGTTTTTGCCTGTAAGAAAGCTCTATTGGCAAACAAGCGGAAAAAAAAAAAAAAAGGACAAAGCACTTGCATAGTACAAGTACATCCTCCTGCCTGTCTTGCCAGTTCCTTCCAGAAAGCCTGAGCAATTTCTCTGTGCTCTGAGGTAACACAGCCTCATCTTAATGCAGGAATGTGAAATATAACAGCAGAAATAATGGGGGTATATCCAGTTAAACATTCTGGATCTGTATCAGTTCTTTGTGGGTATTTTTAGCTAGTGAAAAACTATTCAACCATGTTCAAAGCAGCAGTTAATTTTGTGTTTCCTGGTATTTTTTAGCTTTTTTTTTTTTTCAGAATGCAACATATTTACATAGAATCTTTAATTCTTCTATGGTTTTGTATAGAACTTACTCCCTTCCACTTTAAAAGCTTTACTGTTTGATTTTGGTTGTTGCCTTATTTTTTCTCAAGTCAGAAGCAGAAAAATTCTTGATGGCTACAATCAGTATTCTGTTACCCTTACACTGTTTCTTTAGCTTTTGCCTTGTCACAGAGCTGTTACACCATACAAGCAAAAGTAGATTTACTGGTGACAACAGTAAACCATGTCCAAGTTATAGTGCAGCATTTTTCTGATGAAGAGTTTCCCATTCAAGCCTGAACCTGTGTAGAGTTGCCAGACTGCAGCTGTGGCATTGCTGCTGCTCAGCACACTAGGCTGAGCTGGGGAGAGCTGAAGGTGTAAAAGTTTGTGCTGAGGGCTAAATACTGGATAATTTCTGTGACTGCTTAAATGCAAGACATTAGTGAGCTCTCCTTCCCATGAAATCATAACACAGCCTCAGCATCTGAACCAGTCCAGGCACAGCTTCCAACCTCCAACTGTTTTATTCTCTAGCACTTTTAATATTTCCAGATCTGCATATGATTTTGTGTCAAGCAATTATTAAAATTATCCCTATTAAAAAGGTGCCATATAAACCAGACCCACTATTGCTACTGTTAAAAAGTATGAGTTATAATTTCCTCCCTGAGGAGAATTTAATGCACAAGAAAAATACAGCTTCCCTGAATGTGGCTTAAAAATTTATAAGGACTGGAAAGCTTTTGTCCAAGTATCTTATATTTACAATAATGCGATCTGTTGCCCAGTGTGATTAGCACGGACCAGAATCTACAGCCCTGACAGGGCTGCTTTGCTCATTTCTTGGAGGATATAAATCATCACTAACATGAGATTTAACAATTTTTATGGGTAATTCCCATTTCTGAGTCCACTCCTGTGAAATCACCCTGCATAAAATGCACCCAGCCACACAGACAGAAGGGCTATAGTCTCCTGTGCATTGACAATCCAGAGAATGAGGAAAATCAAAAACCAAAATATTGATCCATGTCTGTTCCTGCATTTATACAATACAGTGTGTGTGTGCTGTGGGTGTGTTGTATTTCTTGGTATAAATGAATATTTAAACCAGAATAATTGCCTCTGTATGCAGAGGATTTAGTACCTGGAATTCAAATGAGAAAGAAAAATCCATTCCCATTCCATTTATCAGGTGATGAAATAGTATTATGTCAATTCCTCTTCTCTCTTTTCATTTCAAATAATATGTTCTGTTTTAAAAGGGTAAAGTAGTGTCAAAGAGCCAGAACTGGCACCCAGTACTGAGCAAATGGAGGACAGCAAAGTGAGTGAGCTTGGGATGCTGACAAACTGTCTGGAGCAGAGGTTTCAGTTATTGCCCCTCTTAACAAACATGCAAAAAGGATTTGGAAAAAACTTGCACTGAAAAATCTCTCTTTCTGTGCAAATATAAACTTGCCAGAGAAAAGATCAATGTGGAAATAGAAACATGCAAGTTTCCCAGTCACACATGGAAAAAACCCCACATTTTTGTACACCCAAAATTGTGCATTTCTAGCAATTGTCTCACAAAGAATGAATTCGCAATGCAGAAACAATATTATCTTATTGCAAAGCACAGAGGATTAACATTTACTGGCAATCAGCTTTCTCAGTTCACATCAGTGAGAAATACATCTGCATAAAATCAAAGCCTGTATTGATGATGTTCAGGAAAAGAGATAATTTTATTAGAGCAAATATCTGTAAGTAGCCATGTGATTTTCAGCAACCTACAAAAGAAGCATTGCATTTTTGAACTATATTATTCAGCCTCTCTCCCAACCCTTTCATCAAAAATTTCATCTCAATCTGCAAGAATCTTTTGCTCACTGGCTGCACTTTTAAATGACCAGCAATCAAGATGGTTAAGCTACACTACAAATCTAGCCTTCTGGTTATGGATTTTTAATTACTCTCAATTACTCCTTCTCTTTTTTGATCCCTTATTACTTGTTTTTGCCAAACACCATCCCAATCCCACAGCCATTCAACTCAGCAGGAGTCATTCTATTAATGAAGTTTTGATCTGTAACAGCTTCTTTCATTTGCACTGCAGACTATCAGGATCAAATCACAGCTCAGTGATGTGGTAGAACAAATTGACTCATGAACAGTGCAAAGTCTGGCTTCCAGATTACTCCTGTCCTATTTCCACCCCCATCCCATCTCCCTGGGTAACTCCCATTTCCCACAGCTCCATCACAGCGGTTCTGCCCCGCACATTCCCAGCCCTCCTGCTATGATTCTCCTCTCCCCCAGCAGCTCCCTCTGGTCCCCAGGTGTGGTTCTGGTCACAAGGGTTCTTGGGTGAAGGAAGAGACGAGATCTTTGACTCCACTGTCAGAAGGCTTGATTTATTATTTTATGATATATACATCTATTATAACTATACTAAAAAGAAAAAGAAAGGAAAGGTTCTGAAGCTGCTAGCTACCTAAGAATAGAAAGTAAAGAAGAATGATAACAAGGCAGCTCTCTCCGACTCTGTCTGCGAGAGCTCCGTTCTGGATTGGCCATCAACCACAAACATCCAAGATGGGCCAATCCAGACAGACCTGTTGCATTCCACAGCAGCAGATAACCTATTGTTACGTCTATCTCTGAGGCCACAGTTTCTCAGAAGGAAAATCCTAAAGAAAGGATTTTTCACAAAGAGGTGTCTGTGACACCCAGGCCCTTTCCCTGCCACATTCTACATCAGAGCAGCCATCCTGTCATGCTGACTGCTCTGCCCTGTGCTGTGCAGGAGAGGAGTTGGCTGAAAGGCTCTTGGCTCTATGGCTGCTATAAACTCAGCTGAGAGCAGGGGAGTACTCCCTGTTTATCTCTCACTAAAGGCTCTTTGCCATGTAGCTAGCTGTCAATTCTAACAGAATATTTAGGAGCTTAACACCTTCCAGATCTGTCTGTGCTATAAAAGCAGTGGATCTTTCCAAATTTGGTTGGAGTTTGCTAAAAAAAAAATAAAAAATCAAAAGCTGCTAGGAAGTAAATGACTCACAGATGGACAATGTCATCACGAGTTGTGTTTCCTTAAAAAGCCAGACTAAATGTTCCCAGAAGAAGGTAGCAGTCTTATAAAATCACAGACCAGGTATGAATGATAGTGCACTGGCAGCCAAATCATCCATTTTCAGGAGCAGGGTCATAAAAGAAGAGTTCGTTTACTCAAGAGAAGTAATCCTGATGCGCATTTGCAGCAGAGTGCGTAAAGCTCTCAAGGTTACTGAGTCTGCAGTGAGGTAAGACTTGTTCCCAGCTCCCAGTCTGCAGGTCATTGCAATCCCAAACAAGTGATCACAGTTAAACAGCTAATCCTGTTTATTCTAGAGTTAAGCTTGAAACAGAAGAGAAAATTGCAACTACCCTTGATTTTTTTACCTGGAAACTGAACTGAACATCACATGTAGGCTTATGTCTTTGTAAGACTGAACTGCACTCTGAAATTTGAAATGCTCAGCTTTAGGGGGAGTCATTTTCATTTTATTTTATCCACAAAGTTTACTTGCCCCTTTGCCTTTTGCATCAAAAGAAAGTGAGCTTTGCTCACCAAGAGAGCTCATGCAGAATGTCAGACCATTGTCCTCTAGCTGCACATTTAACTGCTGTTTCCATCTGCAAGTTCCAGTGGAGAGATAAACACACTGAGCACAACATTGCCATCAGTTAAATACCAAGCTGCCTCTTCACAAGACAGGCCGTGCATAGCTAAGCATCAAAATATGTTCCCTGTACTGTTATTATTATGATATGACAAAGAGTCCTCACATTTTAATGATGTTATCTTCTAGTGGGATGATAATAATTTAACCTGCTTCAGTGGAGATAATAAAAATTCGTGTACTTTTACACATCTCCCTGCTGTCAATACTGGATTTTTTCCATATTTTTTTCTTTATGTGAAATGAATAACCATCTACCAAACACAAATAGCAACTAACAAGAGAGAGATAACCCCGTCAAAAAATTATTATTATAAGATCCTTGACTTTTTCCCCCTCTGTCCTTCAAAAAAAACAAACCCACAACTCTTAAAAGTTAACAAACTGAATTTTCTTTTTGACAGAAACACCAAACAATGCTTGAAACGCTGCCCACATCTGTGAAACTATATCTAATCAAATTCACGCCTGCCTTGGTTGCCTGGGTAACAATCAGACAGTTGCTCCTACAAACAAACTGCAAACAGCAGAAGGAAATGTGCTCTAACTGGAAGCACCTACTTCCCTGAGCTTGAGCCTTGTTAGCTGAAGAAATAATCATATATAAAATGATCTTATTCACAAGGCAGTGGATGAATGGAGGAGGGATGTTATAGTGATTGGCTCACTCCGGAGGATAAGGAAGACTTAGGAAAGGTTGTGAGCAAATGAACATAAAAGCTCGGCTCCATTTTTATCATTCTCTCCCTTTCTTCTCCCTAAGAAGCACAGCATGGCATTTGGATGTATCTATATGTCCCTGCATAAAAGGGTGATTCATGGCTTCTCTTTCAGCACATAGTTGGAGTTATTGTCTACATTTCCCCCTCGCAGCACAGGCCCCAATTGATGGGCTCTGTGTCAGGCTCCTCCTCACCACACACAGAAGAGATGGCTCTTAAGGATGTATAGAGATGCGATAGGCACTGCAAAGGCCCTCGTTTCCACAGCAACAGGGATCATGCAGGAGCTGTGAGCCAAACTTCATCTCCACCCCATTCCTCCCCCCTCCATCTGACCACACAGGTTTCCTTCTTCACGCTCCCCAAGGCGCTTCCGGGGGAATCCGGCCCCGTTTGGACAGTGAATGTCCCTCACACACTGGAGTGCAGGGGCTCTATAGACAAGTGTTGGCTCCAGGGCTCACATGATTTTCTGACAAGCCAAGTTTGTTAGCCTCGAGCCTTCAAAAATTGTATTTTAATAAGTAAGATTTACTTATATAAAATCTTGAGATTTGACTAATGAGTATCTTTGCATAACATTTAATTTAAATTCTGGATTATAAAACTTACCTCTTTTCACACTACAGTTGGCTTGAAAGTTAGGCAGGTATTTTTTGGTGGTGTTGGTTTAAATTAACAAAATGTAAGCTGCTTACAAAAAGAAGTCAGACCCAGGACAAAAAAGGATTGAAACAAACAATCATTAGGATAATATTCATAGTGGCATGCTTTAAATTAGGCATATTGCAGCTGTCCTGTAACACTGGTTTAAAAAATGAAAGAAAACAGAATTGTCAAAGGACTGCTAATTATTGAAACCTGAATCAATGACCTGCTAAAAGTAAGTGCTGCAGAGGAACATACTTGCACTGCAGATTTCCCCCTCTGCTATGTACAGGCTAAAGCCCCTAAATAGTGCCTTACATCATGGGCTTCAAGTTGGTGGGCGTAACTGCAAAACTGAAATCATCACTAAAAAACAAATATAAAGATGCCAAGCTGACTTCCTGGCCACAGAAGCAGAACTGACAGAAACAAAAGTAGTGTGGGAAAGGTTCATCAGCAGTGTGGTTACTTACTTTGCCAGCAAATAAGCCTGTTGCAGCAGCAAGGATCAGATGCTGGCTGCTCCTCATGGTCGGTTTTTCCACCAGATTCACAGCTGTGTTTATTTTGGGGAGTTTGCTTTGCCTTTGAGCAGCAATAGCCATCCATTACATAATGCTGGACTGGATACATAGCAAAGATTAACAGAAACCAGCTCTGAAGTTAATGCTTTCCTCATCTTTACACTTGTCATGCTTGTATGAGAGATTTTGTACAAAAAGGCCTCACCTCTGTAATGGGTTTGCGGGCATGTGTGCACATGTGCATTCTCACCCCCCTACTGCAATCAGCTGGCAGGGAGCACCCAAATTCCCTTAGACCCCCATGTAATCCTAAATCAGAGACAGCTACTGACCACAGGGCGTTCAAATTTTACCAGACAGGGGGACTTTCTAAAAGGTTGGCAAAGGAAAGCTTCTTGCTCCCTCCAGCTTTGAAACAACTCTGGCTGGGCTCTGGAGGAAAAGGGGAATTTCTGTTTCCTGCTGCCTTACTTTAAAATACTTTTTCCAAGGTAATGTCATGCTTTTAATCAAGAGAAACCATCCACCAACATCTCATCTTTTTCCTCCTTCTCAGACCACAGACTACTTATGTGTACATTAATGAGATTGTAAAACAGCGTACCCAGGACTGGACCAGGGGCAAGGATCATCTCCTGCAGACACTGCCAGCACTGCCCTTCCAGCTACTGCAGCTCCAGCTTTGCACAAACGTCCTGCAGCCGCTGGCTCTGGTGGCTGCTGCTGATGTGCGCTTCCGCATCGAATCAGATACAGAGGAAAACACCAACAGAAAGTTGTGAACACGAGCAAAGAAATAATGAACGTGCCATAAATGCAAGAACAGCCCTCAAATCCCCCATACTAGAGCACCCACCACATCTGCCTCTGCTGGCATTACCTACAGGGATTTGCCACGTAAGATGAAAAACTGTCACATGTACTTACAGAAATCAGTAATGTACTGAAGCATCGGAATTTTTAAATTTTTGTCGTCTGTTTTTTTTTATTCCAGCTCTGGAAAAATTGTGGGCAATCTTCAATTTCATAAAAATTCTCCCTACAGGCTTTTACATACATATCAACCCAAAACAGATTATCTGTTTTCCAGCACTGAAAAATGAGATTCTTCCCAGTGGTTTAGCAATAAACACTTAGAAATTATTTTAAGCTTATTACAAGGCAAAACACTTCAATGTTTAGGGCAGTTTGAAGAACACTTTCTTCCTGAAAACTACATTTTTTATTTCTTCCCTGCCCCCGTATTATGGCTTTCCAGTTCTAGGAAAAAGCCAACAGGTCATGATGATACCAAGTGTGCTCTTTGGGAAAGCATAAGGAAAATGAAAGTTGCCTATTGTGACTTTTTTCATGAGAGATCTGGGCTTTTTTGTTTGTACAGTTTTACTTTTTGCTGAGATATTTTATAGTGTTTGCTGGGCAGAATTTCTAAGTCTATCTTGAAACTGAATGGTTAAAATAAATGAATGAATGAACAAGACTTTAACCTAGGAAGTAGAAACTGAGGCAGAGTATGCATACTCTGAAGCAGTAGAGAAAGAAATAGATTCCAGTAGAGTCCTAGAACTCCTCACTGTGTCTAAGAAGAAAAAAAATCTCAACAAATTAGTGCTAAATTAAAGATATCTTTAGGAAACTGCCTTATATAGGGAATTGTGTTAAGAGATAGCATCAATAAGGAGATATGATACAAATAAAAGATAAAAGGTATGATACATAGACATTAATGTTTGCTTTAAAAATCACATTTCTGTGGGACAGCTTACTATTTACACTTACAATGAGGAACCCTGGGACATTTAGTACCAATATTACAATTTTTTAAAAACTAATTAACTCATTACCTCAACATTCTCTATGAAGAACAAGCTTCTTTCAGCAATTTGCTGCCCTCTTCACACTGGACTTTAAAAGATGAAATTGGGCCAAAGTCTACCATGGCAATCCAAGCCACAAACCCACAGCTGTTGCCATCTTATTGCAAAAGCTCTGACTCCTTCTTCTTCACAACACCACCAACAAACTGCAGCTCTCTCCTCACCCAGCTACCCCACTCTTTTGTAGCACTCATCTTCTTATTGGACACAGCTGTGGCCTGTTAAGGGCAGGCCTGTTCCTAATCTTTGGTAATTAGCACAGCTGCAACTCCTCAGGGGTGAGATTGCCTCCTGCACTATTGTCCTACATTCTATCCCCCCACACAGCCATCCACCCTTACTAGAGTCACAACAACTGAAGGTAGAACTTACTACTGAACGTTATTTCATAAAGGTGGAAGAGCATTACTTTTACTTTTTATCTCCTGCGCATATGTCCCAGGGAGATTTCACAGTCTGTGCTTCCCATTTCTGGAAACAAGGCACTTTCCTTTGTAAACAGTGGTCATATGCATCACTTAGGTATCCGTGGTTACAAAGATGTAAAGAGCTCTTCAATTACATCCTACTTCTTTTCCAGCTTCTGTGCCTCTGAGGGTTGCTGCAGCAGCAAAAAACGTGGGTCTGAACCAGAGTCTATCAAGGCTGACAAGGAGATGACATTAAATACAAATCTGAATATTTGAATAAATTAGGCAGCTGGTACAACCCCAGTTGGTCTTAATTTATATGTAGAGTAAGCAAGGAAAGAGGAGAGAAGAAGGTATTAGAGACTACAAAGGATTTTCCAAGCCCACATCATCTTTCCATGGGATCAAGTGGAAAAACCTGTTACTTGTTCTTCCAGCACATTGCACTTCCATGGACACCAGTGACACTGCAGAGCCTGGGCCCACTCTAAAGGTCATCCTGGGGCTACTCAGGTCAGTGGAGCTCTGCTGGCCCCACCAGATACAGGAGAGGCTGTCAGGTTCTCCATCCCAAGCCTGCCTTTGCCATCCCCACACTGAAGCAGGGCTAGGAACATCCTCAGCTTCTTTGCCAGGGGGCATTCCCCTGGTGCGTACAGGTAGAGATATTATAAATGAAAGGCCTTATAAAATATGGTTTAGGTCCTTCTCTTCTAGCTAAGCTAGCTTGTAACTTCCCATGTGAAAAATCATAAGAATGAAAGCAGTTAGCACAACAAACTATTCTGGTAAGAGAACTGTTTGCACCTGTGAAAAACAAGAAATCTGTCCCATGGGAATCTGTGAAAAAAACATGTAAACTATCCAGGAATAGAAAGATTTGATGGACATGTATAATGTCATTTACTAACCAATGAATTGAATAGCAAGAAAGCTACGAACCAATTAGAATTATACACAAGGTCTTGAAAATGGTATAGAAATGGGCTGTGACATTAAAGATTGGCTTTTCCTGCCTGAAGAAACTGAGTCCTGTCTGCTTATTACTGCAACATTCCCCAGTACACATCCTATGAAATCCAGGAAGATGTCCACTGGTGCCCTTTAAGTGGGTACAAAGAAAGAAGGAGGGTGAGACTGGCACTCCATGGATTCCCTTTTCTGCTCTCTGGGTTAAATGAAGGAACTTCACCATTCACATACTGGAGTTAATTACCCAAAGAGAATAAAGTGCTGTTCAAGAAGCTGAAATTCACTGTTTTTACAGAGGTTAACACATGCAGTGGCTCATTCCAAGCTATGTTGTTCTAAAAATGAAGGTGAGCTTCTGTTCTGGCACCACAGTTTGAAAATTGCTGTTTAGTCTTGGATCAGAGAAGAGCTCGATGACACCCTGGTGTAAAAATAAAGTGATGGATTTGGGTCTGCATTTTACAGTCCCACAACACTGAACTTTGATATTTCTTAGGCAAGCTTTCCGTTTGAGGTTTCGAGATGGTTTTATTGTTTTTTCTCTCCTAAAAAAGGTTTGTTGCTCATATTCAACCTCTGAAATCTCTTGTGCACGCCATGTCATACTATTTTTCAAAACCAGCATTTGATCTTGTGAAATAAATAATATGAATAATTCATGAGAAAGACATTTTAAAGCCCAAATTCCACCCTTCCTTTCTTACTCCTACTTTTTCATTTGGCATTAAAACTATTACAAACAGGCATATTTTGGTAACAAGCTAGACTGCCTGTGGATAGCAGGAGTATCATCAGTTGGAGAAGCAAAACCACACACAGAAAAAAAAAAAACAACCCTTAAATATAATACTGGAACAATTTAATATTGCTAAGATGATTCAGTGTACTCTTGAAATATGTAAAGCTTTTAATTCCATGCTCTCTCACTCTTTTTCCTTAAGACCATATTACATTAAGTCATAGACCTGAGACCTTACAGGACAGCATTTAAATGTCACTGCCAGCATTAGCAACATTCTCAGGTTTGTGAACAAAAACAATTCACTGTAAAAATGCATCTCCACAAATCTGTGTTCCTAAGTTAGCAATTTGTTTCATTAATATATTTTATAAGTCATTATTTAATATTTTTTAAAGCATGTGACATATTGGCAAAACCTTAAACTTACCACATTGTCTCATGTGTGACAGACAGTGGTCATAATTTTATATCAAATTCTAACATATTCACAAGAGTTTTTGTAAACTTTCAATCCCAGAGACTGTCTGGCTGCTCTTTAATAAAGAGGAGTGGTTTTAAGGATCCATGAACAGTTTGTGTGTCCACTGGCTCATCAGAAATGCCATCAGAAGAGGAGCACACTTCTGTTTCAAAAACCCTACAGCACAGACTGGGTGATAAGCTAGAAAAAGAGCCCTGCTCACTGCACACAACCCAGGCACAGCTGTTTCTTGGTGACAAATGAGGAAAAGCTGATATTCCTCAGTTCTGTTCCTTGTAGGTAATGAGATAGCACCAGGGATGAATGGTTGGGGTGATGCTCCTTGCGGAGAGGCTTGTACTTTCCCCTGGTCAATCTCCAAATTTAGATTCCCAGGGAACTCAGAAACATCTTGTGGCCTGGAAGCATCTAACTCTGCCCCTCGCTTGCTTTGGAGTCCACCTTTCATCAGGATTCCTGCTCTTACAGCTCTCCTGAAGTCATGGAAGAGCACCAGGGTAAATTAGTCCATCTGTTTTCATCTGGCAGGCATTCAGCAAGGCACAGTTTAGCAGAGCGCTTGAATAAATGCTTAACCTTAACCTTGCTATTAAGGACCTAAGGAAATGCTTTCCTGGATTAAGAACAAGAACTAGTGAAAAATGAAGGAGATGTTCATTGTCTGCAGCACAGTCAGAGGCCTGACAACAGAGAGAGGGAACTGCTTTCAGGGTTTGCCAAGGCCTGTGTGCGTGGGATGGGACAGCCAGGGGAGATGGTGGCCATGTGTGACCACAGAACAGGACACAGATTGGGGCGTGGAGCTTTCACATGCCATGCTCATGACAAAATAAAAATGGGAATTGCACAGGATTTTTGACAGTGTTTAAGATCTACTGGCTTGTGTCTTGGGCCATCTCACCCTCCCAGCACAAGTGCCAGGGAGGCACAGAGGCAAAGACCTGAATCGCAGCTGTGCAGGGGATGAAGCCACACACAATAGGCAAATTTCGAGAAATGAGGAGTTAAAACATAAAAATGCAAGACACTTGAGAAAGCGCAATATTAGGAAACTATAGAGGAAAATAAATTACCTAAAAAAAACGAAACACATTGACAGGAGAGGACACTGAAACTATAAAGACTAGATAAGGGCAGGAAAATGAAAACCCAAGCAGTCCTAGGAGCCAACAATGTCAGTTTGACCCAGTAACTCCCCAGTAACTCCTGCCAAGCCACTGAGACCATGCCAACTACACTAGGAAGCCACCCAAATTAGGAAGAGGGTTCAAAAGTTAACCCGAGGAAGACTCATGAGAAAGACCCCCACCTGATGAAGGCAACAGGAACGACCACTGAAACAACTCCCCAAAAGGAAGACTCCGCCTACACTCCGCCCATATATGAATATGCATGTAAAGTAATTAATATGCATGTAATATGATGTAACCTATGCTCAAACTTGAATAAAAAGGCTGCATTTGTTGCTCACGGCAGAATCTCATGTCCAGGGAGACCTGGGAGATTCTCCAGCGTGTTGCAAAATAAAATACCTCCTGCTTATGGACTTTAAACTTAGTCTCTGAGCAGTTAATTTTCGCCTTTTGGGGCAAATTCGGTATCAGGGGCACAACCACAGGGACAGTGCCCTGTGCTGTCACCTCAACCCCTCACACTGCTCTGTGCTCCCTCAGCCATGGGAGGTAGAAGCAAACAGCTCCAATTTTCTGCGATGATTGGGGTAGTGAAGATCCAGGTGGCAGCTTCTCTACAGGTTCAAAATAACTCTCCCTTTGCAATACAAATACTGCCTGCAGGTGTTTACTCCTGCCTTTCTGCAAACTAAAATGAGACAACACGTTTGCACATGACTAATCTCTTCATAATGCATTTTACCTCCTGCAAACTGCTTATAAATGTAATTATTTTTCAAAAGACTGAGAAATCTGCCAGATCTTTATATATAGGTCCTTGTGGATGATGCAATCCATCACCTTTCCAGTAAAGAACTATATAAAATAAAATATTTAACTGGTGATAAATTAAATATTAATGGCCAATGCATCACAGACATCTCCAAATATTTACATGAGTATATAAGTTAGTGCTTATTTTTGCAACAGCTCAGTCTGTTCTCACCTATCTTGCCTGCTCACTGCTTCATAGGCCTCTTAGCAATCCCATGGCCCCAAAATCACCTCTAAGCAAAAATTCCAGCTCCAGAAGTCCAAACTCAAGTTTTTTCAATTCCTCCTTCTGCATCCTTTAAATATACCCCTACCTCACCATGGTTTTCTGGGTTTCTTGGCTTGCCTGTGTCTGTCTCCATCACCCACACTGAGTTTTTACTGTAGTTGGAGGTTGTGGTGGCACAAACAGAAATAATTTAGCCCTGCTTTCATTCACACAAGAACAAACCCAGCATTCCTCTGCTGGGGAATCTGCAGAGGTTCTGTGGGCAGTTTGGAGCTGGCAAAGGAGGGGAGGCTGAGGAGGCTGCTCAGGCAGCTGGAAGGGGCTGTGTAAAGAGCAGAGCATCCTGCTGGGGTAATTAGTGAGCTCCTACCAGATTTATTCCAAGATCAAGGCCCTAAACTTATTTAACTCCCATATCTCTTAAAAGCTGCACACTTCTAATACCAGACAGCTGGAGAAGCACTTTGGCACATTGGGAGGGGAGTTTGGAAAAAGTCAAAATTTTTCTCCCCAAAATTAGTTTACTGACAAAGGTCGTCTGGGACAGATGCTCTCTCTCATGGAAATCAATGGGGCTTTAAATCCTGCAATTTTTTCTCAACACCTGAAAAAGATCCCCATTGTGGCAGTTCACACAAATTCTTCCACTGGCTTCTCTTGAGCAAGACAAAGCAAAAAGGATATAAAGTTTCCTTTTTTAATCCCTTCAAAATAGCTCAGGCTCGTATGATGGAAGTAGCTGGGAGAGGTAATTGCTGCACAGTGGCCCAATTACTCACATACTTCAAAACAACCCAAAACTCCCACCTGCTATGAGTGAAGGGCTTAAAAAGTGTGGGTTATGAAACAGATAGAAGCATCATTTCAGATCTATATGTGTCAGTTTAATTTTTTTTTTAAGTCTTACCACAAATTATCATTAACCTAAATGTGGCTGTTAGCTGTGACTGGTGTACTTAGTGTCTGGTTGGTTGGCTGTTTTTCTTTTAACTTGAAGCTCCTGTTTCAAATGAATTAAAGACTCCAATCTCTATAGGAAACTGAATTTTGGAAGATTTGTGCGGTGCAACTAAAGCCATAAAGGTTCCAAGGTTCATTGGGTCTTTAGAGACCTGCTGTGGTGTTACTATGCCTTAACATGGCCTCTAAAGGTTACAGACATGGGGAGATATCCTTTACAAAAATGATTTTCTTTGTTTTCCTTGGATTTTTTTCTTTTTTAACAAAAAAACCTCCTCTCATTATGAAGATCAACTATAAACTATTCCACATTTGGCTTGAGTTGGAGTCTTATGATAAGTCCAAGTAAGAGAAACCTTTCTTCACCCTTAATTACAGTAGCAGCGCTGGGTGGTGCTGCATTAAACTGATCTTTGGCTTTATGTTAGCTCTGCTAAATAAATAAAAAAAAAATCACAATTTCCCAGTAACAAACACAAGCATATCTTATCATTCACAGTATGAAGTTGTTACTACAGTGCCATCTTCAGTGCGTTACATAAAGTGGAGTTTTCCTGTAGAGGATTTTTTCTTTGTTCTTTATGGGTTGGAAATGGATTAATAGAACTCCAACTGCAGAGGAATGAGTAAGAAAAAAAAGGGTGATAGCCTTCTTTCTCTGTTAAAAAGAAAGAGAGTGTTGTTATTAAGAAAATAAACTATTATACAAGAAGTACATGTAATTATAAGGAAAAGCAATCTGAATCTGGCCACCACAATAGGTTTTGAGGTAAAAAATGGTTGTCATTTACTTCCAGTGACACTCAGCATTACCACATGGAAATGCAATTTTGCACATGCACATGTATTGTGTAGCGTATTACCAAACCATTAGAACTGTTAATACAAGTTTGAGCATATACTATTTACAGACAGGGAAAAACTTGTGTCTCCACACATCTGACAGAGAACCTGGGCTAGCTGTACTGTGGGGGAAACCTCATTTGGTCAAACAAGTTCTTCCTACCTGGTCCCCAGAGATTAGACTGGATCCAGCAGTGAAGATGACTTCTCCTCTTGCAAAAGGAACCAGCCCACATATTGAATAGCAGACAGCCAAGGCGAGTTTACATTCTTGATTGCAGAGCTCTTGTGTTACTTCTCCTCCCTGCAATGCTAAAAGAAGGATGTTACTGAGCCCTGCCACAGCCTTGTTCCTTGGCCCGAGGATGCTGTGGGCCATGGCACAGGTATGTGTTCCAGAGGGTAAAGGAGAAGGCATTCTGGCAAAGGTCACTGCCATGCTCCTGCTGTGTCTGAGTGTATCTAGCCCATGATAGCTCTAGTTCTAGCTCATTGCAGATACCTGCAGAGTGGGTGTGAATTCATGTTGTTGCCTCAGCCCCATTTGGCACTGAAAGGCACCTGGGCAAACTGACCCTGGCCATGTATGATGTCACAGGGAATTCTGGTGTGGAGAAAGCAAACAGGAGCTGAGGCCAACTCCACACCTCAGTCTCACAGCTTGTCAGCATAGCAAAAATGCCAAAGGTGCCAATGACACTGGAAAATATGAGTGGTTTTATTACTATAATGCAGATGTTCTTTTGGGAGGGAATGTATTTGCTTGTCTTTTTTAGGCTTATGTGTTTTCTGGCAGATGGCTCAGAGTCGTATTGCTCTGTACAGAGTAAACAGGTCTACTTAATAGCTGAAGAAGAAAAGTCTACAAAGAGGAAAACACAGCTTATCCACTCTCAATGATATTCCTCAATCTGAACAATAGAGCTCTGTGCAGAGTACAGTGCTACTTCCCTTTTGAAATGGATTGTATGCTGATAATACTCATCATTTGCATGCTGCTTTCATTTTGAAAGCACATTACAAATGTATAGGAATCCTTACCAACACACTTAACAATTTATAATCCTTACTATCTTTGCTGTCATAAGTGGTATAAATGACTTGACAAAGCTACACAGAGAAAATGCATCACATTGTTGTTTTGTTGACCAATACAGCAAAATCATAAAATCATGCTCATGGCATAGCTCCAACAGCTGAATGAAACTCCAGATTCAAGGAGAAGCTACTTAAAAGATAAAACTTCTTATGGCATCCACAGCTTATATTCTTGAGAAAGGATTACAAAATAGAGGCCTCGTTTCTTGGCACAAACCAAATTTTCCCAAATTAATTCCTAATTATTTCACTTGTACTTTCTGAATATTTCACTTCATTCAGGTGAAAGTAATTTTCATTGAACAAAAAGAAATCTTAAGTCTAGGTTATTCACTATGTTTTTGCTCTTTATTTTCTTAAGAAACATGAGAATTAAAAACAAAACATTTTCTTCTAGACACTTGGACCCACTTTCCTGATCCTATTTATAAAACCACTGATTTATTGAACTGATATAGAAGTAAAGATCTTCATAAGTATAAAACAGTGCAATGACATGTTGATATTTAAGAAGGAAGCCATATGAACCCCAATTATTTTAAAGTGCTAACCTCATCCAAAAAATCACCCCTTGTATGACATTTGTATTCTTGTTGCTAACCAACCTCATCAAACTGCAGGCACAACTCAACAGGAGCTGCAAGTCTGGTCCTGAGGAATGTCTGCTGATGTAACTTCCATTAAAGCAAGCAGAGAGGGAACATTCAAAACCTTGCATTTCATTCCTACCACACAAAAGGCAGAAAGACCTTGAGGATGAATCTTTGCATTGTGCCCTGAGCTGCACATCCAAGTGCCTTGGCACCCAGGGGCATATTCTAACCCAAGAATGGAAGTTGAAAAGTTGCGTGCTAAAAATATGAACACAACTGCTTTCTTCCTCTCTCTCTTAGCAAAATACTTTAATAGTACTGATATTAACCAACAATGTGACCATTCTTTAAAATACCTGCATTTTTCTTTTTCAATCTGGAAAAATTCAAATTCAGCCCATTTCACTTTTCAGAAAAAAAAAATAAAAGGAAAGAAAAAAAAGAAAAATAAAAAAGAGGGAATTATTCTCCTACCCTTCTCCACAAAACTATTTTTGGGTATAAGCAAATACAGACTGCACATACACCAGACTGGTGACCTGGAGCCTTATTTGCAGTGTATAGACAAGAATACCCTGCTGAGAAGGACTCACAGGGTCTATGAAATCCTGCCAGGGAGCAAGAAAATCTGCTGTATGGTATATCCTTTACTGCAGTTTCTTGCAGTGAAAAGCTCAAAATCTGTCAAAACACGCTGCCCTTTGTGACTCTGCTCATTGAGATGTACATCCTGCACAGTGTCTCATATTCAGATGTGAGCACTAATGCAGCACATGAAGAGAGCCCCTACCAAAGCCACTGCTCAGCAAACACTGGGCACAGACTGACCCCACACACAAACAGCTCCCAGAGTGCACAAAATTTCATCCACATCCTAGTTAAAAGCATCCCTGAGAAATCTGTATCACAGCTGGTTGAACCTGAGTGATTGGTGCAAGACTTTTCAGTGAACAGTGGCACCAAAGCCTGGCTCAGGTAAGTGGGTGCAGATGTCTGCAGGATTTAGCCACAGTCTGTCAGAATTCAATTGACTGAACCACATTTCCTTTGAACACAAATTAAAGTCATGGAAAGCCACAATTGTCCAGCTTCAAAAGCTCAGCACAAAACGTCCCAACAAAAGCTTAAACCATTTCTGACATTTCTGTTTTGGATCATCTCACGTGACTCAGAAACCATCCAGGACAGGCTCTTAGTTTGCCTTTTTTAGCTGTTTTCTAGGAACTGACAAATCCCACTCTTCTGCCTCTTTGGAAACTGCCATCAACCCAAGCCCAGAAAAGCCTTCAGCTGTAAAGGACTGGCTCACTGAAGGAGAAATGAGAGCATGGAGTGGGAGGATGCTCTGCAAGGTCATAGTGCACACATTTCCAGGAAACCACATGAAATTAAACCAAGAAATGAAATCCTCACGGATGAGGGAAATTTAGGAATATTCTTTGTTACTCTACTGTTACAAAATGACAACTAAACCATTTAGAGATCGCTTTCTGTTTTCTGGTTAAACAAAGACCAAAAAGAAGTAAGGTACTATTTGTTACCCATCAGAGTTGTTCTACACTGTGTTAAGCTTTTCCATACATGCACTCAAAAAATTCAGATTTAGTAAAAGCTAGGACTCTTTTTTCTTATGCAATCTTTCTTTGTGCTTTTGAGGAATTATTTATGGAATTATTACTGAGGGAATGGAAATTCAATACAACTCAGTATCTGTCTGTTACCAGTGACTGGTATTTTAAAAGTAACAGACTGAAATGTACTGCTTTCAGACAATGAATTAGTTATTTCAAGTATTGCTAGTGAATACAAATAAAATTAGCAGTGAAACAAAGATATTTGCAATAAATTCCCTATTTAATGAAAAACAAGAGCAGAGTAACTTTGCTCCATTACAGGGAGAAAGTAAATTGTATTGTTAAGGAAGCATTTCTATTTTACGTGAGATTTACCCCAAGTATATGTATAAACCAGCAAATTTATATAGTTTTGTACCCATAGTACAGCTCTGGGATGCCCACAGCTCTTGAATCACTGCAGTGTTCCACTGACATCAAACAGACACAGGGCTGCACTTGGTCTGTGCTCTCCCTACAGTTTGAAAAGAGTAACAGCTTTATCACACAAATCAACAGAGCATAAAGCAAGATTATATTACTTTTCAAGTCAAAAATTACTTATATTTATTTCAATGATGGATAGATCTTGTACTTTCTGCTTTTTTTTTTCACTAGAGTAACAGTGAATTTTGACTCCATTGAAGTCTGTTCAGTCAGTCTGGATTTACATTGGTAAATTTTTGAGAAGAGTTTGTCCCTGAGCAACAACATTCTTATTTTTGTTTTCCAACACATCATCAACCATAATACATACGGATGAGTGAACTGAAATTGGAAATAAAAACTAATAATGACAAAACATATTAACAGAAAACTCTCAAGTTCCTCTGCATTCAGAAAAGCAGTGCACACTTATTATCAAAACATGAATAATTAATTCCTGGTTCTTGAGTTTTTCTTTAGAAAGAAATTATATGGAATATTATATGTAGGCCTTTCTCAGCTAATGCTGTGGGTTTGTTCCTAATGTTACACTTCAACTAGAAGTGAAAAAAATCTGTATCAAGTCCTGATTTTCCACTCCATATCCCATTCTGATTCACATTCACTGCCATTATAATGCATGTTAAACCCTGAACAACAGGGAATGTTTAATCTAAATGTAATTCTGTTCCTGCTCTTCTCCCTTGCCGTGAAGATTTTTATGAGGCTTTGTAAACCATTTTAACTACAAAATATAAATTTGGAAGTTAAACCACCTAAAGATATCTTTGCAACTTTCAGTTATAAAACTAACCTAACCAAATGAAATGGTAGATGGATTGGTGTTTTTGCTTCTTAGGACAAATTAACTTTTCGTTTCTCTGAAAAATTGTTATTGAAAATTACTAATAAGAAGAGAGCAGAATCAAAGCAAATGGCCCTAACATTATGTAATTGTTCCTCTAAGCACTTCTGGGTTGGAGAACTGAGAATCCAACTGAAAACTAAATTCTGCTTGTGGTAGTAATGGAAAAAAAATCACTGAATTTGGGGAGACTGTTTGCATAACAGGGGGAAGGAAGATTTTGTTGGACAACAGAAGATGAGAAAAACTTTCTAAAATAGAAAAAAATTGTTGATAAGGTTAGAAAACATTACTGCATAACTGCTTTACAGATTCCCTCTCATCCATATACAAATAATCCAAAAGAGAAGATCACAGGCACTTAACAAAATCTAGTTTCAGAAATACAATAGTACCAAACAATTTTATTAATATTTCATACAAATTTTGAAGTCAACACTGACTAGTATTTTGATATTGATGAAGGCAAACAAAATGAATAAACAATAGGTTTCTGTGTTTTACATTGGACTGGATGTCATAAGTAACTGCCTAAATTATATACTAACCTAAAATAGTAATGATCAAAACAGGGTAAAGCCAATACATTTTGTTTTCTTTATTTTATTTCAAAATAGAGTGATTATAAATACATTCTTGTTATATTTCCTTCCTAACTCTTTGGATGCAACCAAAAAAAAAAAGTCTCACTGTGCTCATTTCATACAATATCAACATACAAATCATGCAAAAGATACTATAGATATTATACCACCATCAAGTTCTGGATGTTTTTTCTTGATTCTGAAACATTTGTTAACATTATTCACAAGGCCATGCCTTTATAATTTATATCATCATTATGGCTTTAAAAAAAAAGCATTTAAAAATATATTTATACTAGATTGTTGCATTATTGTCAATCTTGAACACTAAATGCAAAACATAAATCACCTATTCTTGTGTTCTTGCACCGCGGTATTCGCTTTCTGATAAAATTGCACAATTTTTTATCTTTTTCAAGGAAACGAGTACACTTTATTGATTTCATTTAAAAATGGAAACTTCTTTATAATACAATGGAGACAACAGATTATGCCAACACCTTCACTGATTTAGTTTATGTCTATGGGTCTTAACAGCCATTTTACAAGCATGGCCACTCAAACCAATATAATGAACAGACAGACCTGATAAGCCACACCCAAGAGTCACCTTCTCAGAAAGACTGACCAGAGATTTGAATGGACATCACACTAAAACTGCTGTGCAGACACATACACCGTTTCCAAACATGGAGAAAATAAACTGACACTAAGGTTGCCATTCAAAGTAACAATTTCACAGAAAAATAGTGTTTTGCCAGCTTCTGCATTCTTCACTCACACTATTATGCCTACATATTGCACCATACATTGTAAAACACTTAGGGACAATTTCTACAGGAAGGTCCAGATTGTGCAACCTTTACTGATGCTGGTGAACCTACACTCAACTGCATAATGCCAGACGAGTCTCTGGGCTCTATGGATTATATACAATGGTTCTGAGCTGGCTTGTTCTGAAGTCAATGACAAAACTCTAGCCTAGCCCCACTCTTGGGCAGGTCTCTAATTGTTATCTCATGAATAGTACCTCTGCACATGATTTAGGCTGAGGTGAAATGCTTTACTGGAATTGGGGCCTCAGTNGTTCAGTTCTTTTGATCAGCAAACAGAAGACCACTCCAAAAACAAACAAACAAACAAAAAAAAACCTCAAACAAATTAAAAATACCAAACCAAACCAAAACAAAAACCCAGAAAGAACACCCCCAGAAAACCTCACAACACAAAATGAAACAAAAAAAGCCTCATTTTTTTTTTAGCTTAGGAAGGTATGATCATTTATCTCTGTTCTTTTGACTCAGGGCAGCACAAGTCACAAGCACATCAGTTTTACCATCACTTAGAAGTAATTCCTTACTTGCAATTTTTAATATTTTTAGCTCTCTCAGGAGGATCATACAGGACATGCCAGTGAGTGTGTCAGACACTTTCTGCTTTGGCAAACCCCAATGAACTTGGACCCATCCTCGAGGCCACAGAGCTCTGTGCAGAGCAGACCAGGACCTGTCACCCTCAGCCTACTGAAGGAGCCAGCAGAGTCCACCTGGTCAGCGCAGCATGGACACTCCTTAATCCACAGACAATAAATAAACTCACAGTTCTCATCCAAACCTTAGCCATGCATTATTGCATCATTGGTCAACCAGGAGCTTTTCATGCCAGAACTGCATGTGTACGCAGTATCTATGTCCTCAAAATCCCCATGACATTCTGAATCAAGTTAATTATTGTGCATGGATAGAGGCAGCTTTTTAAAGAAACTCAGCCATTAATTCATCTCTTGCAATTTTATTATCTGAAGTCATGTATATACTATGCAGTATGGAGAAAAATAATAAAACCATCCTCCTTCTAAGCCAAAAGAGCATAAACAAATGTCTGAAAGTAGAGAAAGGTTTTGTTTGCTTTCCCTTAAATAAAGAAGCAGTGGTTTTTTTTTTTTTTTTTTTTTTTTTTTTTGGTCTATTTTGATAAAAATATACTGCAGGCTGTTTGCCAAGTATCATTCCAGAATAAAAATTTCAACTCAGTGTCACAAAGCCCTGAAATTAGAGGTTTATATTGGAAATAGCTGACACAGCCTTCTTCACAGTATTATTATTGAGTCTTGCTCTAATTTTTGCTAGCTTCAAATTCATGAAAAATGTTCCTGTTTGTATCCTACTATCTTAATTGACTAATGTATTGATTATAAAAGGTAAGGAGGGGTAAAGGTTCTGAAAGCAAAGGAGATAAGAGGGTCTTATCCAAAGCTCATTGAGTCAAACAAATTTTGTTAATCTCATCTCATAGATTTACTCTAGGATGCTTTACCAAAGTATCTCCATTCTAATGTCAAAGTACCATCTATCAGTGACATACAATGGGGATTTTCCATTCTCCTACCTTTTTTTCCTGGCTATTCAGATTCAGCTTTCACAAAGGCAAGCTTTTACTCTCTAGTTGTGAGCTACACAGTCCTCTGAACTGAGAGCACTACATCCATTTTGCACTGTGGTTTTGAACAGGATTTACCATATTGTTCTCTGCTCTGATCAGGTTTTGCTGACTAAAAGCAGCCAGAGAGAGAAGAACAGAAAACTTCTGCATGTACAATAAAAATATTCCCCTTAGCATGAGTTCCTGTAAATGCTTGTGAAAAGTATTCAGATTAAGCTGTAGAGACCTGAAAAGCAAGAAAACTGATGGCAAATAACAGCCTGGGACACAATACTAAAAAACTAATCAATCTATTTCAAAATGCACCATTGGTAACAGATCTGAAATAAGGTAATATGCTAATCTCACGAGAATAGTACAGAACAATTTTATTATTATTATCATTATTATTATTATCATTATTATCTGATCACTTAATTCTGGATGATGCTATACATTACATCCCCGGTTGCTGTTTGGAATATTGTTCTGGTTTTATTTATACTGAATGATTAATGCATTGTGATCAGGAAAACAAGTCAGGCATATTAAATACATATTAAGGAGTACATATTTTTTTCCTATGTAGTATACAAAGTATTTCATAAATATGAATTATATTACAAAAATAATTTCTGCTACGCTCACACAGTAAGCACTTTGACAATTTTGGACAACCCGTTGGGGTTGCAAGAGTTTCACGTAACTGAGAAGGAACTCTAGTTTTAATTGGAGATGAGTCTTAGAACAGATTCTGCATAAATATCAAATATTTTCTTCAGATGTCACGAATACTGCAGAAGTCAGGTTGAACTATTTTCTTTCTTTCTTTCTTTTTTTTTTTAATTTTCTGTATAGACATGTATGCTTCAAGTGGTCAGATTTATTTCATAGGTATGTAATGCATGGTATATTTTAAACACAATTTAACATTATAATTCCAGTGGTTTCAAGATGCAGCCCATAAATGTAACCAATTTACACATACTATTGAATGTTCTCTCTTTGCATGCTTGTTACTTTCCAGGTAAGCTTTAAACAGTGCCATCAGAACACCACAAATCAAAGGATTACTCCAGTTCCACCAACTTAAATCCACGTGCAGGATGAAGGACCCAGCTGAAGTACAAATATCAGTACCAGGTTTCTTGTGTTTGTTCTAACAAATCACAAGGAGACGATGGTTTGCATTTGAGATACAAAACATATATGCCTCTTGAGGTTAAATTCAGTGTAACGTGTATAAAGCATCCCTTTGGCAATAGAGTTTGCTGTATCCCTACAGGGTTCCACAGGGCATGAGCTTTATGAAGTAAAATCTATTAAGGAAATTCTCCTCTACTTGACAAATCATACACAGCTACAGTTAATCAGACACCCCTGGATACACCTGCCTCTATGCCTATCAATATAATATAGTATTTGGAAGTTAAAAGTCAACAAAAGGCACTTTCATCATTAAATAAATGTCCTCTGTAGGCAATAAGATTGTATGACCTATATTTTATTCAAAGCTGTTTGTTCTTCAAGGACTTGTAGGTAGTCAGGTGAACCTTGAAGTTTAGCTTTTAGTTCAAAATATTCACTTTTTCTTTGTTCTACTACAATTTTACTATGATTACCACCTATTAGAGATTTCTTGGCTTTTTTGTCTTGCAGTTTCTCTGGGTAACGTATTTCAAAGCCACTGACCCCTATGCTGTTGTATTCCTTTTTACTTTCAAGAAAATTTTGAATAAATACATTGGAATCCCTTCCAGGGAATAACTCATCCAGTTCATCGATTGTGCTAAGTCTTTTTCTGGAATCCACATGCAACAAATCTTTATCTTTGTCATTCACGTTTCTCAGAATGACTTTTTGCCCTGGTGGGTCAGCAAACGTGAAGCCTGTTTCAGACTCTTTCAAGCCACAGGTATGACTTTTGCTCATCTGCTCAATGGTTTGAGGAATGAAGGCCTCTGTACCCAGTCCATCTTTTTTGTTTGACTTGTGATCGTGCTTTCTTAGCTGCAGCTGCATAGAACTGCACTCTTGGTTTCCAATCCCTTCATGCTTTATGGTTGGTTTTTTGTTGCGCCGGAGCACAAAAACAAGAAGACAAAAAGCAACAAACACTGTTAAAATCAGCACAACCAATATGCTCAGGATTAGGATGGACAATGGAACTGGGCCACCAGGAGGACTCCGGACTGGTCCCGGGGGTGTTGTAAAAATAACAGCAGGCATGGGACTAGTGAAGAGAGCAGATGGCTTGTTTAAAAGTTTAGGACAGAGAATCTCATTTTTCAGAGACTTAAGTTCTATGTTAGCAAACTGCACAGGTGTCTCACATTTCAATTCCTTCACCACAATACCGTCATTTAGCTTCTCAAGCCACAGTTTTAAAGCAACTAAATCACAAGTGCAGTCCCACGGATTACCTTCCAAATCTATTTGTGTAAGAGACTTTAGCTGATCAAGAACACCACTTACAGGTAAATACATGAAGTGATTGTTCCTCAGATTCAGTCTAGCAAGTGGTGCGCCAGCAAAAATATACGCTGGCAAGCTTCGCAGAAGATTGTTGTTCAGGTAGAGCAACTGCAAATTTGGCATTAAGTCAAAGGTGCCTGCTAGGATTTCTTTGATAACATTGTATTCCAAATACAGATATTGCAAATTGTGGAGGCCAGCAAACATCTCTGGGCTCAGACGCTCTATCTGATTGCCATTGAGGTACAATCTCCGTAGATTTGTAAGGTTGCGAAAAACATCTCCTTTGATCACTGAAATCCGATTGCTGCCTAAATGTAGCAAATCCAGCCCCTCAAACTCAGCGAAATCTGTAGTATCCACATCCTTAATGTAATTGCCATTTACATGCAGCTTCTTGGCATTTAAAGGTTTGGGTACGAGTTCAGCCATCGATTCTATATTTCTTTCTTGGCAATTTACGCTTAATCCCAAGTCTGAAGGATGAGTTTTGCAAACACATGGGAGCGGACAAGGAGTTAAAGGAGGCACCCTGGTCTGGTAAGATACGATCTGACTGAGATTGCGACTGGACAGTGCTTTGCCTGCTACTATCCCCGAGATCTTCGAAGGATTTGTAGTCTTTGGTGCCTTTGTGACTAATCTGTGCACTGATGTTTGAGTGGTGTGGCCGTTGGGCGTGCTGTAGCCGGGCTCCAGCTGCGAGGGAGGCAGGATGCGCACGTCAAAATCACTCCCTGTCCCCATGGAGCACAGCTCCTGCTTATTGGTCTCTTTCAGCAGCCTTCCATACAAGTCACTGGGTGTTTCACAGATAGCCTCTCCAATGTAGATGTTATAGGGCATGTTCTCCAGCCACGCTTTCAAAGGCAACAAATCACAAGTACAATTCCAGGGGTTGTCTTCCAGCTGCAGCTCAACAATTCGCCCGATGTGTTCCAGAACTCCAATGTATGGCAGCTTCTGTATTCGATTCCCCCGTATATCCAGATGGGTTAGAGAAGCAAATCGAAAAATATTATCGGGAAGGAATGAAATCAGATTGTCATTAAGTATCAGGACTTTCAGCTTGTGAAGCTTATTGAAGGCTCCCCGTTCAATAAACTTGATTAAATTGTAGTCAGCTTGGAGATACTCCAAGTTCTCTATGCCAAGGAAAGTGTCAGCCCGGAGAATCTTTAATTCGTTGTTGTTCAAGTGCAACTGTTTTAATGCACTAAGACCCATAAAGGCCCCTCCCTCAATGTTCTGTAACTTATTATTACCCAGTTGCAAGGACACTGCATGTGTAAAATTAAGAAAGGAATTTGGATATAGAATAATTAGCAGGTTGTTTTGAAAGTTGAGGTGGTAAAAATTAGACCATGGTGGTTTAAGCTGATTTGGTCTGTAGACTGCAACCTTCTCACAGTTGACATAGAGTACATTCTCAACTGACACACAGGAGCAAACATTGCAGATTTCCACAGATATATCAGCATCTGCAGTTGTAGAAGAAACTGGAGATGACAGAACCAGAAAGAGCCACAGAATCATCTTCCTATGATCAGCAAGCAACCTTAGGCTCCTGAACAAAGATAAAGAATCTAAAGAAGAAAGAAGGAAAGAAAAAGAAAATGTTTTTCAGTTGACATTGTTCCAAAACGTTACTTGGGTTAGAAATTGTATACCACTGAGCTACTGTACCTGCCAAGTATTAGAGATAAACTACAAGAACTGAATTTAAAATAACATGAAAGACTTTAACAACCAAAGAAATGCACGGGAGCTGGGATGATTTCAAACACAGAATGTAAATTTCTGTAGAGAAACACAAATAACTCTCAAGTCTGTCAAATGTATTTCTCTCTTGTACATGCCAAGCATGCATAACTAATAAAGTAAAATAACCAAAGGAGAGTCCAATTTTATGCATATTTACTCCCCTCAATTGTGCAGTGCTCATATGTTGCTGTGCATTTCAGGGATATTAAACACAAATGCTGATGTTATGCATGCCCAAACATCTGGGATGGGACAGCACAATATAGAAAGGATGGAGATGCTGACACAAAAAGCAATGCCAATGCTCAGTATATGTATATAAAGCAACAGCACATACAAATGTATCACTATGATAAAGATATTCACTCAAGGGCTATATAGGCATGCACACACATTGTTTCTGTCACTTCTGATATCTAGTTTAAATAAGTAGGTGATAAACTGACTGCAGAAATACAACTATTCACAAAACAAGATCAGCTCTGGGTGACCAATGGAAGCACTCAGACATGGAAGAAGCATGCACAAGCACACAGCCCCATCCCCAGGAATAACAATACACTGACTTGCAGGGAAAAAACAAAGTCACAATTTGCAGTCTGACACTTCTGAAATCTGAGAACTATTTTTCCCCCCTAAAACATTATGTAATTTGCTCTTATTCCTGTATTGATAAGAACCTTTTGCATATAGTCCGGCCAGCTGAACTGCCATTTTTTACGCAGAAGAACTCGAGCCACAGCATTTCCTCTGAGTTATAAGGCAGGGTTTCCCCCCCCCTCCCCTTTTTTTTAATAAATCAGTCAATAATCAATATATTGCACACACACACATTCCATCTTCCCATATGCCCCATTTCCCAACTTGTCTCTTTCATTTCCTGCTGTAGAAAGCCACTGAGTTGGCAGGAGAGAGCCAGAATGAAAAGTGGAGAAAGCAGGAGCCAGCTGGAGGGAGGAGAACCGGGCTGGAGGGAGACACAAGTGGAGGATGTGCCGGGGGTCCTGGAAGGGAGGGGAGAGGAGGGATGAGCAAAGACCGCAGGACAGAAGGACAAGAGGGAGAGGAAAAACACGGAGGAGAGAAGGAAGGATGAGAGGAACTGATGGCCGAAGGAAGGGGTCAAGGAGGCCGCTTGCCGGGAGAAGGGGAAGCGGAGCAGCGGCTGCCGATGCCCGCAGGCTGCCGACCCCGGCCGCGGCGAGCGGCGCGCGCCCCCAGGGGCGGACCGGT
>VZSU01000360.1:580030-599230 GCA_013398715.1 Nesospiza acunhae | reverse complement strand
GCCCCGCCGCCGCGGTCCCCCGCACACATGCGGGGAGAGGATCCCTCTGCACACGGGCGCCCGCTCCCATCGCACTGCTCTCGCCCACCCCCTGCACGCAGCGAGCCCCCTCCCCTCGCCACACGCACACCCGCACACACACACACACGCACACACACACAGATACACGCGCACACACACACAGACACACGCACATGCACGCACCGAGCGCTGCTCCGCAGGGAAGGGAGACGCCGCTCCGGGGCAGCAATCCCGGCGCCGGCCGGGACGGGGCCAGCGCGGCCCCCGCGCCCGGGGAGCCGCAGGGCAGCGCGGCTGCGAGGGCCGAGCGGGGGAAGGAGAGAGAGAAGACAGGGAAGGACTCCCCCCTCTCTTTTCTGGTGATCTCCCCTCCCGGCTTGAAACAAAAGTAGAGGTGGAAACTGAGTGGGCAGGATGGTAACAGTTGCTGCATTTAATGTGAATTGCAATTATGGAGCGAAATCGCTGCGAGGAGACATACCCGAGCCGTTCTTACGACACCGCAGCTATTTGTCTATCTCATTCTTTGTGGTTAGGTGAAATTCCTTCTCTGCGTAGGTAACAGCTGCAGTCTGATGGAAAAAATCCTCAAATGTTATGCACCGGTGCTAAACAGATTCTGCTAATTAGCAACTCCTATTGACTCTAGCTTTCATAATACACTTTAAAATGGTAATGAATACCCTCAAACAAGGTGACATCGCAATCCGAAACAGAAGAGTCAGTTAACCAAATGAAATCTTGCAAGGGGAGTTCAACTGCTTGTCCTTTACCACGAATGCTAACGTGATCCAGTTAGAAAACTGTTAATGTGCTGTACACATACCGGTGGTGAGTGCTAGTTCTGGGCAATAAACGCCTGGGAATGGAAAACAGCAACTGCTTTCTTCATTTACTGAAATGAAATAAATAGCTTGCTCCAAAGGCTGACTGCATCTAATTGAAATAATTGCAGAATGTTATTTTGCATTATGCGGTTAGACTGATACCTGAAAACAAATGCAGCTGAGACATCAATAATTTGCATATCACAACAGAACTGAAAGCGATCTGTGATTAATATTCAGCCAATTAAAAACTGAAGTCTTTAAAATGTAAACTCTCTTAATTATTGAGCCATTAACAAAAGTACTGTTCACATAAAAGGGGATGTGTGTATATAAAGGGCCCAGTTTGGAAGGATTTGCATATAGTTTAAGCTGAATTTTTCAACCACTTTTAAAATAAACTAATGAATTGGAGAGCAAAGGTCTGGAATAAAATTCATTTAGGAAGATAGCTGGTTTATAACTATTTTAGCAGCAGGCATAGAAATGCAGGTGTAAAGATCAAGATGCCAGTTTTGTTTAATCAGCAACCTTATCTGGATGCTAAACTAATTCCTTTCTTATTTAGTAGGTAAAAGAGCATATTGGCAGTTTCAAAGAGATCACTGCTCCCACCACATTCAAACAACTACTGAGAGTTTGAATTAAACATCAAACAAGAAGCATAATAAAATATTGCATTTAAACCAAGTAAACTGTGAAATGAATAAGTATTTGAGAACTGAGATTTCACTCAAAGTAAATAATTCTTGATTCTGAGTGGCTATTACCAATGGTGTATGTTTATAGTGTTGTAGAACTTATCTGAGAAGGAAACTTAGTTATGCAGCACAATTTCATTATTAGGTTTCAGTATGTCATATATTTCTCTTTCTAACTTACAGTCACTAAAAATAACTTCTCCTCCAAATCTTAAGTGATTCCTAAGCTATTTGCCCTAGCCTACATCATGTCAAACTCATTAATATTTAGGCTTACATGTCAGGACCACAATCCAAAGCAAATAGAGGGGAATTTTAAAGTATAACATAAGCACAAGCTAAGGTCAAGACTGGGATCCAAGAGGATGATGTGCTGCAGGAATAAAGCACTTTAAAGGGTTACATCCTAGAATTACTTGGTTGCACCCATTTTCTGAGATCCAGCTTGAGGTTCTATCACTATCAGAAGACATTTTCTGTTTAGGCTGATGGCAGATAGTAATTTGAAGACAGCAGAGCCAGACAGGGCAAGTTGGAGTACCTGGCCTGATTCCCTGAAGTTTACACGATTACTTCAGGCTACACACCATGCCCATTTAATGTCATCTCTAACCTTTTCTTAAATTTCCAACTGTGATGGAACTTCATTCATCTCCTTTGATTTTTCCTCCTGTCTGTTGTTTGCCACAGCAGCGTGTATTTTTTTCCTTCTTCAGCTTAGCAAAAGGAGAGCAAAAGCTAACAGGCAGACAGATTCATAACAGGGTTTTCTGCAGAGAGAAGTAGCTGAAGAAAAGGTAGAAATGTGACATATACTACTTCCCACACAAGCAGACACCCTCAGGGTAGCATTCAGTATCATATCAACAATTAGCTTGTTGAGAATGGCTAAGTAGAAGGTCTTGGGAGAGAAAGGCACTTTTTTATTCCTGGCTACTAGCATTCATCATTAAATCTGCTCAGAAATTACAGAAGCCTGTTTATATTTTGTTTCCTTTCACATTTTTGTGAGATCTAAGCAACACTTTTCTATTAAACACACAGACATGCTTGGTCACCTACCTCTCTCAATTTAATTCTGGGCTGATGCAGTAACTTGAGACTGAAACTGAGCTTTATGTGTGTCCAAAGTCTGTCAGGAGGAAAAGCTTCTTGTAACAGAGTCATCAAAATGCAGAGGCCAGTTGAGATGCCGAGTCTACTGCTCACAGCAGGAAACCTTGGAGAGAATATTCCTCAAGCTGCTTGGCACACATGCAAATGGGGCTGCAGCTGAAGGCGAGGACAGTTCTGTGCAATAACTTGCTTTGTTTTCTCATCCACAGTCATTTTCTGAGGGAGGAATGAACTGACAGGAAACAGGAGCTAAACATCCTACTCATTCCTGAGCACTTACAAGTACAATTTAAGATGCTGTACCTGCAATCAGGCTGTATGTGTGCACACAAGTGGCAGAGAAGAGGTACCTTCCATACATCTGCCATCATCCTACTCTTATGTTACCTATGGATTTGTGTGCTAAACACTTTCTCCTCAGGCACTTCCTTACACTTTTCTGCACTTTCTCCAGTTTGTCTGTTGTCAGAAAATCAAATAAGGGTTAGTCCTCAGCAGTGAGAACTAACCAAAGATGCCTATGACCCACACACCCCTGGCTCTTCAAATGAGAAGGCCAAGACAAGAAATTGCAATTGCTGTGAGCAGCAGAGGAGCACTCTTCCCTTGGTCATGTCTACTGGCCAGCAGTGAGCAAGCCTTGTGTATCCAGATGGCAAAAACACACCTGGGAGAGAAGCAATGTGCACACATATGTATTTGGGTTGTTCTGTTTGAAAAGGTTCATGCCAGGATCAGAAATTCTTGTAAAAGATCTCTGGAAAGTAATGTGGATCCATTTGGATCAGGCTCTAATATTATGTTAACACTACATGCTACACCTTCCTTTTCCCAAAGAATGGTAAAAATAGCCCAAGAGATAATATTTTGGCCCTTCACACAGTGCCCAGGTAAAGAATAAACTGCTTTGTTTGAACATGTGGGAAGCTGGTTAACAATTCTTTGAATAGGAAAGCAAAGGTTTGTATGGGTTCTGTCTGTTGCTGGGGTTTCTGTGGTTAAGCTATTTCAGTTTAACAGGTCTACAACGAGTTTCTGCTTTCATATAGATCAGTAACAACAGCCATACTCAGCAAACCACATCCAACACAGCAGAGTACAGAAATGACTGTGCAGTCTTGTAATAAGTCTTCAACTAATAGGTCGTAGCCTTTTGAGGAGGAGAGAAATCTCCAAAATCCACCAATAACTCCACCCAATGTCCACATCTTGTCTGTATTTTGCCAGACTGTCAGTTAAAAGCAGGGAGGAAGAGCATCCTTGAAAACTCTGTATGTACTGGAGTGAGTCCCAGCATGTGCATCCCTTTAAAGACACAGTGGGATAGGAAACAGCAGACCCAAGGCAGAAGCACTGTGAGAGAGCACTGTGCTAAATAAAGTGGAAGAAACTGTCAGATATATGTCTCTGCCTGTCTCTATATTATTTCCACCTCACTTCCTCCATTTTATCCAGGACCCCTCCTCAATATGCAGCAAGTAACTCGTCACCTGCATCCAGGAAACCTGAGGAGTCACTGCAGTGCCTTCCACAGGGGTTGCTGGGGCTTTAATTCCATCATTTGCTATTCATTTACAATAAGTCATTGTCTTGAATGCTTGATCAAGGTCATGATGCTGGTAGTGGGTTTTCTCACCAGTTTGTAAACTCAGCCTGTGGGGCTGTCCAGCTCCATAACCCTGTGCTTGCCAGCTTTCCATAACTGCAGAGATGTCAGAGCACAGTGGACAGGCATTTAATTTCACTAAGTTCCAAAATGTCCTGTGCCTTATTTTTCTTTCTCTGTGCTCATCTACCCAGGGGTTGTTCACCTTCCAGCTCACTGTCAGAGGCTAAAGCCAAGCTTGGCCTATTCTCCTGACTCCTGGAAGAACCAAAATTGTGAAATCCGAAGACAGAGAAAATTTAAGAAAATAATTGGTAAAGAACTTATAGTGAATATTTTTCTAGAAGGTTTTATGATATAAGGTCAAATGCAAAACCTACAAGCAACTGCTCTTTTCCTACCCACCTCGTGTGAAAACTGCTCACTGAATGATTTCTCAAGATGAGACATATATTTAAAATAAGGATCCTGTGCTAGAAAACTCTGACATTATTGAATACACCAAATCATGAAATAACAGTTCATTCTCCCTGAGCAGACAGCCTATTAACCAAATAAAAGAACTGCAGAGAAAATGTAAAGAACCTTGACTGTGGCTGGAGATGTTAGAGGATAAGAAGGGGAGAAAATGTATTGTGTTGCAAGACTTGTTTCTTTCTTTGCTGCTAATAACTTTGTCTTCAACAGTGGAGCAAGGGAAATCTTTTATGCCATGAATACCATGCCTGCTGTGCTTGCAGTCAGGATTGGGTGGGTTGAGATCACTTGACATTAACAGAATATGAATTTAGAACATTCTAATTTAAATCCTCACTCCTCCATGTTTTTCTCACACATGAGACTGTTTCCTATCACCTTCTGGAATTCCACAGACCTAAATGGGGCTTCTCACGTGTGCAAAGGTTGATGGAATAACTCCTTAATCAAGCTACGTGCCAGCAGAAAGGTCTCTGACTTTATTTCTTGGATAGCTGAAGAATAAAGCTTACAGGAAAGAAAACCAAATAGTTGTCATCCAATCTTTAGAATGAAAAAGAAAGTTCCTGTTTTTGCTGAGGTTTAGGCTGGTGCTGCCTCCTGAATGAAGAGCTTCAAGCTGTGACCCTGTGGAATGGGGAGCAAGCACAGAGCAGTGTGCCAGCTACTGCTGTCTCTCAGCACACTGAGATTCACTCACTCACTGCCTCCCCAGCTACTGCAGTTCCTGTGCTCATCAGCTGAAGGAGCACTGGGTAGAACTCAGAGGCATCTGCAGAAGAAACCATGTGCCTTAGACTTGTTGCTTGATTTAGGGAAAAAGTTACACTAAGGAGGAAACATTTGAAGCAACATGAAGTGTTTGCATGGGTTTGCTCATTGCTCTACTTTAATCTGCTTTTGCTTCTGGGGTTTCTTTTGCAGCTGTCCTAATTTCCTCTACTTTTGCATTTTATATTACTTTCAATTAAAGCCTCCATAGACTCATGAGCTAACAGATTTTTTATTATTGTTTTTTAAAAAGCAGGCCAATACTGGCTTTCCTGTTGTCTCTAGACTATTGCAAAGGAATGTAGGAGCATGATGTTTCAAGAAAGAAACTGCAGCTACTTCAGTAACCAAGTTGTGACTTTTTTTTAACGTAATGATTAAAGACCAGTGTTGGTCTGATGTAAAGTGTCTTCAGGGAAGGGATGCTGAACCTGTAGTTGAAAAAGAGATGTTTGCTTTTAACAACAAACATTTTGACACGGTATCAAAATGATCATTGTAAGGGACCCACAAGGACCATCAAAGACCAACTAGTGGCTCTTCATAGGAGAGCCCCAAGAATCCCACCATGTGTTTTCCAAATGCTTCTTGAGATCTGGCAGGCTGCTGCTCTGTCCCCTTCCTTGGTGAGCCTGTTCCAATATCCAAACACCCTCTGGATGAAGAACCTTCTCCTAATATGCAGCGTAAGTCTTCCCTGACATATCTTCTCTTCCCAGGAAGGATTGTATTTGAAATGGGTGTCTCACCCTCTATGAATTCCAGCCCCATCTGGGTGAAGGGAGGAATGTCCTCTCATTACCTGTCTGCCTCATGTAATTGTCTCTGAGGCATGAGCAGCCAGTCCAGACTGTCCCAAAAGCAGGGAAAATAAAATATTGCTCACCTGAGCAAAGGCTTAAGCACAGCAATATGTACAGGCAGCTCTGCTGCATTCTGCTGGATGGACACACCAGGGAACAGGAGGTGGACCATCAGAAGTAAGACAGAAAAAACCCAGAAATATCTTTAAAAAATGTAAAGCTAGATTTCATGGTGTGTAAAATAATTTTTCAGAGCAATGAAGTTTTCCAAATGAGAATCCAGAGTCTTGTCAAGCTCTCATGCCATCTCTGGTGTTTATTGGACCCTCTTTGAACCACCCCACCAGGCCCAAAAAACTCCTTTTTACTTCTCTGGATCAGGCTAATTTTCAAATTAGTGAATGAGTTTTTTTGTGAAGTGCTCCAGCATGTGTTAGAGCTGGTGTGTGATTAGTGGTGTGCGCACCCAGACACTTATGGGGGCACAGAGAGATGGGACAAGTTCTGAGAGGAGGATGAGCTGGACTCAACAACAGCAATAGCATATGTTAAATGTTGTAAAATGCCTATTGTAGCTCACAGTCACGTACATTTAATTTTGATCAAGGTTTAGATGGAAAAGTAAAGAAGAAAAATATATTTCTGTGGAGTTTCCTCACTTCACCAGAAAAAAAGTCTGTATTTTCTCACACTTGTGCCTTTTAACATTTAAAAAGGAAAAATATCAGTTCTTCCCACATGTCCATGAAATCTCATTTTCAGAAGCAACATTTATGCATATTTACTAAATAGTGAGAGAATCAAAGACAGATTAATGTGAAAAGTCTAAACTGGTGCCTGAATGATTGAAACCTTGTAGTCTAAAGGCAAATTCTAGCATTATTAGAATCCTCTTAAGCCAAGAGGTGGATATGCTTGTAGACACATTGAGCATAACAAAAAAGATAAAAAAACAAAGGTCTTGCCTTATCTCAATATCTGTGACCTGAATATTGTCCTGACATACAACATTTCAGGTCTTCTCCAAGGTGTAAAGTTTTACCAACCTCCCAGACAAATCTGAAGCCAGCAGGCTTGAAACATAAAGGGAAATGAATTCTATTAAAAGAGTGCTTGTTAAATCAATAAAGATATTCAGATATTCGTATATCAATAAAGGAATCCAGAAGCAGAACAGAAGGTGGAAAAAAGTGAAATGCTGCAACAAGGGGAGCCTTGCAGGGAACAGGGTAAATGGTTGAAGAGCAGGTTTGAGGGACTGCAGAAGGTTTTAGGAGGCTTTACAGAGTTTGGGAAGCTGGCTAGGAGTGCATGAGTAATATCCAGAGACACCTTTATCCACTAATGGAACTGACAGAAGCTGACAATTATGACAATGGTAATGAACCTGTCTTATCTATTTTAAGACACCTTGTATGAAGAATTCAGCAAAAAAGAAAAAGAAGATTATTCTTTGGTTGGTTAAAATACCATGACTTCAAGGGATTCCCTTTCTGTTAGCTTTGCTTGGAAAATATACAAAAGCACCATAATTGCAGAACATTTAAATAGGTCATTTAAAATAGATCCTACAAAGTGAGGGAAAAAAAGTTCACCCTACTTTAAAGTAACCTTTTTTTAACAAAAAAGAAAGAGGACTTCCTTTTATCTTCTTATTCTTCTATTATCTTCCATACCTTAGAAGGCCAAGAAAGCCCATAGATTTATTTAGATAGCCTGTAGATTTACTTTATAAGGCTGCTTTGCCTTGAGATTAGCTCAGGTGTGATGTCTTCCAGATGTTTACAGATGCCAAGAGATCGAAGACATCCCTTTTTTTTCCCTTTTCAATTTGTTCTGAAAACATGCTGTATTGACTTTGTGTCTTTTTCTTATGTTTGACTTTTTGGTTTTTTTTTTTGTTTTTGTTTTTTTTTTTTTTTTGTGTGTGTGTTGTTTTTCTCTAAGATCATTGCTTGTGTTGAAGGAAACTTTCATTGACATTTCAGTGGATGTAACTTTATTTTCTTGATAGCAACCCTGCTAGTAACCCTGTGATTTTCATTGAGGTTGTGAAGTAATTTTTGGACGAAGTCAAGATGTAATGCATCTTTTAGTGAAGCCAGTCAGACTAAGCTTCCTTTAAAATAAAGGATTTTGATGCTTTCCTGTTTCAGTATGAAAATAAAGGATTTTGATGCTTTCCTGTTTCAGTATGAAAATTATTTCAGTATGTAATGTCTTTCAAAAATAAATTTCGTGTGCAAATCAGCATTAGCTCACACTGCAGGTTCAAAAGCCAATTATCTAACACCACAAAATGCTGTTCAAACACCGTTTCCCTTCCCAAGCTGTTACTTGTTAATGTTGACAGGTGCACAGTGACGCATCACAGAAGCTGGAAAGGTCTTTATCTGTAACCCTTTGGCTCTTTAAATCTGATTTTTGGCTGGCAGGCCAATATGGCTACATGGCCATTGGAAAATGGCCACGTTTCAGCTGAGGTCAGAGGTCGGTGGCATTGGGGTTGCCAGTAAGGTTCTGGTCTAGCATCGATATTTTTTGGAACTGCTTAGTCATTTTAATAGCATTTCTCTACTTGCACCCAAACATGGTTGGGCCATTCAAAAGTGCAGTTTGGGAGCCAGTCTATAAAGCAATGAAGTCAATCTCATTCTGCTCAGTCAGACTATTTATTATCCAGTTTTGGGAATTAGTCACTCACATTATTGTTTTGCTTAGTGCATGCCTTGAGTCCATCTCTCATTAGCATCTATTCATGTTTGTGTTCTCGTGCTTGTTTTCTAAAACCAAGAAAAAAGATTATTTCAGTTCTAGAGATTCACTGAGTAGGTGCTAGAATGGGGACATTCTTGAACCTTCCAGACCCAGTTTTATTATTGCAGGGAGAGTTGAGAATCAGTATTCCCCAAGGGCATCATAGAGGCAAACAGCTGAATTTTGTGGCCTTTATTCTGTCAACTTCTGTCAGCTCTGGATTTCTTTCAAGAAGTGACATCTCTATTATATGAAAAATCCCTACCTAACATTTAATCATTTTTTTGTATTTCCCCGAAGACTTACTTTTTAATTTAAAAAGTATATTTAAAAGAATTGCTATTTTTGAAAAGCTAATTCTCAACAATACCTAATGTCAAGCAGAGCTGATAATCCTGAAGTTGACATGTCAGATAGGAAGTCCAGAAGAACACAGTAAGGAAATCTACCCCAAACCATTTGTCCTGGGACTATTACATTGCAGTGGCATCACTGGACGGTTCTCTGAAAAAGAACATTAAAGATGTGGTTTTTAGAGTCTTTCTCCAAACTAAGGCATAACAAAGCTACCACATATGAATGGAAAAATCTAACCTTTTGCTGGCTTTATAAATTGTAAAACTTCCTGTATCTAAAAGCAATTGAGAAAGCAAATGGATAAGCATAAGTTGGAACAAGCTAGGAAACCAAATTCAGAAACCACTTTGACGGTTTTGAATATGCATTTGCAAAAAATCATTAAAATTTGAAAGTTAGCCAAAGTTCATAGCTGAAATTTAAATTTTAGAAAACATTTCCACTTGCTCTGACAATAACTATTACACATGATATAACATTAATCTCAGCTGATAATGTTCCCTATAACACATTTTATGAATCATCACACTTCTCTGTTTTTAACACCCCATCACTTGTTGGAAGGAAAAACTGAGGAACTGAGAATGAGCCTATTTTTTAAAATCGGGAGTAGAAGCCTCCTTAATGCAATGGTGTTTGGAGTAGACATCTATGAGGGTCTCTAGTTCCTGAAGTTTTATTCAAGTAATAAAAGTAAGTTACATGTTTATTTTTTTTTTGCCTTAATTGTCTTATTTGTGTAAATAAATATGGATATGGTGGTGTAATCTGATCAAGGATTTCAGTTCTCAAATTCCTATCAGTGCTTTGTTTTAGCCACAGTTCCTGCAGTGTCTGCATTTGTGCTGATCTGTCTGACTAGAAATATCACATCACTTTCTCTTGTGAACTACTTTGAGGGTTTCAAATGACAAAGAACAGGAAATTTAATCCTTCTTTTTCCAAACAATTTGTAAATCAGAGCCATCAGAACACACATGCAGTGAGAGAGTGCAGCCTGTGGTTTTGAGGACATTGTGGTTCACTGCATCTCTGAAGTGCTTTGAGCTCACATGTCCTATGATTTAATTTCAACACCTCTCTAATATTCTCCCCAGCCTCTCAAGAGTGAGGCAGCAAATACAGATATACAGAAGAACACCTGGCAAGGCCATTTGTTAAGTGAAATTCTCATCTCCATTACAATCTTGCAGCTTCCTATCATTATGTCTAGGTTAATCAAAGATAATTACAGAGCCCTAGCGAAGCTGGCAGAGATCTATTTGGATGCACAGCAGAAGCCCATGTTGATATACACCAAGACTAGTTATGCATCCTTTGACATAATTATTTTCCCTGCAATGGACGGTAGCAAAATCAGGGTCTGAGAAAGGGCAAGCAGTGATTTTTTGGTGAGTTATTGTTTCCTTAATGGCTCCTTAAAAGTGCTAAGTTTTTCACACTGCAGAAATTAGCCTGCCCTTGTACTTCATACTGAATTAATATTCCAGCAGTCTGGGAAATGCCCTACGGTCTTTGCACTTGTCTGCAAAGCAGGGTGGGTGTCTGTGTCACCACCCAGGGGTGGCCCTGAGACTCCCTGTGACCCACACACTGGATGTGCCTTGCCAGAGCACGGAGCCAGCTCATACAGGGAGCACAGTCCCTGTGCAGGGCACCCAGGTGGGTAGGAGGGGATGGAGAGAGGAAGGTCCTGGTACATTTTGCTCCTGGGACAGGCAGAGCTGTTCCAGTTTTACATCTGCCGAATCCCTTACCCTGATGCTCAAACACCACGGCAGAAGAACCCAACTTGAGCTCTTAGATCTGAGGCAATGAAAGCTCTGTCTCTGCCTGCAGCAGCTTGGGTTTGCTCCTCATTCTTGTACAGGATCAGTCAACACAGATACATGGCCTGGGATTGTGTCCTAAAATGCCTTAAACTCCTGCTGACAACAGGCGGTGCTTAATATCAGCAACCCATTTCCCATCTCCCTCCCAGTTCCACTTTAAATCATTGCTTACGTCTTCTTGGTGTTGTTTTCAGATGTTAGGTTTATATTTGTTTGCTTATGGGCTTGTTAAAGAGAAGAAGAGAGAACTGTATGTATAAGAACCAGTCTGAAAAACCAAAAATCTTTTGGTTAAAATTGGAGTCTACAGTACTAGTGCAGATCTCAGGTTTGAGCAATGCAACACTGTGCTATTTGCAAACACCTTCTCATTGCCTGCAAAAATGGAACAGAACATACCAGACTGCCAAGGGCCAGGGAAAAGCATTATCTGCAAGTACTTTATCCTGTCACTTCTGAGAAATGGAGGAATTGTTCTGGGAGTCAGCTGAAGTGAATGCAAATATCTGTCCTTTCCATCCAAAGAGCCTTCAGTGCTGTTCCAGGTTTGATTGTCATTAGCCTAATGCTATAATTCTCTGCTTTGTATAGAAACTGGACTTGAAGGTGTGGAAAATCTCTGGAAGAGATATTGTGAATTTGGGACACAAGTTGTTTCCCATTTTAAGATTCCAGTCACACATTTCAGGTTGGAGTCAGAAAGTGAACTTGCTCATGTCACCATTACAGGAGTAATTCTGCTTTTAGCAGCGACCTCTCTTTGGGATCCTAGGCCTTTTCAGCAGTCCATGCTCTGCAGTTCCTGGAAGGCCTTGAACAAGATGCCAACACTCATGGACAGCTGGGCTCAAACACTGAGTGAGTCAGAGATCATCCCAGATCTATCCTAAAACCTTGTTTGGAGTTCAGGAACAGGATAAGCTGCCTGCATAAATATATGAAAAGTGTTTATGGGCATTAACCTCTGACACAAAATGCTCTAGCAAGATTTTTACTCTTAAAAGTGCCTCTTTTGAAAATGCACCCTTAGTGATTTAATTATTGTCTATTATACTTATGCATTAATTCCCACCATTTACTGCCGAAATCTCCACTTCTTTTTCTCTGATGGAGTAGCAGCTGCATCAAATCCATACTTTGTTTCATCAAGGAAAGGGAATTGATTCGTTGTTGAAAAGGGCCACCTTCTGTAGATTCACTAAGGAAGAACATTCCTTGGCTATTTTCATTGTTTCTTCTCCTGGGGCTGGCAAACTGAGGAATGCTTAAAACATCAGTGTTTTCCAAAGAGCTTTTTTATGCATTGTGTATTAAGTTTCAAGAATTCTGAGACCAGAATAAGGTGGTGGCATTTCAATGTATTAATCACTCAGGTTACCAAAACAAATTACTGATTTGCCAAGACAGCTAACACTGCTTCTAAGCCGCTCTAAAAAAATTGAGAGCTTTTCAGAAAGCACTATTATAGTTAATTAGATAGGAACTTGTAAGAAGGCAGCAATGAAATCAAAATAATAGCTTGGTAGCTTGGTCTCACATATTTGAAAGTCTAGATGTTAATAGCTGTTTGGGAGGAGCTCTGAATTACACTGCAGCAAGCCCCAGAATTGGCTTCTTGTTATTCAGCAGGCAATCTGTATGCAATATTTAACAAATCAGGCATTTGATGAATAATTGTTGACAGATCCTGTCTGCTTCACTGCTTTTCACAGAACTGCATCAGTGAGACTAGACACAGCATATGTCTAAGAGGTTCCACAAACTTCTTCATCCTTTGGTATATACTCAGTTTCTGAAATCCACCAAAGAGCTATTAGTATTGTCCCTTCTACAGAATCAATAGTTAACAGGTCTAGAAAACCCAGTAATCTGCTAAAGAGCTACCTGGTACTGCTGTATGGAATGGGTAGAAGAGCTCCTCATTTGATTTAAGAATGTTTGTTGAAACTTGGCTCTCAGCAAAAACAAATTAACGATCATCTGAAACAATGCAGCACACATGATGTAAATGGAAGTAGAAACTACCCCTATTAATAAGAAGGGAGAAAAGCAACTTACTCTATCTGAAATTTTTCATTCATGAACACAATAAACAGCCTATTTCTAAAAGTGCAGCCTTTAGATATTATTCAGTGTTTGGTAACTTTCTGTGGATCCATCTGATAAGAACCTACTTATCTTCAATTTGCTCAGATCTTGCAGAGTGTCTTCAGTCAAGAACTGGGCTCTAGGACAGAAAACAACATGCTGCTGTCACAGACTGATGGCCCTGCAGCTAATGGACTTTAAATTGCAAGGACCTTTTGGCAGATAACTAACAGGCCAGAGCAGGGACAGAACTGAGAATGGTGGCTCAGCAGGGCAAAGCAGGCTTTGCTCAAGTCAATTTTTAAGAAGGAACTCTCTGGTTCTACAACCTAAACCAAACAGTCCTTGGCCTCACAGTGCTTGCTGTGAGCTGGATATTTGCCCTTGAATGAGCTTGGAGATCCAGCACAGGGATTTTAGTTTTTGCAGGTTTGCTTGAATCCAAGGCCTTGTTTTTAAAGTNNNNAATATATATTATATATTATATCTATAATATATATATAATGACAGAAAACACTCCACCCTCCCTATAAGTGTGAAGACAGCACTGCCCATGAGCTGACTGGCACAGCTCCCCTTGCTGCTGGCCCAGGGAAGAGCTGGCCTGGCTCTGGGTGAGTGCCCTGTTTCTGTCTTCAGTGAATTAGGCGAATTTTTTACAGCCTAAAGTCATGGAAAAGGCATACAACATAAAGTTGCACAGCACTTCTTCAGTTTTCACTTGAAATTCTTCTGAATTAGGAGCAAATCACCCATATCAGTTTAGCAAATTAGGCCACTCTGCTTTGTTTACACTGCAATTTGCTTTGTAGTGAGATTAATTTGATAAGTTTCATTAGGAACCTGAGAATTTCAGTGACTAAAGCTGCAGCGCTCTTATTTCTCACAGGCCAGTGGGTTTGTACTTCATTCAACAACAGTTTAAGCCAAGGGAAGCCCAGATGCACTTGCTGGGTCTGTTTGGCACCTCAGAGTTCTGTTAGATGACATAGCTGGGCCAGTAGACTGCAAAAGGAGTAATTTTCTCCCTACTCCAGGTTTTTAAGGACACTTTCCATAGAGCACAAGAGCTCTCAATCCCCAGGCACAAGAAATCAGGCAAGGAGGGAAGAGACTGACATGGCTGAGTAGGAAACTGCTGGTCAGACTGAAGGGAAAGAAGAAATGCACAGGCAGGGGAAGCAGGCACAGGAGGAGCAGCCAGGGAAGAGTGTGGGGACAATTTCTGGCTGTGTAGGAATGGGGTGCAGAAGACTGAGGCATGGATGCAGCCATAGATAAAATATGAGCCGAGGATCAGATTTCAATTTATGGTTTAGCCATTTACTGGAGCTGGCCAGCATTTAGAGGGAGCAGAGAAATCCATGTGTGTGCTTGTGATACTGCAGAGAGTGTATTGGGTGCTATGGTATGGAAATTAATCTCTTTTTTTAAAACCTAATTTATGGACAGATTGCACAGAAATATGCCTTAAAATTGTTACCATCTATTAATAGTCAAGCAATACTGGTTTTGTCTCTATTCCAAAACTGGATTCAAACATAAGCTACAGGAATGTTCTTAATCATTCAGACTTTCTCTAAATATAAGTTGTGACTGATCTTTACTGTCATGTGAAATATTATAATTAACATACCATGATAAAAATGGTACATTTTCCACTGTAGGAAATTGTTCTCTATTAATAAGCCAACCAAGTGAATATCTACTACATATTACCACCAGAACCATTCAAAATAATACACTCCAGGGAAATATATGCTTGGACTCCACTGGTGCTGTCTGGCACACTCCCAGTAGGGTTTTTGTTCTGTATCAGGAGGAGAGAAGTGTCAGAAAACTGCATGGTTCTGCATGCACCTTGCTGTCCTGGGTCATATTTGTAGACCGTAATTGATCTTCTTCCAACCAGTGGAGAAAAGACAGGTCCGTGTGTTATACATTGTGAGTACAGGTGTTTATCCACGAGATGGCACTCTGCTTGCCACTGCAGGGCTAGACTGAGCTAGCACGGGAGAAAATGAACCCAGCTGGAGAACGCAGAAAAATATTTATGTTCATCCTTAATTTATTCAAATAAAATCTAATTTCTCATCATTTTCATAGCTCTATATTTAAGCTGTATAAGACTCACCTTATAAGGAACTAAGGGGGGCATTTTTCTTCAGTGTCAATGCAGGAACATTTGCATATTCACATTTTTCCCAAAGCTGTGCATTCACATTCATTGTTGATTGGGCACAATTTCCACATAAGAACACAAATGTTGCAGGCTAACTCAAAAGTTGCTGAAACTTCACAAAACTTTCAGCAGAGCTGGCAACTTGCACAGTTTAATAACAATCAGAGGTAGTTGGGTGTCACATTAGTCTGGGTTGGAAAAAAAAAAAATAAGTTTTTTTTTTTTTTTTTTTTTTTTTTTTTTTTTTTTTATATAAGATATAGATATTACAGAAGTCTCCTCAGGACCCAGCAAATGAAATGTCATAAAATGACTCAAAGACTGGTGACAATATGTGCCCATTGAATCAAATGCTGCACAAGACAGACTTAGAACCATTGCTACAGCAGTTTTCTTTAAAGCACTAACCCAGTATATGATGGACCATACTAATTGATAATTTGAAGCCTAATTTTTGCAACAAGGAGCAAAGAAAAAGTATCTAATCCTGACTGCTTTATAATGCAATAGGTAAATACAATATAAATGTGTGTATATGTATAAAAGAAAGTATTTTCTGCTGCATTTGGGACAGTTGACACAAAAGATCGGCCACTATAGAGCTAGATTTAAAAGATATAGAGCTCTTATTAAAAACCCTCAAAAAGCTCTGATCCCTAGGCCAGGGGTGCTCTTGCCAGGTTCCAGTGGTACATGGATTCCTGAGCAGGCCAAACCCAGCTCTGTCAGGAGTGACAATTGTTGCCAGGGTAAAATGCCCCATCAAGGGTTCCTGGATGAGGTGCCTCGCCCAGAGCTGCTCATGGTGCAGCCTGTGCCCAGGGGCGGGGAGGAAGCCCCAGACCCCACAGACCCCAGAGTCTGCCCATGGGGGGCTCAGCAGCTCAGCCCCACAGACCTGGCTGGACAGGGGGGCAAAGTGTCGCAGACATCTTTTCATGAAAAATATTTTTTTTAAGATTTTTCCTCTTGAGAGGCTGAGAGGCTTCAAGAACAAAATGTAAACATTGATTATCTACTGTTGTGGAATGCAACAGGTAAATCTTTGATTGGCCCATCTTAGATGTTTATAATTAATGGCCAATCACAGCCCAGCTGGCTCGGACAGAGAGTCTGAGACAGCTGCCTTTGTTATCATTCTTTGTTTTCTATTCTTAGCTAAGCCTTCTGATGAAAACCTTTTCTTCTATTTTTTAGTATAGTTTTAATGTAATATATATCATAAAATAATAAATCAAGCCTTCTGAAACATAAAGTCAGATCTCCGTCTCTTCCCTCATCTGAAAACCCAGTGAACACCATCACAGCAGAGGTGGGGACGCTGCCACAGGATGGTATTGAGGGGCTGGGTGGGGCTCTGAAACGGCAGATCTGGGGCAGGGGCTTGGAGAGGGATGTGGATGAGGACTGGGATGGAGAGTGACACCAAAACCAGCCAACCCCTGCGCACCGACCTTTCACTGCTGACTGAGCAGCTGCCAGGGTGGCTCTCCAGGTTTGGCCCAGGCAGGATGTCAAGCAGAGGGCCAGCTCATTGTCCCTGGGTGGATGGCCAAGCCCTGGAGCTCTCTGTACCACAGCTCGCCATTCACAAAGCTCAGCACTGTAATGATGGGAACATCTCTGCCTGTATCCGGGCTCAAAGTGAAGAGGTTTCTCAAAGGGAAGAAAATAGCCAGAAACTGTGAGTTGTTGTTCAGGCAGCAGATCAGAAACACCTGAGGTGCTGCTGCTGCTCAGCATGAGCTGGGAGCAGGTACAGGCTGTGCAAAACATGGATGCACCCTAAATATCACAGTTCAGAAAGGAGGCACCCTAAATATCACAGTTCCTTCTCTGAGCAGAGCCATGGTAGACCTATTTGAATATCTGCAGCGTGATATAGAGGAGACAAGCATTCACTGCAATGCTAAATATCCATGGGTTGCCCACACTTCTTGAACTAATTTAAGCCATTCATGTGGGTTTTTTGTTTGTTTGTAGGGATATTTTGGTGTCTGTGTGTATGGAGGTCACCCACGTGAGGCTTAAAAGGAAAGAGGAAGCAGGGAGACGTTAGGAGCAGGTGTCAAGACAATAAAAACAGAAATACTTTTTTTCCAGAAACCAACCTATATATCTCTTATCAATTGCTTATTTATCTATTTAACTGACAATTGATCCACATGAACCTCTTCTGGAGATGGAAAGAAGATATTTTTACAGCTGAGGACGGGGATATGGGGATAAGCAGAGAAATAATGTGGAGGGGAAGTTTCAGGTGTGGGACACTGAACCAAGGGCTGTCATCAGAGCATTGCCAAGACCCATGAGACAGGAACATAAGTGTGAGGATCTTGGGACTAGGGATTGTCCTTTTTCTTTTGTTCTTGGTCAGCTCTTGGCAGGTGATGGAATTGGGGTAAACCCCTGTGAAGTAGCAGCCAAATTGATTCAATGGATGTGAAGCAGGAGGGTTTCTCACACCAAGAATAAACAGTGGAGCTGGGGAGAAAATCACCCCCATGTCATCTGAGTCCCAGCTGAGCCTAAGGCTAAGAGGCACTCTGAGAAAGAAGAACCAGTGGTTTTTGTCCCCACAGTGGCAGGGAGGTCCCAGAAGTTCTCTGTGGCAGGAGCAGCTGTACCAGGTAAGGCTGACCCAGTCAGTGGGAGCAGCAGCATAAATATAAACAATTATAAACTAGGTTATGCAGTTGACATGTGTTTAGTATAAACTGACTTTCAGATTTATGTTGATGTAATTCCTTCTTCACATTGCCATAAAAGCAGGTAACCCACACATTTAACACCTTCAGTTTTACCCTAAACTTCCTCTGCATTTCCCCCAAATATTCTGAGGAAAAGCCCTGGCTTGTCTAAGTCTATTACATCAGAGCTGTTCTCATCCACAGAGAGAGGTTTGTGCTCTGAAAGCTTTTCAGCATCCATTTCCAGCTCAATGGCTTTTTTGAGTCAAAAGTCAAATTTTCTTTCAAAGAACTGATGTATGATTTAAACAAATTCAACTAACCAAGCATTGCTCCCTAATGGCTGAGATTAGGCACAAAGAGCAGTTTTTTTTCCTGTGGATATTCCAATTCCTTGAGACTTTGTAGTTTGCTTCCTCCCACTCTGCTCCAACTCTGACTTCTGGAGTACAATGTCACACTAAGCTCTGTTTTAGCTTGTGGCAAGGGATTTTTTTTTTTTTTTTAATTTTAGCCTGCTACATTTGTGGCTTCTAAAAGAAATTAAATACAAAAGTGTTTGGAAGAAAGAGTATGAGAACCTGACTTCAGCTGGGAACTGGAAATCACTCAACATTCTTGATAGATTTTTTCCAATTTTTTTCTTCCATGCTAGTCTGCATAGGAACAAATAAAGTATCCTATAGGAGCCCCTGCAATTCCTAACCTACCCTCTCTTCCACAATAATAATAAAAAAGAAAAAAATATTGCTTTTTTATATCTAGTAGCTTACATTCTATTCCTTCCCTGGAAGTACTATGGAAGTTTGCACTGGAGTACAATATTTTGCATCTTTGCTTTTCTCAAGGTTTTTCTCTTCTGCTTACAATTAGTAAGAGAAATTTCCTCCGAGCAGGCTGAAATCAAGTGTTCTGTGCCTTGCACTTTGACTTCACTCTGTGCTGAAAATGTTGCATATTCTAGACTTGTGG
>VZSU01000360.1:533331-580007 GCA_013398715.1 Nesospiza acunhae | reverse complement strand
CTGCTGCAATTCTGGTGGACTAGCTGTCAGAGGCATATACTTTGTTTGATATTTTAATTCTAATGAGGGTCTCAAAATTAGAACAAGCCCTTTATAGTGACAGTGAGTGATGACTCACCATATAAAAGAGTCTCCTAGACAGATAATTATTTAGGCATGTATTTCAGCAGATCATCTGTTAGGTGTCTCAGAGGAAGAGATTATTTTTTTTATCAACAGGGAGACAAGACAGTAAGTTAAATTACCTTGTAGGCAATACTGACTCAGGAGGGGTAATGGGAAGTTATTTGAGAGCTACACACATGTCCTGCCTAAATCTGGCTTTTCTTATTTAGGATGTGGCATTTGGAGCTTGCTAATTGTGAAGATTTCCTGGAGCATTTATCTGTCTAACAATATCCACAAGGCCTGAATTATTAGATCTGACATTGTCACCCCAGTTCCCACCTTGGGAAGAATTATGGTTACAAGCTCAAAGGGGCTACAGAGGGTGACCTGGCCTAGGCTGCTATCAGTTCTGGCTACAAACTCTGTCAACAAAGCACCCAAAGTAGATCTTGGATGTATTCTTATTTCTTTGCATTCTGAAAGAAAACATCACAGGCTGAAGGAAACTCATGATGCTTTTGAGGTCCTTGAAGAGACAGGCTTCAAATTGTTGGATTAAAATTGTAGCCTGAGTGACTTGACCATCTGAGCGATCTTATTCCATTTAGATTCCTTATTCCATTTAGATGAGCTCTTTGTAATGCTCCCCAAGGAGTTGGCTTTTCACAAACTTTATCTGCTCTGGGAGCTCTGGGCCTCACCCACTGCAGCAGCACTCTGGGGTCTTTACCTGGGGGATCTCTGGATTTTTGATACCTTGAGCTGGAAGGGTGGAGTACAAAATGTGAGGAGGTATAAACACATACAGCACGAGGATTTCTCATCCAAGGCAAGCATCATGCGTCTTTCAAATCCCTGATGAAAATTTCCTCTTTCCCCAGGAGGCTTAGGAAATATTTTTCTCTTAAATTTTATATCCATATTATCTTACCTTTGCGTCTTTTCCTAGCATTAATCTTGCTAAAGAAGTCTTGTAGGTCAAATATCATATCTCAACCTCAGTTATAATTAAAATATTTATAATTGCTGCTGCATCAAGTTGCTGCATCAATTATTTCCCCTTGCCCCTGAACCCAGTGTCATGAAGTGAACCATTGAGAACAACCATGGTTGCAGCAGGAGAGAAGGGAAAATAGCAGTTTAATGTGGAAAGAATGAACCATTTTGTTCCTTTTCAGCTGTCCTGAGCAAATGCTGCTGTTCTGACAAGTTAGTAGGTGGCTTTCAGGTGGTCTTTGCAGTATCCAAGGTAAATTATGGCTTTACAGCTGAAATATCACATATTTCCTAAAATCACCCCATTCCTGGAGTTTCTTAGAATTACTACCCTGTTGTAATTTTTACATTAACAAAGGCATAAACAGTCTTCATAGAGAACTAGACCCAACAGATAGGGCTCCTCATATTTGGAAAAATGGCTGTACTCTTTTTAAAATAGGAAAATAATGGAGAACTTCATACAAATGTGAAAATTAATGGCATTCCCTTATGCAGTCTTTGATAGACTTTCTCTGTCTGTGTTAATTTGACTTAATTTTGAATGCTTGCTTGATCCCATATTTTCAATTTCTTTATCTAGTATTCACATATTTTTCCAACTATTTTTTTTTAAGCAAAGAATCTTGCTTAGGCTAAAATAACTCCGTAAAATAGCTCATATTTGGAAATAAAACCACATCTCTTTTCAAAGACAATGCCAACAATTGGAGCAATTATGTAACAGGCAACGCTGGTATGTGCAGACAGCAATAACAGATAAAACCCAGGAGCTTCTCTGCAGAAAATTCACTTTGCACTGTGAGGTAGCAAACAACCACACTGATGGATTAGGAATGGATGAGAAAAGGAGGAAGGAGGAAAAACCTGTGCAGCAGTGCAGCCCCTGGATGCAATGGTTGGATTGGTACAAAAGCCACCGGTGATATTTGGTGCGCACACAAGTGCACTGGGCAGGGTGGGTCCAACCTACAGTTAAACAGATGGAAGCTTGTTTGAAAATCTCAGTCTGCTGGCTCTGTTAGGGACCTGGCATCTCGCTAAGGCTCACAGGAGATATTCCATCCTTCCCTTGCCACATTTACATGACGGTCACTGCTGGATCACTAAGGTGATGCTGAAAGTTGTGAATAGCAAACGCAGCAATTGCCACTGAGCAAATAAGGGTTTTCCTGTCTGGCAACCCTTTCCAAGCCATAATGCCCTATTTCTCTATTTCTCTTACAAGAATTGAGTTACCTAGCTAATCACATTCTTGATTAAAAAAACCAAACTAAATTAAAACAAACCGAAAAAGGTTTGTTCTCATGGAACCAGCTTTTTCATGTACTTTAAAAAACCAATATGTTACTGCTTTTTTATTATTTGTATTGTAAAATATCAATACATATTTCTATTTCCCCCTCAGCCTTTATTTATGTAGTTTTAGTTTAGTACTTATGCTCGATGTATACAGCCATGAATCTTCAGCTGCTATGGCTGAAACCAGCAAAGCACATTATCATCTGTCCATTTTCATGTTGGAGAAAGAAATGTAAACAACCTTTTCCTGTAGGATTTAAACAATGGAAAAAGTTGCTATGACGGCATAAATCCAGAGTGAGAGTAGCCGCAATAACTACCGCTTTCCTAATGTAATGATTTTCATATCCTCTTCAAAAGTGCTTGAAAACCCACAGGATTTGTCTGAATATAGATGGGTTGACTATTATATGAGTTTAGTGCTTGATCCAGGCTGACTCTTTGTCAGTCATGATTCAAGAGAAATGGGATAATGGTCTGCTTTCCTAAAATCAGATGCATCATTTGGATGTTCAAATCTCTTCTTAAGAAGAACCCTTGAAAGGAGTCTTCAGTGTTAATAGCAAAATGAGATTATAAAGAGTAAAAATACCACATTACACAAAACCAACTATTTTTAGCAAGAGCAAAAACCTAAATACAGAAAGGCTGTTCTATATTTCCAGATTTGGAATTTTTTATCTAAATACAGAAACTGAGAAATTTTGTGAGTGAATTAAAAAGGTCATTAGAAAAAAATAGGAAAGACCATTTCAGTTGGAAGGCTGAAACCTTGCAGCAACCATCTGGTCCAGCTGCCTGACCAGTTTGGGGCTGACCTACAGCTAAATTCTAATTCATGTTGTTAAGGGCGTTGTCCAAATGCCTCTTAAACAGTGACAGCTTTGGGGCATCAACCACCTCTCTAGGAAGCTGTTCCAGGATTCAAACACCACCTTCTCTGTACAGAAATGCTTCCCAATGTCCAGTCTGAACCTCCCCTGGCACAGCTTTGAACCATTCCCATTCCCACTGGATACTAGGGAGAAGAGATTCAATTCAACCAAAGAAAGATCAAATGAAATAATTATGACTTGGCAATTGAATTTAGTCAAGAAGATCATTCTAACTTGGTGACAGAATTTAAGCAATCATGTGCTTCCAACTCATTTCTGTACCTTCTCTGTGTCTTGTTTTTATGATATAGGTTGCCATAAAAGAAATGTAGAACTGTTGCAAAATTAGAAACAGAAGACAAAAATTATTCAGTGCTGTACCTGACAAACCACAAGACTTGTTTGCATCACTTTAGTTCAGCTGTTCTGTAATATTCCAGACAACATATGCATCTTAATGCTTAACTGGATGACCACGAAGCCAAAGCTGGACAATTCATTTCTTGTGTTTCTTTTCATTTAACTTCATTGACACTTCACTTATACTTGCAAAACATACTCTGAAACCTTGCCAGAAATGGAGGAGGAAAATGCCAATGTAATCAGCCTCCAGAAAGGCATTTGGACACAGTGTGAAAATGTCCTTGAGCCTAAATAGAGGCACATCAATAAGTGTGCAGATGACAAGAGATGCAGGGCTTGGTGAACACTGCATTATTTCCCTGCAGTAAGCAAAAACTTTTTAAAAGATGTACAGTGAGAGAAGAAGATAAAATACTACACATTTAAAGAAATTTTGGCCATTATTTGTGGTCTTTATTGTGCTGCCAGCATTGTGAAGACATCTCTGCTGGAATATTCACAAATGATCAAAATGCTGTGGGAGGAACGTGTTCCCTGCTAGAACTGAAATGAGAAACTTGTCTCTCTGCCCTAACACTCCTGCTCCCTGGGAACTCAATGGGATTTCGGATGGAGTCAAGGGAAAGCAAGGCTGAGTCCTCCCAAACACAGGGAATAAAATTCTCAATTCAATGAACAGGTTGTTGGTTTTTTTGTTTTTTGTTAAGGAAATTTCTCACATTCAATTCTCATGTGTTCACCCAACATTTGGCTTGACATCACAGATGAGAATTGTTTTGTAACAAACTGATGATAAGTTTAATTGACTAAAATATGTAACATCTTAAATGAGAAAAAATCTTTAGCAATCCCGTAAAAGAAACAAAATTTCCTCTCTAATTTGTTTTGCTAAAAGCCTGGTGCATTAACACCTGTTAAAAGCAAATGTACTAACAGGAGTTCTAAAAATAAAAAATAAAAATAAAACCCACATTAAATTGCCTCAACAATTGACTGTCTTATCAATGTTCCTTGTACACAGTGATGCAGTTCTGCATAATGCAAATTTTAAGAGAGACAATCTTTCCAAAAGGCTGAATCATGTAATGCAGTGTACATTTTCCATAATTTTCCCCTATGTGCTCTTATATAAACATCTGGTAAAACTTCCTTAATAAAATTAAAAATCCTTGCTGTCTGGGAAGCCTAGTTTCTTAACAATTGATTTCAAAGGAGCTGGGGGATAATTGGGTGATAACAACAGCTGAGCTATCTGAAGAACTAATTATGTTAAACAAATCTTGTGCTTCTTGACACTGTAACCAATATGCAGTGTAGTGGATAAGAAGGAAGAAGTGATAAAAACTGCCTTTTTTTCATTAGTGATATCTTAAAACAAATAGTAGGAAATGTATTTGGGTGAAATTACCATTCTGTAAGTGTACAAGGCAAAGAAAAAAAATTGTTTAGACTGGAAAAAGCCTTTAAGGTGATCAAATCCAACCATTAACCCAGCACTGCTCAGTCCATCACTAAAACATCTCCCTACTCACCACAGCTACACATATTTATTTAAAAATCTATATTAAAATTTACTATCAATCACAACTCACTTGGTCTGAAGGCCATCAATTTTTCAAATGCTCCTTTGTGTTAAGATTTGAGTGACATATGTTATAAAAAGAACCCCTTACATTAATTTATTGTGGAATTTTGCTGTCCAGAATTACTCTTACATTAAAAAGTGAGACTTGTTTCTTACATCAGCTGTCTAAAGCAATGGCAATAAAACAGCTCTCATAATGATTGGCTTTCCTCTGGCATCCTGAGGAAATCACACTTTGAGATGTGGTAATGCACCAGACAGAAGTCACTGTCACCTCAAACAGCAGATTCTTGTTTTCTTCCACTTGGATTGAACTATGAATCTGGCAGCCTTGCCCAAGTGGGGAGGTAAAGAGAGGGTACCATAAAAGTGATGGAAATTCAACAGAAATATGCAGCTATTTACTGCTGTGCACCTGTGAAAGACGTGGAGTTATTTGCAACAGGTGAATGGGCAAAATAAAATATAATTTGTGGGAACAAGATCTCTCACTGTGTTTGAAACAGGATTTATTGTGCTACAGTAATGGCACTGGCACGGCTGAGTTTATAATCTCTGTCCCTGTGATTTTCAGAATTATTGAAAAAACTTTAATTTCACAATAGTTTTTCAGAGTATGATGCTAGAGTTTTTTATAAAGACAGAAGAAATGAATGAAAATTACATGGCTCGGACATTCTTCAAAGTTAATTTAATGCAGGTACTCATTAAATAAGACTTTTTCACAATTGAGTGAAATTCCTTTTGTAGAAAGTTATGGCATTTGCTAGACCCTGAAGAATAATATCAACAAGCATGAGCAAAAAACACGGAGTAAAATTCACTGTATTTTGGTCTGAGATGAATAAGTATTTCCAGTCCAATATGTAGATTTCCTTTGTATTCTGAACTTTGAGTCTCAACCTCAAAGTAAACACAGGGGATGTAAAATCCTTTCAAATGAAACTAAAGAAGATTTCAACCTCTTTCAGACAAATTGGAAAAATGTGGACAGTTGCCTCTTTTTTTGGGAAACTGTGTTTTCTAGAATGACAAAATATAGCAACTTTTCACCTATGTATTGTAGAACAAAATTCTTCTTTGGCATAGATTATTTTCAGATAATAGCATAAAAGTTAGTGTGAACTCTTTGCATATAACTCATGCCTTTATTTGTCCCAAAAAATTTATGCTGCTTTGTTGAGATTTTCTGGTTTTATGTAGATACATTAAGTACTGCAGTTTTATATTTTAGGCAGTAGAAAAATTAATAATTTACAGCTTAATGCAATCTGAGTAAACTTTCTATCATGTGGCTGAATCTTATTTGCCCTACCTCCAGCTATCAAACTCCTTTCTTTATTCCACTGTGTCTTAATTAGTGGCTTACAGCTACCAAGTGACTAATCACAGATTGATAGAATAAGGGTTGAAGCAGTCAAATTAAATGCAGGGTGTGTTAACACATGAGATGTCAGCTCAGCAGGGCCATTTAGAACCTGGCTGCTGTGCTAATATGCCTGGCTGCCTTTCCCAGAAACTTGCACCAAACGTATTTGCTAGCACTGAACATTCTTACAGTCACACAGAATAGGCCACATAATATTTTTTAATGTGTGCAGAAGTTAAGGGGAAAACCTGGACTGTTGGTTTGGATCTGAAGTTGCCAAATATATGCAATGTGTCTTGCTCAGCCTTCCTCAGACTAGAATTATCATGGGAAAAATGAACTATTTACAAACTCAAACCTATGGAGGGTTTGTGTAGAAAGACTGTTGACTGTCACCTTCATTAATAACAGAAAATATTTCAAATATGGGCAACATTCAAATTTGTTGGAAGTTCCAGTGTTCACCTGGGGTTGGCCAGATAACTTGGGGTTCTGTAAACAAAACTTGAGTTTGGAGAATGTCTTTGGAATTTTCACAGAATAGACACTTTTCCTGTGACTTTCCTCCTGTTTCAACCTCAAGACTCAACCACTTTTCATGGGGAGAATTAGACTTGCTTTTAAAGATAGTGGAAACCTGAGGATATTTTAAGATCTTTTTCCTAATGAAGTGAGATTTACACAGGGTAGATGCCCATTAGTCTGAGCCTACAACACAAACCTTACATCCCTCCTCCAACCTCATCTAGATGTGACAGAGCTGCAGAGATCTCCTGCCTTAAACCCCTGCATGGACACTGCAGCTCACAGGAGCAGTAGGACTCAGGACCACCCTGCAGTCAGGAGAAGTTATTTTTTTAGTTTTTTCCCCTGCCCAGGCTGCCTGGAGGTAACAGGGAGCCTCTGAGCCCCAGCCTGGCCTGTGATCAGCAGGCTCCCTGCACAGGGGAGGGTGAGCAGGGAGGTTTGGGTTAGGGAATGTGCTTGTCAAGGGAAAAAACTTGAAAAGAATGTGGTTGAAGGGAGCCTGGAAGAGAGCTGCTTTATTATGATGAGAGAAAGTAGTAAGTGAATCAGTAAGAGATCAGATTTTGTTAGCTCACTAGGAGGCTTGCCTGTTTCTGCACTGTTTTTCTCTCTGAAGCAAACTGTGAGCTGCAGCAAGAGTGAGTGACAGCAGGTACCTCACAGGGACGTGCCTGTACAGCACTGCTGCACATCTTCACACACCTGCAGCTCCAGTGCATCCATCAGTGGGAGTGCAGGAATCACTCAGACCTCATCTCCTGTGATCTCGGGCTTTGCTCTGTCACCGGCCTTTTCTAATCCCTGTACTGAGGTCACAGCCAATAGCTTCACACACTCTGCAGATCAGTCATGACATTTCTTCTTTGCCTGCAGCTTGTGAAGCCAAAGGCCATGAGACATCTGCAGTCTGTCTGTCTGTCTGTCCCACTCTGTCCAGCTTCTTGTAACAAAACTGGCAGTTCAGCAGTATTTGGGGCCTCTGTGGCCTCTGAAACCAGGAAGATTTTTCCTCAAATAAATGGATTTAGAGCATTTAGGCGGTACACCTACTAGATATCCAAATTATCTGTGGGAAACAAAGGTGTTTTGACAGCTGATCTGTTACAGTGTGGATTCAGACAGCACTGAACTGCTGGTGTGCCTAAGCCTTTCAGCATTGTGCTGAGGAATTTGCTTGCATTGATAATGTAATCATTAGCCTGTGGCGATTTCTGGATTTCTTGTTGTTTTTTCCTTGAGAATCATCCACAATGAAAAGTGGTTGATATTATTATACAAACATAAAATAAGACCTCAAATTTGCATTTCATTCCTGTGATCTCTTATCTTTAGAGAAGGATTAAAAGCTAAGCCTCTTTACCAAAATCACCAAACATATTAATTATACACCACATAAATAATTTAATTGCACATAGAAAATAGACTTTCTGAAAGTTTCATACATACTTCTCTTTATACAATGGAAATTATTGTAAAACTAGAGCAATTTTTCTCTTAATACTTTTCATGGTTAAAATCTATCCTGCTTAACTGTAATTTATGATTTGGTAATAGACAACAAAAATTTCTAATGCTCACAATGTATAGTAATGGGAAAGTCTATTAAAGGTCGAGAAGAACAGAGAGGTTTTGATCCTTGTTGAGGTTTTTGTTGTTAGATAAGCTCAGGCCATCAGCTGCTACCTCTGACTCCACTGAAGGGAATGTGGCTTCATCCATCTGCCGGCACTGGGGCTTGCTCACAGCATCACCTGGCTCACCATCAAAAACCTCACAAGAAAAACTTGCACCCTTTAAGTCTTACACCCCTTAAAAACAGCACCAGCATATCCCCAATATCTGGAGAAAGGTATTGAAGATGTCAGAGTTAGGGGAGGAGAAGGAGAAGCACATACGAATCTCAAGATGGATAAATTCTGTCAGAATATTACTTGCATAAGAATCTGTCTTGAGATTTGTGTGTTCCTATTTTCTGAATTTTTGTTCTTGTATTTCTCAGACTCAAATCCCTGTAATTTAATGAAAAAGTTGCTCCAAAGGGTATCTTGCTATAAGGAGTGGAAGGAAGAACCATGCATATTTATAAAACCCCAACTGGAAATTCCATTATACATTAATTAACTGACACACACTGCCTACTTAGCCTCAAAGAAGTTTCATTACTCACTTAAGGTCACCTCTCTGGTACAACATCTTCTTATTTACCTGTCTCAGCAGAGATTTATAAGCCTGACTGTAACGTTTGTCCTTGAGGTTTCCTTTCCCCCGTCTGTGTTGGATGACTTTTCCCTGGAGTGCCAGTCTCCCATAGTCATTGTCACTGGAAGGAGGCAGAAGAAAAGAGACAGCTGACAGTTAGAGATGCTGGGACAGATTCTTCTCGAGATTATTTGCCAATTTTACAGAAGCACACTGCTGCTGACCTCAGTGCAGTTCATTGCAGCTATTGACTTCAGCAGGCCCAGTTTAGGGTGTGGGGAGGTTAAAGTGAGGGCAGATTTGTTATTCTGTGAGAGAGCAGAACCCCTGGATCCTACTGTTGTTAACTCATCTATGAAGTGGATGCTATAGATATTTACACAGGAGCTTTGGCTGCCATATGCAAATTCCCTTCATGTTTCCAAGCACAGGCTGTTAGGTTCTCAGCCAACCCCAAAGTTTGAATCTCCACTCTGAAATTTGCTCACAATAACTAAACTAGGTAGGCAAGAGACGTGTAAACACAAAACACCCCAATTTTTCTGAGTACTCATTGAAAATTAAAAGAACTTAGAATCCTATACCTAAATTTTTTTATGCTCATGTTGGTTTGGGATTGGACATGCCCAACAGACACCAAAGGGCAAATTCTCCTGTAGAGTTCTCTTTGACAATAAAGGGCAACGTGCACTCATGTAGAGAAATATAATGATGTATATTCATATAAGTAAATTAGTACAAAGATGACAGTTCTCCTTTTCTCTTGAGAAGACTCCTGCTCTTTGCAGATGCAGATATTAAATTTTCTTCAGTGAATATCTCATAAAAAAGGGCCAACACAAGTCAAGGAGTAAAATGGAAGCTGTCCATGAGCCAGTCCCAAAGCTCTATTTCATCTCAGCTGAGATATAGGGTCATAGTTCTACCCTCCTGAAGCTGTGAAAGATAATTTTTAATTTTTAGCACAAAAAAGAAGTTAGAATTCTCATCATATTAAATCTCAGATATACATATTTGGATTAACTAAAGACATTTACTTGGCAGTTCCAATCAAAACACTTATTTCCTGGCCCTGACTAAAAGTGCAGTAGCTGTGTAGTACTGAACAGCTGTGGAGTTTTGTAAAGAATGGGTGATAGCTGTCTATGTAAATATGTCCTCCCTTTCATTGGTTACTGAAATTGGGGTGTAAATATGAGATTTTTTACCAATAAACAGCAATTTCCCAATTTTTATTATCCTATTCATTCCTATGTCTTTGCCAAAAATGTGAAAATGATCTATCATTTTGTCAAAGATCAAAAAAATATAATGAAAAAAAGAGCTGGCACTAGAAGCAGAGCTGCTAAAAATCATAGGAAAACGAGATCCTCAAAATATAACAATGATAATAAATTTTTCCTTTTACAAGACATTTGTAAAGGATGTATTCTCATTGTAATTTTTACAAGTGTAACTCTCAGTCTCTTCAAGGTCCTCTAGTGATCATAAAATTATTTTCCTTCATGTCATTTTGAATGATTTCCTATCTAGTTTATTGTTAATGCTTGAAGAGAAGTATGAAGTATGGGCTTATGATTTCTCTCTATAAAAATGTAATGGATCTTCTCCTAGTAACAATTCTCTCCAGTAAATGGCTTAGTGTGGCTGCTGCATTCCTATATGTCCATACCCATAAAGCTTAAGCACACCTGATTTTGTATTCTCATGCTTTGCATAGTACAAAAAAGAATAAATACAAATCGGCTTATCATGCAATATACACAGAATCTAATCCAAATCAATACAGGCTTCAGAAAGAGAGAGATAAAGTTTTTATCACATTCTTTCAGACCCTTCAGTTTTCCTACTAGATGGCCATGAATTAAAGAAGATATTATCTTCATAGTAAGCACAGTACCTTCCATGTCAAACAACAGCCTGTAATTCTAAACAGCTCTGTGTACAGTGATTTTTCTCCCTCATTTTTTTTTTTTGCAAGAATGATATTGTTCTATTTTTTGTATGGCTGGGGTTTTTAAAAATGATACTAGTTTGAAAATTAGGTTACCTGTTTACTGGTGAGCCATTTCAGTAATTTTAGTCTCATTTACATGGGTTACACTTTATCAGTCAATAAAAATACCTCTATGTTTTATGTATGGATGTTTTTCGATTGGTTTTTTTTCCAGATATTTTGTGCAACAGAGAAAAGAAAGATAAAAATGATTACACTGGGTAAGACCTGTTATCCATCTGATGCCAGTGTTGTGCCTCTGAGATAATTTTACAATGCCTTCAATGTAAACACTTCCTGGCCATGCTTCCTGAACTGCTAAGATAAGACTGAATACTCCAACCACAACACACTTAATAACTTCTGGGGGACAGCTGGACCTGAGACACCAGGTGTATGACAGAGCAAGAACCAATCCTTCGCTCTTCTCACATATGAAACATCCTTTCCATTCATGACCTGCATAACTTTTTTGCCCAAGTCAGCAAGAGCAGTATATGGGAAGGAAAATAATGCTGAGCATATCATAAAATATTATTTTGTAGTTATGCTTTTATAAGCACTTAAAAGGTAGTAAAGTATTTGAGATCCATCTCATCTTTCCAGAAGAAGAAAAATCAGAATTTTTTTTTTCTCAGGCTAGATAATTATAATCAAGGCTTAAAATAGAATGAAGAGTGATGTGACTTTACAGCACCTATAAAGTCTTTATAGCAGTGTGGATGGAAGGAATGTGATGGCATCTTCCTGCAAGTTTTCCATGACCAGTTTGGTCTCATGGAGGAGGTACCTCAAGGGAAGATGAAAAGCAGACATGAGCCATGAAGCAATTCCTTTTCATAACACCTGTGCCTGCAATGAAGCAGCCTCTGTTTGCAGGCATGAAAGGATTAAAAGAAACACAGATAAGGTCAAAGAATGTTTTTTGGAAATCGGGGTTGAGTGAATTACTTGGGGAACTTGAGGCATAGGTTTTGGAAGTTTCAGTGTAAAAAGAAAACAAAGCCAACAGTAACATACAAAACATCACTTTCCTAACAAAAAATATTGCCCAAATTTCTCCCTATTGTTTCTCCTAAATCAGTGCTTTTTCCTCACCAAAAAGCCTCACTCAATCTAACAACCATGAGCTCATCTGACCAGAGAGTGTTGATATCTGTGTTCTTGTAAAATAATGTGACAAATATAATGAGTGTTACTGAGTAACTGGGAGAAAATTCCTTTCATAGGAAGCTCAAAGCTGGGATTTTATCAAAAATTTTACTCATTAGAAATGGTACTGTTGACTTCAGCCACCAAGTAATATTTACAGAATTGCTCCCTTGGAAAACTGATGGTCTTAACATTTTAAGCATTCATCTCATTGCACTGCACTAGCTGATTAATTCTTTTTTTAGGAGTGCATTTTTTTTCCTCATTGTTTATTGGAGTGTCCCTACCACAGACAAGCGCAATCAATGAGCCTTTGGATTAGAATTGAAAAAATGGAAATGGGAGGTATGATAAAAGACCAAATTTTAACAATGTGCTTGCAGCTATAGAAGTTAGTGCTTTTAGATTAGAGGCAATCCACACGTCACAGCTCTGGATTCACTTTTAATGCCAGCATAGAAATCATACATTTGGTCACCAGTGACAAACCATATAGTTTGTTCTAGTCTCATTTCTATCTTTTTTCTCCTCTGTATAAAAGATAAGATGCTATCAAATGGACTAGGGCTGCAATTATTTTAGATAGCATAGTCCAATGTAGATCCCAATGCATTTTTTTAAATCTGGCAAGTTCAGAGTTTTTATTATTGCTTTGGCTTCATAAATCTCTTTCCTACTTGTGCTTTGTTGTGGGCATAGGATACTGTTAGCTATGATTCAGTGAAATTTTCCAGAATACAATAACACTGAACTGTCTCATTCAATATCTGCATCCAGTTTATTCTGGGATAATGAAAATGTCTTTTGTGATTCATTACAACTTTCCTTTGTTCTTTATATGATATCAAACCATTAGATGGGAATTATCTGAAACTATTGCTTGCCAGCAACTTGGTGATCACTGAGAAAAGGCAAGAAAACTAATGCATATCCTGTATGGTGATATCTGAACCTATCCCTACATAAGTCTGCCTGCAAAAGGTTATTAAAATACAAAGTAATTAATGTTTATGACTTAAATTTAGCAACATGAAATCTCACTGATGAGAGTTGGCTGCATCTGAACCCTCATAGACAGAGAAGTGGAGGAGTGACTGCACTGAATTAAACAGGGGAGCTGAGCTCTTCTGGATAGTTCTGTTAAGTCATGTGAGTCAATTTACAGAGTCAAATGTCCTAAGACTTAGTGGCAATTTTCCACCTATTTTTTTTTTCTATATTTTCATAAGATGATAATATTGCAAATAACAAATTAATTAAGAATGCTTTAAAAGCAAGACAAGTGGGGTGAGATTTTTGCAATAATTGAATTGAAATATTTAAATTTCTTGAACAGAACAAAAAATTCTGGATCTGTGCCTCCTCATGGTACCATAATTTCTCATATATTTTGTAATCTGGGTTAATGACCCTATTCTCTTGAGGGCCAGGCTTCTCTCTGCTCCTGTAGAACATGCTCTGCTGTTTGCTGCTTCATGTGCTGGTGATGTCTGTTGGGACTGACATCCATTGGCATTGCAGCCATTCTTTGGGAACACCTGCGGTAATATGCCAATGATTTTGAGGTACAATGCAGCTTAATATGATGTGCAGCAAAGTCAAAAACTTCCCTGACAATGGAGTAGCCACAAAGAATTTGCAGATAAATAGTCTTACCAAGGCTGCAGGAGTCAAATTCCCTTAGGAATGAGTATTGAATTCCTGCTACCTTGAAAAGTGCAGTATTTAAAGTATTTCAAAAGCTGTTTAACACAAATAAGATTTTTCTGCCATACTTTGGGGTGTGCTTTGCGTTGCTTTTAAAATCTGATTTTTTTAAGGACCTGTAACTTCTCATGAAGAGGACCTAGAAGAGAATTAGACTTTTGAATGAGTTGACTGCCCACAAAGCACTTTTCACTAACAAGAATCAAAGAAAAGCATGCTGTGAAGACAGAAGCTATGCAGAAATCAGTAGCAGAGTTCTTTTCTATTTTAATGGAGTCAGGATCTCACCTTGTGTTTTTATTGCCTCTTTTCTAAGCACAGTCTGGAAAACTATGGTAAATAATTGTTGTAACTGCCAGGAAGAGAAACTAAAGTGGGCACTAAACATGAGAGCACATATATTCTTCAAAATGGCCCTTGCACATAAAAATGTGTACTAAAATCTCTTGGAAGTGCTCAACACTGCAAATGAATCTGATTCATTTTTCATAAGTAGTGAGGATCAAGGAAGTAGAGAATTCAGGCATTAGGTTGAAACAAAGAAAAAATATTTTATAAAAGTCTCACAGTGATTCTGTTCAAACATTTCTTTTGGACTTGGTTTTGCATTCTTTATGCCCAAGAAAATCTCAGTGATCTCAGCAGAAGCTTGGCAGTGGAATGCAGCACTGAGATCTGGAGTGGTGAATCCAAAATATTCGGAGTTTAATTCTTTAAGCTTAGTCTAAATTCCTCTGATGTTCAAAAGCCAAATTTCAGCAATAGGACAAATAAATCTTCATTTTGCCACTTAAGCATCCAGATGTTTTCCTAATATCTCACCAGGCATCCATGACTATTTCTAAAATGCAGTACAATCCTCACACTTCCATTTCTGTGATAGTGACGACTCTGAACTCATTTTTCAGCCCTGGCTCTGGTACTCCACTGGGAGCACACACATCTTGTTCTCAGTACTGCTTTGATTTGGGCCCATCCCCTGCATCGTCTGCATCCACCAGAGGGCTGAGATAATAAATGCACAGATGTCTTTGTGAGTGTCATCTCACATGGTAATGGTGAGAGATTTTTAGGAATGACTAAAATATTAATAATACCCAAAAAAACATTACAAAAAGTATCTCCCCCCCATCTAAGTCTGCCATGCAAAGTCCAGGTCTTGCAGAAAGAAGATCCTGTGCTACAGCCATCATTCTAGAGGAGGTCCCTGACCAGGGTAGAAGTTTTAAGGTGCTCTTGTGGTGATGAGAAGATCCAAATTCTATATTCCAGGTGGTAGGACAGGATTGTATCTTGAAATATTTCACAGCTTTGACAAACATTTGTATTTTTCCCTTTTAGTTTTGGCATATGCATATTAATAGCAGACACTGGATACCACAGCTTCTGCTGCTGGAGATAACAACTCCTCAAGGTATTCTGAAAGCACCAGTAACTTTATTTTGTGGTTTGGGAGTTTGGGGGCTTTTGTTTGTTTGTTTGTTTATTTGTTACCTTTGTTTGTTTGTTTGTTTCAAATAAATTATGGAGGCATATGCAATCTGCTAAGGACAGGATGAGAAAACACTCAGCAGAACAACATTTCTCCCTATCCATAGGCAAAATAAAGTATAAACACAGCAACACAAATGCAGTCTTCTATGAAATGAACCATGTAATGGCTGCGAATAGAAGCTGTGTGTGAATGAGATGTCTGGTAATTGGTTGTAGAAATGAGTAAATCTAACATGTTTCAGCCTTCTGTGAGTGATGTAACACAATCCTAAGCCAGGCAGGTTAACACTTAATTGCCAGGTTACAAAGCTGAGAAATTAAAATGCCAGGGAGAGTTTAATTTTAGTTGGTTTGACAGCTGTGCTCCTCTGCGACTAGAAAACAAGCCACAGAAAAACAACACAGTTCATGATGTATCAGATATGAGACTGTGTGATATGTCTTACACATGAATGTAAAAGTAACCTGTTTATGTGTTGATAGGTGGCCTTAAATCAATTCTGCTGGCATGTTCAGTTTACATGCAGCACTTGAAAAAATACGCTAAATTCTGATGCAATGCCTGGTGAATATTGATCCTGTGTGACCAGAGAGAATCAGGGTGTCATTTTTCTAGTATTGAGGCAGGGCTGATTAAATTAAAAAACCCAAAACACCTCTACGTCACCATAAGGGTCATAAAATGAATGTAATTGATCTTCTAGAAATAAATTTCCTTCCAAGGAACATAGAAATCTACATTCCAGATTTTGGGTAATGGATGAAGCCATATACAACCACACTGCTTCTCCTGAGTGTGTTTTTTTCTGGAATGATTTCTCTACTTCACCTGAAAGATGTCAGTACTTCATGAAGCCAAAATGGGGAGACCTCTCAAAATCCTCTGCAGTTGTTCTGTGAATATGTCACCGCTTGAGTCCTTCTCCTGAGATCAGGATGGCTTTTCTAGGGGTAAGATACTTCTCCCCACAAGCAGATCTCCATGAGTGTTAAGAGAACAGAAAGAAGTAGTATTTTGAATTGAATATAAACTAGATTTCATTTATAAGTGTCAGAATCAAGACTGTTCTGAAATATTGTTAGAAAACCACAATGGAAAACACACAGAGGTTTTTTTCTGTGCCACTGCCCTCCATAAAAAGGAATAAGTGCAGATGGCAAAGGAGGAGGTATCATAGAAGCCCTCTCCAAAACTGCACAGCCTGAGGTTATATTCTGTGCAACCCTGTGTTGCAAGTGGAAATATAATGAGCAGGATAAGGAGGTTTTTATCAGAAGGTGACCATTTCAAATCAAGTGCAGCTTTGCAGACCACGACCCAAATGCACTATGATCTAAAAGTGTTTTATATTGGGTGTTCATTTAAAAAACTTCAGCTTGCTGGCACTATACCTCTGCTATACTAATGCAGCAGCACAGATTGAAGTGTGAAAAGTGTCTCCCAGTGATCCCTCTGGAAAAGTGTAAGGCACTACACCCACAGCTGACGGCCTGAAGGGATGAAGCAGCACAGATCATCGGGCATTGTTCAAACAGAAGAGCTCTCAAAAATTTGAAATAGAAAAATGGAGGATAGAAAAAGTCTTTGAGTTATTTAGATATTAAAAATGAAAATTCTATGAATCTTTACAGAAAAAAAAAAACACTATAAGAAATTATGAGCTTTTTTGCAATGATCTTGCTTTCAGCGTCGTTTCTATTCATTGCATTCTGCTTTCACACCAATGTACAGGAACAAGCAATGTAAGATGTTTTACTGTGTCTCATTGTGGCAGCTTTATGGAATATAAGAAAACTCAATGAAAGGCATTATCAAACATATCTTTGTGTTACAAATCCATGAAGTTGACAAAATATTGCAGTCTGCAAGACTTAAACAGCTACATGTTGCAAATTGAGTTTTAATTTAAAAAGAGGCTGAAAAATCTGGGCCTAGATAATGGCTGTGAGGGGGCACTTAATGCCTTAAGTCTTGTTAAGGGATGTGTTTCTGCACCTTGAGGATCCACTCTCCTACTGAGCCTGCTGTCTCTGAGGTTGCCTGCAAGGCAGAAGGTCAGCATCATTTCCTTGATGTGTTGCTCTTCCTTCCCCAAAAGAGCACTCTGAAGGATTGAGCACCACAGGAAGGACCAGACTTTTCACACTGTGGGGCACTCAAGCACATCAAGCCCTTTAGGAAACCCTCTAATTGGGCTTCCTGCCTGCAAGGCTCTAACTCTAGACCATAACTCGCAGGCAAAGTCATCAAGAATTGACTTCTAGCCACAGAGAATCATACTTATCAAGTTCCACAAGGCTTTAAATTATTATTTGGGAGATAAATGAAAAGATTTGAACTCATTTTTAAGAAAACCAACTGAAAAAAGGAGGAAAGTAGCATCAAGACCTGTGTCAGGAAATAAGAACATTCTGATTACTATCCAAGAGTTTCAGGGCTTCTTTCAGGCCAATGCTCAACCTATGCAAGGTTATGTGTATGACATCACTTATAGACCTTATAAATGTTTATTCACATCCTCTGATTAATTTCTATCCTCCCCCAGCCAATTGGGTTCACAGCTTTGGATTGGGTAGGTTTCCTATGAAACTATAAAGCAATTTTTTATTAGAGACGTGTATCATTAATTGGGCCTCTGAATCTCTTTGATGGACAAGAGATGAAGGCAATTCCAAAGCTTTTTCCAATGATGCTGCTATTTCTGTTTAACTAAAAAGAATAAAATATTTGACAGTAATAAAAGAAAAATTACTTAATTAGCACTAAAAAAACCACTTATTTGTTGGGAGAAAGAGCCTAAGAGGTAAAGGCCTTGTGAAACAAAGAAGTCATCAAATAATCACAGGTGGAATTAATCACCTTAATTAATCAGTTGCACAGATAGTAATACAGGCAGTGTTATGTCAAGAAAAGCCACAGTGCAGAAATGATTCTTTAGATTGAGGCATTGCAGTTGGTTATGTACTGTGTAAATGTTTCTTATGAGGGTAAAATCATATTTTTTTAACACATGCTAATAGTGAACCATATTTACTGGTATTTTTGCTGGTATTTTCCTCCTTGTTCCTATTGTTTCATGCTCACTGAAATATTCAGTTTTTATTTCACCAGTTCACTGCTCAATATTTTAGCCTTTCAGACAGTGAACAGTATCTAGAAGTGAATTTCTAAACACTGTTCTTTCCCTTTCCAAATTAAAATGCTCTCATCCACACTAATCGAGTGGGTTGTCAAGCAGTCTGTCTATTCCATTTTGACACTGGACATCCAAGGACATCCAAGCTCAGAGCTTGTGCAAATCATGTGGCAGGCTGGGAGGGAGATTATCAAATCCTGCAATCTACAGAAGACCTGGAGTACAAGGTAATGAAGGAGATGTTCTGCTGTGAGGGGCAGGCAGTCCTGAAATAGTGATCAGAAAAACAAACCACAAACAAACAAATAACAAACAAGAAAAAACCCCTGAAAACAAACAAACAAACAAACAAACAAAACCCACAAAAAGCCCTGCAGCACACCTCTGCTTCTAAGGCAGCAGCTTCTGAGGAGACCTGATAAAAATGCAGGTATCTTTACTGCTGCATGCAGTTTGGGTCTAAGGTGGGTAAGAAGTGTTATGGGACTTGCAAGGACAGGAATTTTAACTGGACTGTTCTGTGAGCAACTGGATTGTTCTTGGCTGACTGAAAAAAGCACACTGATTTTATACATAAATATATGCAGTGTGGAAAACAGTGTAGTTAGGAGATACCTAAGTTAATACTGTATGAGCTAGTCTGGGTAATGAGAGCTGCATAGCCATGACAAAGTGAAGATCAGGAAGATTAATTTAACCTGACCTTGGCAAGGACTCCCAGGATCCAAGGCAGCTCATTTAAAACCCAGATATGGCTACAGTACACTTGAGTTTGCAGTGTAGACACTTTTCTGATGTTACTTTAATGAAGGACAGAAAATGGAATTGTTATTGAACTTAGTTAATTGCAGAGTGGCAGATTCTCCATTTTGCAGAAGCTGCAGTTCAGAATTAGATAAGTCAGTGTTAGTTTACACATGTATCCATGTTTCTGGATTTCTTTCTTTCTTTCTTTCTTATTTTAAAATTCCATCTCTAAGCTTATCTGTTCTTTCCAACAATCTCCTGTTACTCCTCATATTTTTGCATTCCATCAGGAAGCACTGATTCATTCTCTTGGACTAAGAACATGCCATAAGAGGGAAAAAGTGAAGAAAAATCACTTTTCAGCTGATGGTACCTGTTCTGAAAATCAGAGCAAGTGTAAAGATGAGAGTTCAAACACATGAAAGAAGTTGAGTGCATAACTTCAATAACACTTCTCAAGAGGCCTGCTGAATTTATAACGATTTGTGCACCTAAGATTTTCTTTCATTTAGTTTCTATGCAGGGTCTGATCCAGACACACTTAAAGCCCTCAGCCCTTAAGAGAGCGAGGCTTCACATGTGGCTCATTCAAAGCAAACCAGGAAAACAGAATTTACATGTACAGATGTGCACAGAAGTATTTTTGTGTGCACACATACACATCACTCAAATGATTAGTTATTTCTCTAGAAAGGGGAGCAGATGTTTCTAACCTTCATATTGCCATCAGGTCCCCAAACCACAAAGTGTGTGTTGGTGTAGAATGCATGTCTTGTCTCCTGGTCAGCTCCAGGATATCATCTTCTCTTTTCACCCCTTCTAGCCAATGAGTCTCAGCTGCTTTGGCACACAGGAGAGCTTCAACAGGGCATAACCCCAGGTCCTGTCTCTGGTGGGTGTCTCTGCTAACCACAAAGGCTTTTTACCAAGGTAACCACAGCATCATGGTGCCAGCGTAGCATTGAAAAAGATGGGAGCTTAGCTAAGCCTGTAAGGCTATAAACTGTGAGTGTTTCAGTGCAGAGCAGGATATCAGATGGTAAATGTATCATCAGCCAGGAGCACTGGGAGGGATGCTGAGGTGATGCACTCTGAGCTGTGGGTCTCTTTCCAAGAAGCACCCACGTGCAGTGGTGCCCATTTCCACACTGGACCAAGCTGTCTCAGAACTGAAGAAGAGATGTATGGAAGGAGCAGGGGAGGATCATCCCTTCCATGTCCGAGCAATTACCCTTCTTGGATTAAGGTATCACTAAGCACAAAATACAATAATAGAAAACCCAACATAATTACTAACTCAGACTAGTTAATTAGGTCCCACCACTGCGTGGTGTTGGTGTCAAATACTTTCTATCATCAAATTTCAAAAGAACTTTTGTCTTGTTTCTGTACAAGAATGAGGAAATTCAAACAGCATAAATATTTCAAACTGCTTATAATTAAAACTTCATGTATTTGGCATGAAACCATTTGAGCAAAGGAGGCCAACTGTGCCTTGGCTGTAGAGCCAGTGTGTGACCCTTTCATGCTAACAGCTGGGCACTAAACACAGAATGGCACAGAAAGTATTCCCAGCATGCTTCTGTTAGTCAGGAAAACTTGTAAATGAACTCTTGTAGCATTAATATGAAAACCACAATGTGAAATCTCCATCAAGGTTGACCCCTTTTTTCTATATTTTTTGAGTAGCCAAATTCTGTGCAGGAAGGAATGAAACGCCCTACCTGACTGGTGGTATCAGAGGGATGCTCTGCATGAGGGAAGAAATAAAGGGTTGAAATCTCTGAGGGAATTAAATGATGTTGTAATGAAGATGCACTGTAATATGAAAGAATCAGCCTGATGGAGCTCTCATTTAATTTAAGCAGCACAGGACAAATTCGGTTCTCAATTACATCAATCCAATACTAATTAAATTAATAGGACAAAGCAGGACTTAACTCTTTATCCCTTCTGGAAGAAAAAAAATCAATTGGAGGAGGAAAAAACCCTACAACCATGCAACATATTATTTTTGTTAAATAAGAAGTTTAAAATGAAGCCTCAATTGGCCTCAGGAGACTGTGCCACTTAAATGCCAGTCCCTGAAATTGAGTTTCTGGGACTTGGAGCTGCTGGTTTAGTGGCTCTGGAACAAGAAGAACTGCATGTCCTTCCACCTAAGTGACCACAAAATGTTCCACTGCCCAGCAGCATCAATTGCAAATATGTTTTTTGTCCAAAATGAAGATTGGGATATTTTCATTGACCTCAGAAAAGGCATCTTTCCAGCTTTTTGGGTTTTTTTTTACAATGCCTGAGACAAATTTCCATAAAAGTCACATAAGCTGCAAGTCTCAGTAGTTCAATTTTCTTAATTGGAGCAATAGTTAGGGATTCCTTAGTTACTTGTCTAATTTGGGTTACAAACACACCTCATTCTAGGTCTCTAGCCATAATTTCCATCTCCACTCTGCCATGCATTTCTTCTGTTTCAGCCTTCAAAAGCAATCTCAGTAGTTATAACTACATGCTAATCAAACTGCAGCTGTCCACTTTTGCTTAAAGGCAGCTGGCAAAGTACTATTTTTTTTCCCAGTCCTTGTTCTTCATTAATTACAAAACTCTATTTCTATAGGCTAAAGCATTCCTAATAGCACTGAGCCAAAGTCCATTCAATCTGCAAGCTCTGTGCAGCCATTTGATTATTTTCACTAGTGCAATTATTTTCATTCATCTACACAGTGAGCCAAGGTGAAGGTCAATAGTATACAATTTGATTCTACTCCAGCTTAATAAGGTCAAATGCATAATGGTTTTCTGCTATATTATCATAAATTCATTTTCCAAAATGAAGTTAAACTGCTTAGGACAACGCAGCACACCAGTTTTGCGCACTTTGCTCATATCTAAAAGCAGTTTGTGGAATCAAATTATAAGTTTGGACTGTTGTTGGTGGGTTCATATCCACCACAAATTCTCAGGGAGAGAATTTAGGCTTGGTTTATTTGTTACAAAGTATTTTCAGCACAATCACACTTCAATTCAAGAAGGAGGGTGTAATTTTATGGCACCAAGTCAGTATAACTGAGCAAACCATTGTACAGCCACTGCCTTAATCCAATGGAATTGCCTTCCATAATATCTTTGCAGTTAAAAGGTTCACAATCTTTCTTTGTGGACTCTTGTTTATAGAGAATGCAGTTTTCTCTTTGTATTTATTATGGAGTAAAAGAAATTTTATGATATTAGCTTTTTGGGGGCAGAAACAGAAAACTGGCTGTTTTAGCAATTAAAATCAGCACCAATACCAGAATTTGGAAAGCAATACTTTAACAATATGTTCTTTTACCCAGAAGACAATGCCCTGAACCTGTGATTTGGAAAAAGTTCATGGGATGATTTCTCACATACTCCCCATAGTCAGCTCAGCTGATCCGCAGTGACTTGAAGTCAGTGTGGTATCAGAGAGCTGGAGCTCACGGAAATGTCATTGGCTTAAAATACACGTGTCAAAAACTCCTCAAATAGGAAAAAGAAAGACATAATTACACACAACCCGGTGTCACACAAGTGAAAAAACTCTTAAATGAGTCAGAGATGAGCTACAGGGAACTGTCCAGAAATAGCTGTGGCTCATGGCAGACCTTCATCAACATGGATGTTGAATTCATATTTAACCCGAATCTTTAGACAATTAATGCAAGAAAATATTGCCAAACTCTGGGGTTTTTTTGATTTTTTTTTTTTTTCATATCAAGTAACTGCTAATAAAACTGCTAACATTATCTTTTTATCTGTTTCATTTAGTCCCTGGACTAAACTCATGGATTTTTAGAAAGATGCGTATCTGATAAATACAATTAATTAACTGGATAAATACAATTTTCATGAAAAAAAAATCAGACCAAATATATTACTTTTAAAATATAACCATTGCTTGGGAGAAAACTTTTTTCATTTGATTTTTAACATTTTAGTATTACTGCTTAAGACATTCCAATATCAAACACCATGGGCTTCATGTGAAATGTCAAACTGCTTCATTAGGAAAATAGAAAAACCTGATCTTGGAGAACTTCGGGGAACATTAAGATTCAAAGTGCACAATCCCACAAAATAAACCAGAATTAATAAACCTTTTCTATCCTACTATAGTGTAGAGATATTTTTCATACAAATGTTCATGCAGCATTTTTTTTTTTTTTGACTCTTAGGGGCCTGCAGTACATTCTATTTTTCTTTTAAGTTCTTACTACAGAAAAATCAAATAACATGAAAGAATACTCCCCACCCCGATCCAGAGGGAATTTCCAGGTTTTCAGCATAGGTAGTGGAGTTTCACAGGAACAAAAGGCTAGAAAATATTCTGCTTGAGTAGCCACACAAAGATCAGGATTGCAGACTGGTTTTATGAGCTTTCTCACAGAAGTTTATGTTCTATGCTGTTTCTTTGGTTGGTCTCTGCAAGAAAGTCTTATTTACCTTTAAGAAAAGAAGAGCTGAGGTTGCTGACACAACCAAAGGATATTTTATATATTTCGATTCTGCCTAACTTGTTCCTCTATGCTTCCTTAGCCACGATGTTAATGCCACTAAGGGAGCAACTTGCTCTAAACAGTAAAGCAGAGACACTGAAAAAACTTGGAACAGCAGAGAATTCCTATGAATCCGAAAAACCAGTACTCATCAAACAGGCTAACATTTCCCAGCCCAGCCATTTGATGGGAAATACCTGGACTTTGGAGAGCCAAGTGCCTGGAAAGGATCTCCTCTTTTTAAATCAAGGTACAATTTTCCAAATTCCTTCCACATTGATTCCTCAGCATATGGCATCACTGCATTGCTTGTCTTTACACTCCATACATTAGATGACAAATGTGTGTGTTTCCACAGTGTGAAAAGATGAAATTATCATCATGAGAACCTGAATCAGCAGAAAATATCTAAGATTATCCAGGCTACAGAAGCCCAGAAGGATATTTGTGCCAACTCTGATGATATCTCCTTTGGACAGAGCCTGAATTTTTTAACATGCAGCAATGACAAGCAAATTTGGGCTGCATTGCAATATAGAAAAGTAGAGAAAGAACATACTGCATAGATGTTTGTTAAAAAACCTTATCAAATAATTACTGTCCCAATTTGCTTGCCAAAAGAGAGAAAAGCTCCACAACTTGTGTCGAGGGTTGATAATAACATACAAATAGTTCTGACAGGACTGACTCCACCTTTATCTAAGGGTCAACTTTCTGTCCCGCATTCAGCAAATTCTGATGTTCTGTTTCCTGGCACTTAACTAGCCTCAATTCAATAGACCTCTGCTTCCATGATAAATTATAACACTCTTCAAATGGAAATACATCAGCAGACAGCACCATAATAGATAAAAATATGACAGGGACACAGTGTAATTTTCTCAAGACATGATATTGTCTTAAATCAGATCTTCTATTCTCCTTTCCCAGGAGACTCTTAAACAATTTGATGATTATTTTCTTTCCAGAAGCATATGGTAATACTGGTTGCTAATATAGCTTTGGTCATATTTGTGGGAAATTAACATACTAATTACAAGGATTGTCTTAGAGAAACAATACTTGCTGTTAATTGCCATGGTTGTTTCTCCTGCTTTTATTTAAATGGTAAAAAAAAACAGTGAATAAATGGCACTGAAAATGTGCTACTGAATGCAAAGTATTTTAAAGGTAAGCCTGCAATAATTAGAGACAATCAAGAGGAGAAGTGAATAAAGACATATTCTCAAAACAGAAACTGTTGCAAAGGCTGCTTGAAGGCTGCGGGTAGATCCTTCTGTTGACTTTTACAGCAAGGTAAAAAAAGGAAAGAGGGTCTGAAATCTGCCTGCAAAGCGTTTTAAGGCAGGCAGCACTGCACACAAGGCTGAGTGGCACACAGCCAGCTGGAAGGTGGCTGAGCACTGCTCCAGGAGCTGCAGGTGTGTGGTGAGGCAGAGCAAACTGCAGCTCACAAACTCCAGCAGCCCCCTGAGGTGCCCATTCAAACATGTTAGCAGGCAGAGGTTTCTACAAGCAATATGATATATTTTGATATACTATGGGCAGCAAAAGGGGTCTCTGAACAGAGCTATCCCAAAGGTATGTCTGTAAGACGGAGCAAGATCATGTGGGTGTTTTTCCTTTCCTGCCTTTCTCTGGTTATTTCCCAGTAGGACCACGGGGCAGTGTAGGGTTTTCTTGGCAGTGACCATGTTCAGAAAAGCACACCCTGGGCCCAGTTAGTAGTTGCAGGATTTCAGAAAGGGACATTTTCTTGTGACAAATCACTGCAGTGCAATGCAGAGTGTGTTTCCTCCTGAGCTGAGGGTGCTGCCAGAGCCCTGCCCTTCCCTGGGGATGTGCCAGCCCGAGGAACTCCAATACAGCAGAGCTTTTCGCAGGGTATGTACAGTGAACACAGGAGGTTACACTTGGGTCTATTTCAGCACACAGCTGTAAAAGGGCCTTTGAACACGATTCCTTCATAGGAAAGACAATTCCTTTCTTCAACAGGAAGTTCAGAGATTTTACTTGGATTATACTGTAATTATTTTACAGGTAGAGATTTTACGTCTATTCCCTCTGAGCAAACACGACTCGGAGCCAACCCTGCTGGCCTTGTACAAAAGTCACTGATGTCACCAGCACTAAAGCTATGAGTAAAACATGTGGGCTTGAGCCTACTGTCAGCTGGAGTTAAGTGCTATCCACTAAAGGCATTTATTCTTTGTACCAACTTTTAATGCAACACGATGGGTACTCTAATTATAAGATTTTTTTTATAGTTGGTTTTATGTACACTGTCATGAGACTTGGCAAACAAAAAGGGAAGAAGTCACTGCCAACAATATATTTATATATTTTACAAAAGATCACTCTGTTCCTTATCATTGTAATACAAGATTGACCTTTATTTTTTTTTAAATGCTTCCTGTATTTAATTTTTTACCTTTTCTGGAGAAGATTGTATCAGTGCTTATTTTCATATGAACTAAATGCCCTAATGTCTCTATTCCATATGTTCCTAACTTCTAATTAACTTTGTGTTCATTATGGCAAAATTAATTCATTCCTATAGGTTTCAACTTTCTGAATTTTACTAACTTACTTATCTTTAAGTTAATTTCTTATTGCTGGTGTACAATAAATTTACACCACAAGAAAGAAAGAAACCAGAAGAAATGCAGGGACAGTCAGGCTGACTCTGAATTGGTTATTACAATCAGCAGTGGTGCCTGGAGTTCAGCAGTTAATTCCTTTTTGACTGGGCTATTCTGCACAGTTTATGACATGTTTAGGCATCTGCACTCAGCTTGCAGGCCAATTATTTTCAGCTTTCCTATCTCTACAAAACCTGTGTTCTCTTCTCATACTTTCTATCCTTCATGCTTCAATGCAATAGAGTTTGATGGTTCNCAGGAATTAATTGCCTACATATGATTGAGGAATGGGACCTTTCCTGCATGTAGGAAGATGTATGCTTAATTTCAAATAAACTATTTTAATCAAAGTGGTTATGGAAATGCCCTAGAATGCATTTAGGTTACAATGGAACTGCATTTTCTAAGAGAAAAAAATCTTATAAAAAAAAAAAAAGAAAAATTCCAGAAATGAAGATCCTATTTAGATTCCAACAAGCACAATCACTTTAAGTAGATCCTCCATAAATGAGATTGCTTGTAGGGTCTTTTAAAAGGTAATTGGAGGTAGAAGGAAAAAAAGAATTTATTCCTCATATGATTCTCTAAAAGTCATCTGCAGTTTATTTTAGGGATAAGTAGTAAGAAAACTTCCTTTCAAAACTAGAAATAAAATTAAAAAACAGATACAACTTTTACAGGTCTGCTATTTACCATAGAAGTTCTGATTAAAGCTGAGTAAATCCACAGGGTGCAGAAGCCTCCTTTTCTAAATAGCATCAACTAAATCCTGTAGACCCACAGAGAACCTGGTCAGCTTTGAGCAAAGCAGCAAGCATGTGCTGCTTATGGAGAGAGGGAGCAGCAGCTGCAGATGTACAGCTGTTCCTCAGCTCCACACAGGTGTTTCCACTTCTGTTTGCTGGTTAACATTGGCTTCCTTCTGTTTTCACTCTCCTCCTCCTCCCTTACAAAGCCTTGCCCTTGCAGCGCAGGTCGGGTGGGCCACAGGGGGACTGTCTGACAGAGGGCAGGTTTGTGTTTGCTGCAGAGGCAGTGCTGGCTGGCAATGGGCACAGGTCCTTTGCTCAGCCAGAGCTTTAATCAGAGCTCTGCTGCACAGGGCAGGCTGAGGCAGCCCAGCTTAACCTCATGGGAGGTTTTGCTCCATGGGGAGAACGTGAGAGATTGGAGAGCAGCTCCAATGGAGCGTCCCCATGGAGCTGCTGGATCAGGGCTTTTGTAGTGACCAACAGCTCTCCTCCCCCTCTAACATCCTGGCTGCAGCCTCATTGTTAATGCATTTTCCTGGTACTCTGGACCGGCCTTAACACATCAACATTCTCTGGGGGTCCCTGAGTAAGAATTTGCAGCCACTTGCATGAATTCTGTAAATATCTAGAGGAACAACTCAACACCAAGTAATGTGAAAAAAATCAACAGTCATTATCATCCTGAAAAACATAATCAAGGAAATCCAAGTACCTTCTCTCCTTAAATAGACTGGAATCACCCTGGGATCTTGCCTAGATCTGTCACACACTGACATGTAGAACAAAAAGATTTGCATCTATTTGTAAGTCACAGGCCACAATATCAAGAAGTGATGGTCGCTCCAACTGTGGTGAGTAAAGCCCAGCCCAGAAAGAGGGCTAAACTCTACAACCCCACCAGTTCAGAGAGCAGCAGCAAATGATGACATGAGCTATCACCAGGCATGATGAGCATAAACACTGCTAATGAAAGCCTTGCTCAATGCCCTGGGGTGGGATGGCTGTGGGACTGGTACTCTGTCTCATGCTGCACTCAAATTCCGAATGCCTCTTTCTAGCCAGGCATGTGCTGCCATGGCAAACATCAGACCATCATTGCTCTTACTCAACAGCTCTGCTCACTTTCTGCCCTACAGCTCTGGGATGCATAGGCAGCCAAATGTTTGTGTTTACCTCCTAACCCATTTATTTTACCCCTCATACAGTTTGAGGTTTTGGCAACGCTTCATCTCAATCTCATTATCCAGGGCCTAATCCAAAGAATATGGTTGGTGTAGAGCCTTGTGGCTTTGCTTGTTCATAATTTACATGTAAAAATCCGATGTGCATGGTCACCTTCTCCTCAGATTGCCCCCAAAGGCTGTTTAAGTGCCATTTCCTGAGACCTTGTGGCCTGTCTTTAGTGATGAGTCCCTGCCCTTCCATTCTGTTATTTTCAGTGTTTATACAATCCTGAACCACACTGTGTGTGAGTTTTCAGCTAGGTTTCAAAATTATTGAGTATAATTTTTTATCCTTAAGAATGACAGTAACAGATAATCACTTACTCCAGGTGTAAAGTCTACAGTCAAAACAGAAATCTGCTGCTAATACATTGTCTGCTTATTTTGGACTACTTTTTGTGTTTCAGGGATTCAGGAATAATAGGCATTGGTATCTGGTTTCAAATTCCATCCCCTTTCCTCTTGTTATTTCTTTGGTATGAGAAGAAACTGCATTTTTTATCAAGGACGTTTATAAAAATATTTAATTAATCTATTACCACCACATCTTGTCTGTGTAGGAAGTGATGTGCCCCAGTGTGTGGCCTCAGTGGGAGGAGTGCTGAAGGCAGTAAAGAAAGGGGTACTGCACCCAGAATCCACACCAGGGGGAAATGGGAGCTGGGAGAGGGCAGCTGAGAAATATCTCCTGTTCTGAAGTGAGTGAGTGAAGTCACAAAGGTGAGCCAGCCCACAGTGCTGCCCAAGTTCTCTCAATTTCATGAGCTTTTCTATTTTAACTGGGATAGAAATTAATAAGTTTTGAACTTTCCCCTACTGCTTACATTATAAAATGTGGTTTCACTCTACAATTAGAGAAAATTTGACATTAGAGCTGTCTGTGGAAAAAAAATACCCTTTGTAGACTTTGATCCATTTCCAGATAGGGAGCATGACATCCCATTGTGCTCCATAACCAGGATTTTTAGTGAGACCATATCTTTTATGACACATTTAAAACAATTCCTCTTTTCTATCTCAAATCCCAGCGGCATCCCAGGCTACAACCATCATAATGCATAAGCTAAGAAAATGCAGCATACATTTGTTTTGATTCACTTAGAAAGTGTCCTGTGCCATTTTGATATAATGAATCATTTCCATTTTGGTTGAATCATTGCAGAACATTTGTTAACACTGACAGTTTCCAGAAATAAGCTTTTTTTTTTAACTAAATACAGTTACCTAAGAAGCTCAACCCAATAACAATCTTGTGCAGGTAAAGAACAGAGACATCTAGATTCACACACATAATAAAATCAATAGCACAGCATTTAAACTGAAGTTAATTCACACTTTGGCCTTTCTTTTCACAGGTTATGTTTTTCTGGATTTTTTAAAATATGGAATGGAAAAAATGGAAAATAAAAATGAGAAAAATACTAGTTTGATAATTTGTATCTCTCATTTCAGTCTCAGGAAACCTGAATAATTGACCCTGTGACTTAGAGACGACAGGGCCAGGAAGAGATCCCCCTCTGGACTATTGGTGTCCTGTGTGTAAGAGCAGGCAACAACTTTGCGACGTTGGGTGTCAGATGAAATAACCAAATATAGAACATCAAAGTGCACATGATCCAAATAATACTGTAATGCCCTCTCAAGGGTTCTCACATCCAACAATGTCATGTAAATCCCATTTTGTCAAATTTAAAGTGGATTTTTTAACTAGAAGGATTGAAGAAAACACTTTCTTTTTTTTTTTTTTTTAAGCCAAGATTAACAAAAACCTCACTAACTCTGGATAAAGCTGTTCTGCTTTCACGCTGTTTGATTTCTGCACATGCACAGTGCAGGGGGAACTCCTGCTCCAGGTCTGGGAGTCAGGTGTGACTCGCTGCTTTGTGGTGGGACTGTAACCAGAAGGGTTTGAGTGCTTGAAATAGTTACATTTACATTTGCAAGAAAAATACATTTTCACTGCCCACCTCAAAGGGAAATTGTTCAGAGTAGTTCCACTTCACACTGCTAGTTAATATGAACTTCTATTTTTTCTTTTTTTAATAATGACCTGTTTTGTGTTGTTTGGGGGTTTTTTATATGAATTCATTCTACCACATTGCTACAGGTCTGAATTAATGAAAGAACAGAACAAAATTAATTTTAATATCTAGATTTAAACAGCATGTTAATATTTTTAAATTAATTTTAGTGCTGGGCTGCATATTGTTGAGTAGTGAGGCTTAAGGTTTCTCCAAAAAGGCACTGGACTGAAATGCAGACTGCTGTATGCACTTATTAAAAGTGATCTGGAAAAAGAAAAGATCCAAAAATCAGCTAATAGTTGGGAAAGAATTTTACATGATTAGAGAAGTGGAGACATAGGTTGCTCCTAGTATGTCTTTGGTCTTCCCAGGCCTGAAGAAAAAATTTTTCCATGAAGACAGCACAAGAAGTGCTGACAAAATCCAGAAGGAATGCAGGCGCTGGAGAGGGAGCAGCTCCATGCCTGTTATTCTGCATGCCACTTAAATGCAGCAATTGGAGTTTTTAAACTGATATTTTCTATATTAATATACTAATTTATCTTTCTATAGTGACAGAAAATTAACGTGGCTGAGAGAGCTGTAGGGACTGAGGGAATTGTCAGGCAGCCACCCTTCAACGCCCATAAGAATTTTTTCTCCTTTGCTGTTGGAACAGGTCCAGAACGACCAAGAGATAAGACAGTGACACTTTCAAAATTATCCAGAAGAACTTTTGAGCCTCAGTAAGTTTAACAATATGTATTTAGCAGCTGGATAACAAATTGTTGAGCTAGAAGAGGCAAGGTGCAGCAAACAGGATGCAATAATTCACAGCAAACAACACAACTGAAGCATTTTCCTTTCATTACAAGGGATTTGCATCATGTCTGCTGTCAGATGCTACATCTGAACTAAAGGACAGGATATTAAATGTTCTAACATAAAAGATCAATCTATCACGCTCCAAATTTAATCTGCATCTGTCTGTATGTCTTTTACATCTCTTTCATCCTACAGCCCTCTGTAATGTCTCTGTATGAATGAAGGTATAATGCTACTGCTATATAAGTTCATTCAATCTCCACTGATTTAGACAGATTTTTCTTGGGAAGACAAAAAGTATTTTTGTCACAAACAGCATGGTAAAGTTTTAGTTTGGAATTTTCATATTGTATAATGTAATCTTACAGCAGGAAGGCAAAAGCACTACCTATGCAACATAGTTTTATACAATTGTTAATTAAATAACAAATTTAATAGTTATTTCCTTGATATAGATAGTAAAAGCCTATAGCAGGAAAATAAAATTCCATGGGGTGGATCAAAATCTTACAGGAAATCCTTTTATTTTCCTAAGGAATGCTTAGGAGTAAATAGTTTTTTAAGTAGAATTTCTATGAAAATGAACATTTAATAAGGATTACAGCTTGCTGAAAAATTATAAATGGCAATCAACCCCCTTGTCTGACCACATATAAATTGAAGTCTTAGTTATGGTCTATGGAGTAAAAAAAATTATGCAAAACCTAAATCACTGAAACCACGTTCTTCCATAATATTGCTAAAGCAATAAAGCTTTTTTAAAACAGAGTGAAAACCTGCACAATCTCACAACTTGTTTTCAAACTTCTCCTTTTTGCACTGGTGAATAAGATTTTGTTCAGCTGCCAGTGTAGAAATGGTACAGAGGAAGCACAGGCTGAGTATCTCAAAACCTGTAACGTAGTCACAGGATGCAGCAGCATTTGCTGCCTTATCTTGAAAGATGCCAAATTTGCGCAAACACCAGACCTTGAAAAGCAATCTTCCAACATTAGAGACTTAAACTTCCTAGTTCAAACAACATCCTTTCCCACCCAGGTGAACTGCTTGCATTTTTTTCTACTGGACCTCATGTATCTCTACCCTACTTATTATCCCTCCCTACAGCAAAAGTTCTTTGTTTCCCAAGATCTCTGTTGTAGCTGTGTTAGACCAGGAATCTATTCATTTTTTCCTGTACATATGGGGACATTTTCTTATTTACCCATTCTTAATTTGCTGCTGTGGACTCTTTTCACCTGGATGTCATGAGTTCAGTTCATGCTTATAAATGAAAGGACAGTTCCTTACATAACTTTAATATTCAGTGGCAAGGAGTCCCTTCAAATTTATGAGTTACGGGTTCTTTTTGGCCTTCAGTTTTCTTTCCTCAGTGAAATAAGATTGATTATTTACAATACAAATGTTTCACTAGGTATTTATCTCAAATATAGATTCCCCTCCTTAACTCTATACAAATTTCTCTGCTAGTAAGGGATTGGAAAAAAATCTGATTTGCAATGTTTTTATAGAAGATTTTAGCTGAAAAACTCAAAAAGGAGGAGAAAGACAGAGAAGAAACCTGAAGTACTTCTATTCTGTGCTTTTCTTTGTGCTGTGCCTGATCTTTAAGAAGAGTTACCAAGTTTATCCCAAAACTGAAGTTAAACTAATAGATCATTAACTTTCTCTTGTGTTTTTTGCTTCTCTTTCTTGCATGTCAGAACTCCTGTGGCCTCGTTCTAATCTCTGGGGCATTTCTCTCCTCTATTAACAGATCTCATAAAACTATCCATTGCCATTTTTATTTCACCTGCTCATACCCTTACTTCTTGTAATGACAGTACATTTCCTTTGTTCCCATTGCTTGAATGTTTTTCCTTGCACTTTTTTTTTTTTGAGCTTTCTATCAATTTAAGAACCATTTCAAATGTTATTTTTATGATCCTTAATTCCTGCCTCTCTGCCAGTATATATCTCACTTATGATATAATCCTATTAATGTCAAGAGAAAACCCATACAGTACTTGTCATTTCAGATTATTGGAATTAAATCACTTCTGAGTGCATAAGTGCAACCCAAGTACTATATTGAACTCACACACACAGCAACCCTTTTAATGCATAAAGAGAAAAACTGAAGAGTAACTTTAGATCAGGCTATAAATTTGGAAGTAGAATATGCTGATAGTTCAGAGACATATATTAGAGATGAATAAATGAACTAAGTTATTGCATAATACCTTAAAATATCGATTTTCTTTTTTATAGTGCAACATATCTATCATTTTCATAGCTATTTTTCCCCTCTCTCCTTGTTTGAAGAGCTTTTCAGTAAATGCTGGCCTTGGCATGTGGAGAGAGGAATGAACCAATTGCCAATAAGGAATGCATTTTACCAATTAACAAACTGACTATATTTTCAGGACTCAGAGGCATTTTCTTCCACAATGCACCATTTGGAGCACACAATGGTCATCAATGCACAATACATGATAGGAAGCAATAAATGCTGCTTGGGCACTGAAATGCAGCTGAGTGATTTGATAAAATCAATAGTAATTTACTGCAACTGTGTGTCAGTGCTATGGCCATTGCTCTTTTTGCATAAGCGAGAAAAGTGAGGACACATCCTGAGGAGAAAAAAAGGAGATAAAATCAGCATTTGGTTCTCTGAATAGATTTTACAAGAGATCCTGGGATTTTTATTGCAATGTTTAGAGTTTGTCACTACTGACGTGTGATGGTGTTCACAGGGTCCGAGGATGAGGGAAGAGGATCTGACTCCATGGTTCAGAAGGCTGATTTATTATTGTATTATATATATTACATTAAAACTCTACTAAAAGAATAGAAGAAAGGATTTCATCAGAAGGCTGGCTAAGAATAGAAGAGCCAAGAATGATAACAAAGGCTTGTGGCTCGGACAGAGAGTCCGAGCCAGCTGACTGTGATTGGCCATTAATTAGAAACAACCACATGAGACCAATCCCAGATGCACCTGTTGCATTCCACAGCAGCAGATAACCATTGGTTACATTTTGTTCCTGAGGCCTCTCAGCTTCTCAGGAGGAAAAATCCTAAGGAAAGGACTTTTCATAAAAGATGTCTGAGACACTGATGTCCTATCAAAAAAAGCTTTCCAGCGTGTTTTCTGTGAGAAGGGGCAGGGCATGTGCCCCCACTGACCCTCCTGTGCATGTGCATTCCTCCAGTGTGCCTGGCACCATTTGGCCCTGGCACTGATCAGCTCTGGCTCTGGGGCTGGGCAAGGCTCCAGCTGCATGCTCTGGTTACTGATATGTGAATGTGCAGCACATTGGGAACCTCCTGCAGCCAAACCTCCAAAGCAGGTGAATTTCAGTGCCTTATTTGGCTCACCAGGACATTGAGTCAGCGACTGCAGAGTCAATCTGAGCACAAAGCAGCAAGATGCCAATCAAGAAATATGAATATCAGAGCTGTACATAGTTAATGCCTGTGTCTGTTGGCTCCCCAAACCCCAACACATAGAGGGGTCCTTGGGTGATATTGAGAAAAATCCCTCTACTCTGAAATTGGGTGATATTGAGACTAAAATCCCAGAAAAAGGTCAGAAATAAGATAGAAGCCAGCTTCCCATCCTGTAGTGTCCTTAGAGAGATGCTGGTTTCCCTGCCCCAGATGGCCCTTATGACTTTACTGCTTAATCAATCCTTACAGGGAATGTTGCAGGAAATAGAGCCCCCTAAAAACAAGGTGCAAACATCAGAGAGGCTTTCTGCTGTCTCTAGTGCTGCTACCTGCCTCCATTTCCAAATGAGGCTGCCACAGGCAGTGTGACACTCCAGGATCTCTCCAAGCTTGCTTAGCATCCTGAAATCAGCTGCCTGGCAGCTAAAGGACTACTTGTTCACCTTTGTTTGCAAATTAACAGTTATTGGGAGACTGCCATTTTACTACTGGGAGGTCAGAAAAAAGGTACAGCTATGCTATTGTTGTTTTCTTTTTTTTCTTTCCAGGATATCCAGGATAATGAAGTGGCTGAGGAAAAAAAATATAATCTTCAAATCTATATTATGATTACAAATAAAAAAAAAAGTCCTAAATACATTTTTTTTGTGTAGTTAGGTAGATTTGTTTCTAATTTTTCAGATCAATAAATTATATTTTTAATAAATAAATCACATCTAAGTTTATTAAATGCTACAAGTCATATTACATAAGACAAGAGTGTAAATCCTACTATTCTTCCAGAAGTAAAAAGCTCAGAGAGGCTTTTATCTGCAGGTGAGACAAATCTGAGGGAAGAGTGTTTGTCTTCCCATGGGGTGTCAGATGATCTGAAAAGCTCCAACCTTCTCCCCAGCTGCATTCAGCTGAGTCAGGGGAAGGCTCAGCCTGATGCTCCTCAGCTGGAGCAGGGCACAACCAGCAGGGCTATTTTAAGCAGCTTTCCTTGACAGCTGAAGGCAAGGTTTGACTTGCCTCTGACTGCAGCAGGGAGCGCTGGCGCTGCTTTGCTGGCCAGGATGCAGTGGAGGGCAGCCACAAATCACTGAGAAGACAAAGTGCCACAGCCATTTCCTCAGCTATGGCAGAGCAGATCCTCCACTGAATTTCACCTGTCAGCTGGGCAGTCACCCATCTGCATCCCTTCACTTATCTCCTGGCAAAAGAGGTTTTTCTTATCTCCCCAGATGAAGGAACAATGTAAGGACTGCGTCTCCAGTATTTTGCTTCCACAGCTGATGGGTTCATCATACTTCCCCAAAGAGTTCAAGCTATTTGTGCATCACCAAAAGAGAGAAAACAATAAACTGTTCAAAAGCTGCCAGCATATTTCCAAACTGTTAACTGAGCAGTTATTCAAACCCACTTGAGTCACTAACAAAATAAAACTGTCTCCTCACTGTGGTACCCAAGCAGAATAAAAGCAATTTCAACTTTCCAGCAGGAACAAGGGGTTAATAAAGAAATGCAGTGTGGAAAGTACTGTAAGCCTACAAGTACATACCTCTCCTCTCTGCCATGGGTAAATGATGCCTAATTATGCCTTTGCTGCTTTCCAGAGCACTTCTGTTTCATTTATCATTTTTGAGCTGCCAAAAGCAAGGAATCAAGCTGTGAACCTCTTGTCTTTCTGCTGGGGCTGCCAGAACAGGGCATTAGGTGCCTCTTGGCACTTGCTTCAGTTCCTGTTGTTACAGGATGAGAAAAAACATCACTACTCCTTCCCACCTACACAACAAACCTCTCCCACTGCTTCCTCCCTTCCTCCTTCATTATCATTGCTAATGCCACATCTCCATCCTCCCCCCAGCTTTGCCTGGAATACTAAATTAAATTTGCTTGATGTTGGGTTATCCAACTACAGGCTTTAATCATATTAAACGCAAAGGCACTGCACAGGTGCTGGAACGGAACACAGGAGGAGAAACCAAGGGAGCTGGGGAATGAACACCTGCATGGGCCACAAATTACACCATGAGCAGAGTGATTATCCCAGGGTGGAACTCACCAGGGTGGCCCAAGGGATGAAGCTCTCTCCAGAACACCAGGAAAATGGAAAGGGATTACTGCCTAAAGGGATGTAGAACTTATTGTGGGATGCTGGGAGAAAGACAGTTTTCAATGGAGCAGAGAGAAACAGGGGATTATATAAAACTTCTTACAGATTTTTTGAGTAAGGGACACAGAAGAAGAAAGGAGGAAATTAAGCCAGAATGGATACATTTATAATAAAAAATAAAATACCCTTAAATAAAGCTTAAACTCACAAACAAGAGATAGAAATAGCTATACACGCCATCAGTATATTCAAGTTTCATAAAAGATGAATTCCCTGGCAGTGAAGCTCTACAGCAGGGATACTGTCTAGAACTTCATGTGGTTGCAACAGCCACAGCTCTGTCAACTGAATGAATTATGCTTTTAAATGGCAATTTTTTTGGGGATTCTTGTTTCACAGTAAAGTGAGAAATTCAAGAAGTGGAGGTTAAGAAGAGCACTGCAGTGTAGAAAACAGAGGCAGAAATTCAGATAGGACTGCAATGGAATTATTTCAAGACGCTTTCACATTCATCTCCAAAGATTTAAGAATGAGTGGGAGGAAGGAAATTGAATATTACCTGGTTTTCTAGAGAGGCTGAAATCTGAGAAGCCCCTACATGAAGACTGAGGGGTTTCTAAGTGGATTTTGGACATTATTAATTTTGCAGAGGTCAGGGAGTCCCTTCCCTTCTGAATTAAGATTGCATTTGCAGAGAAATCTGCAGCAGCAGCTGATCTGGCAATTACCTTCCTGATTACCTGTAAGAATATCTAAATGATGCATCTCTATCTCCCATGATTGCTCCAAAGAGGAGAACGAGCTTGTTTCAAGGTGAGCAGATTTGATCCTTTCCTGATAAGAGATGTAAAGAGGGAGAAAGATTTGAAATGGAATGGAAAACATGAAACATGAAATTGGTTAGGGAAATATGCTTGAGGACAGCCCCAAGGGACTGAGAATGAGCTCCTTTGAATAAATCATCAGCACTATAAAGCCTGCTTCCTATAGCAAAATGACTTTTAGGATGAGCTGTAAAATGAAAAGATTGAGTGATATTGGGGTGTAACCTACCTTAACTATCATTTAGCTAAAGTCAATATCTTGAATATCACCTTATACAAGTATTTCTAGAAATTTTTAATCACTTCCGTGCTTGATGGGAAAGAGCAGAATGGTGAGCTGTGTACAGAGAGCTGCTGTCAGAAATGGTAGCTAGAAGGCTGCATTAACAGAAACCACTGCTCCTTGATGACCATCCACTCTTCCTTCCCCTCAGGATTGTGGAAAAGGTACTTTAGATTCATAGATGTGGCAGCTAAAGGAGCAATTACCATCATCTACTCCAACTTCATGCCTCCCACAGGCCAAAGAACATCACCCAGGAGTTCTTACTTTGTACTCATAATTGTCAAGCTATAATGTCTTTTAGAATGCTATCTACTTTTGATTTAAAGACTTCAAATCATCATGAGTCATCCAAAGAAACTAAATTAAAAGTTGGACTTTATAATGTTCTTTAATATATTTTTCATCCAGTCCATTTGTGGGCAAGAGTGCTATTAGCTTGAGGTACAACTGAAGCCAGTTAGAGCAGCGACAGAGGATTTATGTTCAAAGAAGTTACTCAAAACATTTGACAATTTCATGGGCACTCAGTGTAAAGAATGCCCTCTGGTAGTACATGCACACATCTATTTAAATCAGAAAACAATTTTTGGCTGAACTGTGACTGATATTTTTTGGAAAATTGGTTCTATATGTCTCCCTTACATGTTTTAACTATGGGTATAAACTGGGAAGATATTGTTCTATTCCTGTTAGAATATACAGAAATATATTCTGGAAATATTTCTGGTAGCTGTTGAGAGCTCTGCCTCTGATTTTCTCAGGAAACATTACAAATACTTGCATTAATTTTCCTGTCTGTTGGAGAGGTATCATGAGATTTACCATGCAGAGATAAGAATATACTTATTTTCCAGTGTCTGCTAAATAATCCACTATTTTAATTAGAGATATTGGCAATGTAATAATCCTATGTACCACTTTCAACGTGGAAACTTCATATTCACTTGTCTTCACTAATATATACTCTATTAAAACACTGGATTAACTGAATAAATCTAAATGTTAATATTTAAAGTTGAACAGCCATTAAAGAACAGCCTATAATCACAATTTGTTTCATTATATATTCAGAATTTAAATCTGTCTACACTGTGAAAAACTCCAAACTGGAATTCCTACTGAAAACTTGTAAACATTTTTTATCTATCAGAAAGTTTTGATCATCTAGAAAAATAATGGCACCAATGCCATTAACATCAGCTCATTCTTGAAAAGAAGATTTTACTAAGCATATCTTATTTAAAAATCAACTTCACTGATCACAGCCATCAATGGGGAGAAAAGCAAAATCATCAAAATGCAATTTTCAGTTATTAAGAATAAGCTCTACTGCAAAGAATACCCATTATAACTTTACTTCTTACTTAAAATAAAACCTGTTTTTACTTCTTTTCAATGACAAAGAAGATACTCCTCTACAGACATTTTTATTTAAATCTCTTAAAATTATTTTTGAACTTTATCTCCCTTTTCTGCCAATAATCTCAGGAGTCAACACTTTCATAATCCTGGTGCTGAGGAAATTCCTAAGAAGCTCAAAAAGCAGTGCTTGGTCTGTAAGTCCATTAGTGTATGCCCAAATGCATGCTTGTGTACAGGGAGCTACTTCAAACCATCTCTTTCCAGCACGGCCCCTGTGGTTCACCAAATCATGCAACAGAAAGGAGTGAATGCCATGTGTATATATATAAATATATATAGATAAATATAGATATATATATATACTTGATGTTAAGCACAAGACAAAGCCTTTTCTTGAAAAAACCTTTTAACAAACAGAAAAAGTAAACAGGAATAATATTTTTATGTCTTGATCTGAAGTTTGTTGAAGTTAAAGTCAGCATAGGATTCATGCTGACTTTATCAGGCCTTACAGTAAGCCCACACTTTTTATCTTGAAATCTCGAAGTAACATCTAAGTAGATCTTTAACAGAGCCGATTTAGGGTGATAATCATAAGAATAAGCCTGGTGATGCTTCAGAAATGGCAGCCAGGTAAACTGAAAGGATCCAAGTGTCCCTGGGAGAGTTTTCAGATTTCTGCTTGCCATAAACCTCTCACAGCAGAAAAGGAACAGCCCTGGGATCCCATGAGGCACCCAGGTTTAGTCCTCATAAAGGAAAAAATCATGGTCTGAAGGCTGGATGCATGTTGCAGGTGGCCCTGGTGCATAATGCTGCCTCCCACGCTCTCCGGAGAGCTCAGGTAATAAAAGATGCTCTGGGCTGCCAGACGTTAACCATGAGCTTCACCCGCTGTGAGCCAGCGCTGTAATCTCAAATGTGCAAGATGTACTTCAAATGTTGGGCTATTGATTCTCCCCCTCCCTCCCCAGAGATGCTCTCAACTCACTGATATTCATAAATAATAAAGGAGCTTCAGATATGCTGCAGTCAAAAGTGGATACCTTACAGATGAAAGTGAAAAGATAAAACACATGGGGGAAAAAAAAAAACCACCCAAAACTCTTTATTTAAATATTTGCAATGTGCTTGATTTTGGCAGGCTCTCAGGAAAGAGGGTGATTTGCATTTATAGCTATGCTGAGGTCCTCTCCTGGGTTAGATAAGTAGATGTCCATCTCAAGAATACTTTGCAATAGGCACAGCTATTCCTTAGATCAGAGGCTGAGAGAAAACCTGGCATGCAGGTGTCTAGGTTAGCAGACACTGACAGAGTGATATGATTGTTTTGCATCTTTTAAACTAATAAATCATTCAATACACGTTAATCAGTTCTGCAAACATCAGATTGTGCGAATTTATGGCATCACCCTGTTTATATTGCAAAAAATCCATTTCTTAGGCATTCCATGTACCAGACTGAGAGGCCTAACTACACTATCACCATTTGCTCCTTGCAGTCAAGAGTTATATTTTGATCATTAAATTAATGGTATATATTTCAAAAGCCAGCATGAGATTGCCAGCCTGGGTTTTACCATATCTCTCTTCCAGATAGAGAGAAAGAGACAAAATAAAGTTTGAGCAAGGCTCTTATTCCAAGAATCTTTTGCACCAGCTCAGTTCCATTCTGTTTAACAGTGGTAATCCTCATGTGGCCCTTTGTGAGTGCTAGAATCAGGCCATTTCTTTAAAAGCATTGCTTTGTAATTAGGTAGTCACACACATGTAGCTAAAAACAAGACCATAATACCCTATGCTGAAACGTATAATTGAAGCTAGGTCTGGGTCGTGTATTCAAAAGCTACCTTTTGTCTTTTACACAAGTATTTTTAGACTTTTTTTGGTATGCAAATATACAGATGTGCCTATACTGTTGTACTTTGCTGAATGTGTTATGCCAGATTAAACAAGTGCTGAATCTTTTTAATTATAATGCTTAGAAGAAAATTGTAAAGCATGTTGCCACACAGTTAATATATGGGTTTAAAGGTTATATTTGCACTGATGGGAGGAACTGGCTAGGTTATCAAGACCCATATTTTATTTTGAGACAAGAGGGCTGATGCAAACCCTGAACTGACCTGACAGTTTGCTGGCAAGTTTGTGAGAGTGACAGGAGCACCACAGTGCTCAGCACCTGGGTTCCTCCAGCCACCCTGGCCTCAGCCTCCCTCCTGAGGCTGCAAACCTAAAGGGACTTGAAAGACAAATCCGGGAAAAGTTTGCTTTTAGCTTGGCCCTGAATCATTTGCTTAGTAATACAGGCACTGGGGTTTCTACTCAGTGTTATTTTCATACAGAAATGCTTCCAAAAATCATCAGAGAATGACAGAGAATGGAGGATTCGGGCACATACTTGAACATAATTCATTGAAAGAAATTACTTAGAGAGATATCTTTACTTCTGTCTTTTTTTTACTAATTCCTTTTAGAATATCAGTGAAGTTTTTAGATGTTTTCTTTCCTTTTCCTTGAGACACCAGTGAACAGATAATTACAGTCTCAGTCTTATAAATCCAAAATATTTCTAGTGGCTTCATAGAGACTTCAGATCAATTCTTGATATTTTTAAACATAGAATTCTGTGAGTTTCAGTGGAAATTAGACATGTGAAGAAGTGAAAATTAGATCAGGATGTGGCCTTGGCCTGTTTAAAGAATGGGCTTCTTAAAAGCAGTTCTTTTAAGAGAAATACCAAACTCCACTCTGTTGTAATCTTTTGTTTCCAAAATCGTCTGAGGTGATTGTTCTGCTTCTCCATCTGATTGTCCTGTCTGCCTCTATCTGTATCCTCCCTTTTATTCTGTATTTTATGCATCATTTTATTTGCTTTGCCACATAAGATCTCTTAGGGCTGTTAATTCATTCCTTCTTGACATGTACTAGCGAAAGCAGCCTCCCTCTTTCTTTCCACCTCATTGACTCTCTAACCCATTCCTAAACATGTCCTTGCCTTCTCCCCTGTCTACAGTTCTTATTTCTCTTTGTTCCACTAATATTAATTTTTTTAACTCTCTCAATTTACTCTTTATAGCCTCTCTGTGGAGCACTCCAGGACACAGCTATATAAAAATAAATAATGTAATAAATATAGGCATGCCTTCCACTGCTTGGATGTGAAACACTTTGAAGCCAGCTGGAGCTGTCCCTAAATGATGATTTTAGGCCCACACACACAAACAAATCCTCCTGCTTTGACTAAGTCTCCATGGGACAGGTTATTTTGCATTGTAGCTATGGCTCCCTTTCTGTGAGCATTTTGGTACTTGTAAAATCAGCCATGAACATGAATGCATACAGGGTCTTGGCTAAATTTAGTAAAATACTTTTCTTATTGGCTATCATTTCATGCTGAGGTTTCTTTAACATGAATTTTTGAATGCAGCTTTTCTATTTTCATTTTAAATTAGATATTTGGTCATAATACTGTTTCTGGGAAATGTGCCTCTGTGTTAAAGTTTAATGACTTTAGGCTGGGGAAGAGTGGGATGAGTTGACTGGAGTTCTAATGAGCATTTCCTCAGTAATGTAAGTGCCAAAAAGCAAATCCAAGGTCATAAAGAATGCTGGTTCCCCTCTGCTTGAGGTAATATGAAAATGTGTTAGTTATCAAAATGTATTTGCAGATGGAATTGTTTTGGAGTAAGAGGAATCAGAGGGAAAATATTATTAAACCATGTGCAACCTATTCTCTTTTATAACATGATTCCTTTAAATCAAAGGTGTTGGGAACTTATGTGGGCGTGTGGGTTTCAGAAGATCTCTTTATGTCACTGAGAGGCTCTAATGTTCTGTTAGGCTGGGAAAGGAGGGGCCCTGTGACACGTCTCCCAAATAAAACATGCTCAATCCATCTGGGCCACTGCCAGTGTTCTGATCTTCCCGGGCTGTGAGACTTAGCTCAAAACATACACACGCTAAAGAGCTGCTAGTTCATGGTGGTTGCTATCTGCTGCCACAAAAATTAAATTTCTTTGGTTTGGATTACTTGCAGCCAAATCATGGAGCAGTTTGGCTGACTGGCAAATGTTTTTCCACACCCGTTACACACCTACAGCAAGAGGAATAGTGAAGGTGCCAAGGCGAGTGGTGAAGATCTTTTTAAGTGACACAGAAGTTACACATTCACAGTTATTATCAGCACCTTCTCCTCAAGGAGAAGGCTGAGTCTTTCACTTAGGGATTAAACAAGGCTTTATTTAAAACCAGTGAAAAGTAAATATCCAACCCCTGCTTTACTGTTTCCAGGGGATTTGAGCAGCAGACTGTAAATGACACTAAATGACATCTTAAGGGGGCAGAACAGTTATTAAATGCATGCTGTAGAAGGAAAGTTTCCTCTGTTTCAATGAAAAATCTGAAGGAGTCTATTTACTCAATCAAATGGCATTATTAGTAAAACAGCCAAGGGAAATTAAATATGAGTCCTTTTAAAAAATTACTTTTTTTATGGAAACTTACATCAGAAATGGGCTTACTTTGTGTTCAGTGAAGGAGTACTTTTTTTGTCAGCTGAGAAGCACTTGTTTATGGCAGCAATAAACTGCCACCCCAGACTGCTCACCAAATGGGACAGAAATCAGCTCCAGGAAGGACAATAAGAGGAACTAATTTACACCCTTCCCCTCAGCTAAAAGTAGCAGGGCAGGAGCTGGGGCTGACTCACAGCTCCTTTGCTGTGCTGAGGATTTAGTCCAGCCCTGTGTTCTCATGGCTGGCTCCACACAGCAGCATCCTGCCTGCTCCCCAGGAGGTGCTGCCTCACAAGGCTCTTTAAATAAAAAGAAATATTGTCAAAACAATAGAAAAAGCAGGATTCTCAGCTTAATCAGCTTAATTTGAATGTTTCATTTGTTGGGTTTTTTTTTTTAAATTCTGGTAAGAGTGTGCAAACAATGATGTCTTGGTTGGGTGTGCTGCAGAATGCACAAAGGGCACATGAGGCACTTTTTCTGTTCTTACTATACATACAAGATATAGTAATTTATAAATAAAGACTTATAATGATTTGAAAGCCCAGGAAAGAGGTTAGCCATCAAGAAATTAAGCTATTTCACTGTCTGAAGGCTGTAATTTGGAGGTAGAACAGAAGATTCTTTTCAGAAGGTTTAAAAGAGTAACAAAAAAAGATGTCTCCAAGCATCTCCTAGATATTGCTCTCTGTCGTAGCCCTAGCTGTCAATGCTGGTATTTGCTTGGAAGCAAATTATAGTCATATTAATTAAGTCAAACTTCAAAGTACCACAGCGATTTCAGTGCTGTAGCGCACATAAGAATTTTAATAGAGGGAGTGAGCATTTCTTAAATAGAATAAAATATGAAAGGACCTGGAGGCTTCACACATAGCTGCAGTCCTTAGCTACATTTCCTCCTAGTCCTCATCCCCACCGCTCCCCTCTCTTTAATCACTTCACCAAAGGTCATATTAACCAAGTGCACACAGGTGTTATGAGCTAAGATGAAGAAAAACAAGATGCTTTTCTGTATAAATGCTTTTTTTCAGGAAGAAAGAGCATGGTTTGGCACAATACAGCTGAAGAAGGTGGGTGTCTTCATTTTTTGGTTCCTGTTTATGTGATCAACACAGTAAGGAGGCAATAAAAAAGGGAGCACTAAGGTATGAGAAAAGAAGAGGATAACAATTAAAAACACAATTTGGGATAAGCCTAAGCTTCTCTTTTAGTTGCAACTGTTCGTTGAATATATTAGAAGGATACAAGGTGAAGAGTGTCTATTTTGTCAGGAAATTTCACTCAGCCTCCTTCCTAATGAATTCATGTGGGCTTTTTATTGTTATTCTGAGTCTCAGTTCAGATGGAGAGACAAGATTCATTTTTATTTAATACTGGAACTCTCTTATCTGTTAAAAAAAAGGGCCAAAAACCAGATTTAAATGTAGCTGTTCAAAGTCATTGCTGTTTTCCTGGGTTTTGGGAGGCAACTCATGCTTACACAATGTACATAGTGCTTAAAGCAATCTTAATAATTTTATTTTCTTCTGTTTCTCATATACACAATACTCACTAAAGTCTTTTGCTACAGCCTTCTAGGTATCACTATTAAAAACTGAATTACCATTGCTAATTCTGTAGGATTGATGTAACAGAGGAGGATGTGGCTATATTCTCTGATGTTGATACATCTGTCAATCACTTCAGCTATCTTCTGCAATCCATTAAGCTCTTAAAACAACAGGGAAAGGGGGATTTAAAATGGTTACCTCCCAAATATCCCATCTGGTCAGGTTCAGAATTTAGTTTCTACCACGTAACTCCATTTTAAATGTCTATTGCTTTTTTTTTCCGGGTGTTAACAGCCTCAAATGCAAGACTGTCAAAGTAAGAAAGCAACTTTCTGGTTTTCATAATTTGCACTGAACAATAAATTTGTGTAGCACCTGTATAGCATATTTGTCTGGGAAGGGGTTTCCACAGGCAGAATTTACATTCCCTTTGCAACCGTATTTAATAGCTGGCACTTGAAGCAAAAAAATGGCAGTGATGTTGAAGAGGTATCAAACAATTGAAATGATGGAAATGTGATTTTCCTAGTACTTTTCTTTAATGTCAGAAGATAGCATTTTGCAGGAAAAAAAAAAAAAACCAAAGCAAACAACACTTACACCAACAAATAAAGATCCTATAACCTTCAATTTGAACACTAATAACACAATTAGAAATATGGAAACAATCTGTAACTCTCTTCCTGAAGAAAATCCATTGAAAGCATTCTGCCATTAATAGCTGATTAGCTTTCCTTGTGTATTCAACACTTCGTAGAGAGACCACAAAGTCAGGGTTGGCGTGGGAAAAAAAATGAGGAAAAATAACTGGAAAAAATCCTAGTATGAAGACTTTTTCCCTTTAAATGAAGATTTTCCCCTTTAATTTTGCAAAAATTAAACGGCCACAATTTTTGGGTGCCTGACAGTGTAAATGAGAACAAAAACTTCACACATAATTTGGGTAGGAAGTGATCTCTGGTGGTCATCTGGCCTGACCACTCAAAGCCAAGGAACCTGCAGTTTGCTTGCTGTCGGAATGCAGTGAGGCTGTAATGACCTGAATCAGGGACATGATGGGATGGGATGGGGTGGGGTGGGGTGGGTG
>VZSU01000360.1:492980-521806 GCA_013398715.1 Nesospiza acunhae | reverse complement strand
GAAAGAGGTAATTCAAAAGCAAACAGCCAAATTTTATTCTATACTGAAAAAAAAAATTATACTTCCCTATATAATGTTATTGTATGGTTAGAGATTACGCAGACAAAAGTGCAGAAATTCAGGCTGCTAAGAATCCTGCAGGATTGCCCTAAGTCCCTGGAAAGATGAAAACATGGGACCTTAAGGGCTTAAGCTAATTATCCAAATAATTTTGGAGGGCCAGAGTTAAGAACATCAGTGTTTCCAGCAATGCCTCGGGATCTTGCTGTGTTTGATAATGCTGAATTGCAGCATATTCCCTAATATGTTTTGTACAAATGGCTACAAATCACATTTTTTAGCCCTTACTGGCTAGTCTTGCAGGTATTTTTTGGTAGTTTTGGCTACAGTATCCTGAAAGATAAATGGAAAGATCTGTTAAACCAAATGGAAATATTTCAGTCATTGCTCTGCCCTGGAAAAGTAAAATTCTCATTGTTTCCATGGTGCACAGAATTTCACAATACTCCTGGAGCTGTTATCCCTTCATGATTTCACAGTCCCCTCAAGAATCCCAAGTGGAGGTTTGACTTCCTCTTTCAGCAGTTCTTGCCACAGAGAGGCTTTAGACAGCACAGATTCTTAATATCAGCAGTCCCAAGATATGGTTTCTATGCTCTGGGGAAGAAAAAATAAATCTCCATTTCAACAACTGAAATACCCTTCACAGAATCCAGTCAAAGGGAAAGAAGAGTTGAAAGTCATGACTTAGCCAGAGCCTTCAAAAAGCAAACCCAGAGTCCAGCAGGATGTGAGTGTCAGGTAGGAAATGAAGTTTCAGAAAAAAGAAATTGTGAGTCAGATTTTAGCTGAAAAAAAATCAAAATGATGAAATTTTTTAAAATTATTTTTGGTTCAGAGTTAATTTTAAAGGCAGCTAGGTTTGCTGGAGTGCTGGAAATTAGCTTAGAATCTGAAGGTGTTGAAATAGCATATTTTAAGTCCCTGATCTGAAGATAGATCAGGGACTCAGACACCTAATTTCCCTAAATGGATGCAAACAAATGCACTCACCTTATTTTACCATGTGAGCTCCTTGCCCTGTAGCTTAATGGAGTGTTTAACTTCTGAGCTGTGTTGGGCCATAAAAACATAAATGATCATAACCTGATCTGTAGCGCACTGCTAGCTCTGATTAGCAAAATTTAATAACAATATCTTCTTCTGGGAAAAAAATCACCATAAAATCTAACTCCTGTGTAATGTTTTCCAGGGCTACAACTTGCACTAATTCTTACCTGGTTTAAAGAAAAAATTTCATCTCATGTGGCCAGTATAATTTCCTACTCCAACATAGATATTTGTATCCATATTTGTGTGTGTTGAAAACTCACAGAAACTTGCCAAGTGCAGCAAGCAGAATTCAAATCCAAATAAATTGCTGTACAAGTGCAGCATTCAGGTTAGATATAAATAGTCCTGTAGCATTATTAATAGATGTTGAGTTGTCTGGTTTTCAGTTTCCCAACCTGCATTTCTCTCAAATGTTGGTAAAATGCAGGTGAAGTGCCCTTTTTGAAAGAATGAGGTCTTTGTTCTGTAAAACTGGGCATTTTTAGGAATAAATGACTGGGGAATAATGCACACTAACCCATCTGCAAGAGTCTGAGTCCAAACCTATTGTAATTAAGGTTTATGTGCAGCCCTGTATTCTGTTAGGAATTTGTTTACCAGTTAAGTCCCTTTATCATTCCAGACTGTGAAGTGCAGAGTGGTGATATTTCCATACCATTCTCACCCAGGATAAAAGCAAATCTGGAAGATTCCTGTGAAAAGTCAAGAGATGGAGAAAACATTCCACAGGCTGAAGCAGTAATATCTGAAAGAGAAGAATACCACAGGAATGGCACATTTTCACATCTTAGGCGGCTTTTCTAGGCTGCTGGCTGCTTGAACATGTCAAAATCTTTTGCAAGTTGTGCTGGGCATTCACAAAGACTTTTGAGGCCTCTATATTTAAGAGAAAGGTCATGGAGAGAAGTCCAACTGAAAAAGTAGCTCAAATAAGCTCACCACAAATCACTTGTCAAGATTAGATTTTGTGAAAAGCCTTTGCCACACCCAAGAATGATTTTATCTAAGACCTGATAGGAAAATGGATATTTGTTAAAAGAAAAGTAGCTGTCAAAAATTACGTCTGGCCCCAGATGAGAGAGGTCTCTGGGACACACAAACATAGGTTTTGAATAAGAAAATAATCTAAAGTTTACATCAAGAGCTTCATACCTTGTGATACTATGTGATCAAACTCCATGCAACCTACTTTGCAAGTTGAAGGGACCCCTTTATATTATTAAATAATGAAAAAGTTCGTGATGACAACTGAACTGTGTTTTACTCCTTTCCCAGACTGTAGACAATTTATGTGCAGCTTCTAACCAGCACTGACACCCTAAACATGCATTTGAATGGCCAAGAGAGAAATTCACAGGTTCCATTCTACAAAAAAAAAATCAAATTGTGCCCCAGTTCAAAGCAGAGCAGCAAGTCAAACTTCTATGATTATAAAGTGTTTCAATTTAGAGAAGGTGCTTTTTAGAGCAGAAGACTCTAAAAGAGAAGATAGTATAAAAAGGTGACAAACAATATACTTTACTTAATTTCTAACATGTCTCCAAAGCATAATTAGCTTTTTCATTTCTTGATCAACTACATTCCCTAGCGCTATTTTAAAATCCTTACATAACCTCTTTACATTCAAATAAAGCTTTGGAAAGAAAGGTCTCTATTTCTAAGTGTGGAATCCTCTGTTTATAGACTGATCTCCACCCAGAAGAGCTCTTGGGAAGAGGAGGCTTGGGAGGGGCTTGGAGAGCTGGTCCTGGGGAGACCCCAACCACAGATCAAATAAAAACAGGTATTTTCTTGCTTGCTTTCTGAATTAAAAAATTATGCTGTAGTCTGACAACATTCTGTAAGCTTATGTAGTTAATAGTTGGAAGTTTCTTTTTTTTCAGACTGAAGTTTCAATGTTCTGACAGTGTTCCCAGAGTGATATTCTGGGCTTTAACATCATGGAATAGATTCAGGGTGGGCAATGATGTTCTGTACAGCTTAAAAAACGCTTATTGCCACATAGGGAGATGAGTGTAGGTGTGGTAGACTGTAAGTTTTCTCTTGGTCCTTTTTTTCAGTGACCTATAAAGCTGCTGATGTGTGGGAATCCCTACTGAAGCACATTGGTGACATCTTCACACCTTAACAGGAATATTCTGACATAATAAATATGCTAAATGGATTTATTGTTTATAAATAGCGAACATCAAGTCTTCATTAGCACACCAGCATGATGTAAACAGCTCATACCTGACACAACATCACAACTCCAGAAACATCAGGGAAGAAGAAGGTGAAATAATAAGGTTAGTTTTTCATTACAGTGAGAAATTAGACCCCCAAATGGTAAGCTTGCAATAAATGGCATGAATAACTTCACTCCTAAGTATAGTCCCAAGGAAATCAGTGAAATCACTGTACATATTTCTACCCATAAAGTATGCAAGCATTTCCAGGCCCAAAGCTATATTAGTCACAGTGCTGAAGTGAAAAATAGGTCACAAGAAGTGGAATCATTTCTGCCAGCATTGGCATCATGGGGATTCCCCCACACACTGAATGATTATTTCACCTGTGGGATCTGCTCTATTCCCCATCAAGAGACCAGACCTAACTGTGCTGAAGATACAGAACCTAGAAACAATTGAATAGCTCCAAGAAGATTGTTTTCCATTCTACTTCATTGATCAAGCTGGAGGAGCACTAAATCCCTTCACTACCTGTCCCCATAGTGCCACACGACTGCAGGAGCCCGAGGGACACGCAGATGATGAGTGACACTCAATTTGTGCGACCGCAACTGCCTAAAGTCCATTTATTTGTCTGCAGTATTCTTTTCTCTATTTCTATTCGTTATAGACAGGGTTTTTCCCCAAGGAAATGGCTACAATAAATGTGCATTTCTGCATGGTCTAAAACCCAATAACTAATGCTGAGGGGGTTGGGGCCTGTGAGCTCCTGTCAGCAGCCTCTTCTGGTGTCTCTGCCCTTTGCAGGGGGCTGAGCATTATGGCATCTTCCAAAAATCTTTTATGCAAGGTGCTTGGCAGCGTCATGTGGGGCACTTTTACCTTGCTGTGGCACTTTCATTGCAGCCTTTTCAGCAATTTGGCATCATCAGGGTCATGCTGGGAAAGACTTCATGATAACTGTGGAAGATTGCAGGCTTTTTGTTTGTTTGTTGGGTTTTTTTCCCCCAAATAGTTTTCAGATAGTAAGCATATGTTGCTGAAGCAAACAAAACCAGGTGAACAAAACAGATTAACATATTTAGTGAGACTGGGAAATGGCAAATTCTTTGTTAATTTTAATATTTTGATAAAGGCTGTTGGTTGATATGTTTTAATGTGAAAGCTTCATTTTCTGTACATTAATCTGTAAATTTATAAGAAAATATACGTTGAAGAAAAAATTTCATTTTATTTGAGCTCAAGGTCTTATCTGAAGCACTTTAAAGACACCTACTAAAAACATCAGAACTAAAAACATAAATGTCAGCATGAATTGTCATAGCTGAAGGTACTCACATGCTGACCATGTCAAAGAACATGCAGGTAAAACAATGCAAGTCAGATAAAGCACAAAGAATGATGGATTGCCCAGTTAAAAAGTACTGTGATGCAGTTTTGGGCCCTGAAAGTTATTTTTGGAATACAAATGGAAGTGTTGTTCAGTTGAGAAAGGAGTAAACATCTAAGAGCTGGATTAAATATTTTGAAGAAATATTCTTTTCCTTTATGCCTCAGGGAGTTTTGGAGTTATTTTGCTATGAAAGAAGGTCCCCAGGTGTGATCAAGATGCTTGAAAATTATTATAGTGCTTTCTGTCAGCTCACAAAAAGGCACCAAATTAAATATGAAGTTTAAATGAAAAGGTCATAACTCTCAGCTTAATTTCATATAAAAATGAAAAGAAGTTGTCCAATGACTGAAACCTCTGAGATGGCAGTAGACAAAGGGAGGCAAGTCAAATAGGGAGATATTTAATTTTAGGGTATAATAGGGACTCATAATCAGTGAGAGCCTTCAAAAGATTAGAGGAACAGCTATTTGTGTATTAATTGCAACCCTAGCTGGTTTATTTCACCCGTGTTACTTTGCCATTTTGATTCTGGAGACCTTCTTATACCCTCCACTTTTTGTATCATCCTTTCCCATTTTGGAAGCTCTCTTTCAATAGGAAATAGGAGATGGCTTCAAAATAAGAGTCATAACTGACAAGAAATATGGCATGAACTTCCATATGTAGATATGGACACAAAATGCACATCCAATATAGGTTTCCTCCTCTTCCTCCCTACCCTTATCTATTATCTTTTAGGTCTGCAATTCTTGTCTTTGATGGGTGCACTGCTAAAGAAACACAGCAGTGCTTGACAAGAAAGATCCACTGAAGTCAAGAACTGTTCTACATACAGCTGAAAACAAGCCAGGTTTCTATTTAATAGAAATATGAAAATAAAAAACTACCTATTTTGACCTTTGCCCATTTAACTATATGTTTCTGAAGTACCTAAAATACTGGGTTTTTTTGCAATTGGTGTTGCTGAACTACCACAGCAGAGTTTTACCTATGGGGTGATTAACCTCCTCTTCCATTTTGCACTCTAGACAGAAAATATCAAATTGGGATTACTTACAAATGGATATTTGGGGACCCTGTGTACAAAACCTTCCCGAAGAGCTGTGAAAAGTATAATATTTATTTCTAACTATGCTGCTTCGAAAAACAATCACACATTTTTTCACACTTTTCCTTTGAAATTGTAGAAATAAGCCACAGATCACTGACAAAGGAAGAAGCTGTGTGCATAGCAGCTGGATATCAAATATCACAGCTGGAGGAAGAATAATAAAAAGATGACAACAAACATTCAGAATGTTTCTTTCCTATTCTATCTGTTCTGCTGGACAGAGCACTTCACAGTTATGACTACTTGAGACCTAAAATCATTACAAATTCATATTTTACTTTCTGCCTCAGGCATCTGTGCCTGCTATTTACAGAAATTTATATAAATGGGGTATCAGTGATTTGCCCAACTGGAATAAAAAAGCTTGACTGCAGATATCTGTGCAGAATATGCAGAGAAATTTGATAAAGAAGCAGATGGCTTGTAATTTTCTCCTTTTTATTTCTTGTTCTATCAGCACTAACAAGACTCTAAACATTGTTTCCAAGCCTGTAGGTTTGTAAGTCTGGGGGCTATTATTTGTAACTTTCTAATAGGACTTTTCAAGAAGGGAGCACAAGATTGATGCCACTTCAGTGCCACTACTGATCACTGCAGAAAAGGATATATAAGACAAAGAGCAGGAAATTAATTTGCTGAGTTTTAACTTCCCAATCTACCAACTGTGACATTCAGTCAGAAAGTTGTTTTGCACAGGTGATGCAGGTACAGGAAGAACAGCCCCCCTTGCACCCTCCTATGAGAACAGAGGGTCCTGTGAACAGCACAGCCCATTAGCCCACTGCTGCTGAGCAATTTCCTTTCTGTTTCATTTTACTGACAACTGTTTCTAGAAGGAAGCTGAAGTTTCTCTGTTTCCACCTATGAAATTAGGGAGAAAAAGCATCATTATTCACGGCATTCTGGTGGAAATGTGTAATTCAGATGATTTCATATAACATGTATCTCAGCTAAAGAACTGTGTTACATGAATAATGTCTCATTTTTATATTTTATATGGTTCTCACTTCAGGTTTTATGAAAGGACTCCCAATTCAACACAACATGCACTATGAAAACAACACACTCCATGTACATCTAGGATAATTGATCTTTACAGTGTTTACACAGACCTATCATCTCCCTAAATGTCTTTATGCTCCCCACCCATGTCAGTTCAAGACCTGCCACTTATGAAGCTTGTCCTGATTTTTTAGGTTTCCAGTTTTGGCCAGTATTGGAGCCAAACTGCTCTTACAGTCAGGGCTCACATGTGGTGGGGTCTTGCCATTAGAATTCCATGCTTGTGGGAGGAAGCATTCCCAGTGGAAATTCCCACAAACAGACTTTAGGTTTGGGAAGTTGGACTCTGTAGAGAAATTCTAGGAAGCTTTAACATTGTCTATTCTTTTTTTTTTCCATTCTTTTTTTTTTCCATTATCCCCCAAACATCATATTTGTTGCTAAAGGAGTTTTTTAATTCCAAATTGTTAAAGTACTGTCAAGTGGGATTGAAGCCATTTGGCTTAAATTCCTACTCAATATAATTGATGTCCCCAGACAGAATAATACCCATTTAGCTACTCCAGTAATGCAACTGATAGCCTGTTTACCAGTAATCTCACATGTGGACATGAGCCACACTTAACAAAATGTGGATCTCTTGTAGGAATTCAAGGTCCAGTGAATACAAGACAAAAAAGAATAAAATTAGTAGAGGAAAAAAAAAAAAAAAACACAAAAAAGGAAAAGGAGAAGGGATGAGGTATGCTTCAAGACAGAGAAGTGCACAGGTTCTTCCTGACCTTTGATTTCCAAAAAAGAGGAATTCAGGAAGTGAGGTGCCTTTCTGTGACGAGATCAAATACCCTGGAGATATAGAGGCCAGGAGAAAAAGGTTATAGGCTCCTTCTTATAAATAATTAATTCAGCTGATGATCAAGTAATGTACCAGAAGTTTAGTGGAGAGAATGAAGAAGAAGATTTATTATGCAGCAGATAGAAGAGGCCACTATTAAACTTCCTTCTATAGTGCATAAATTGGGAGGGGCACATATGAACACAGGGTTCAGTTTGTGAATTTTGTGAACTCTGGAAGTCCACACATTCAGAAGTTGCTGCATCCTGTGGCAAGCAGATGTGCTTATTGCACAGCAGAGTTTGGGTGAATGGAAAGCTCCTCAATTTCTAAAAGCATTAAAAGAATAAACTGCTGTTGGCAGCATTGAGATCAGGCTGGCCATAGGCAAAACCAAATGAATGCACTGGCAGATCATAATCCAGAGAACTTGATCCTGCTCATTCCATAATCAAATGCGTGATGTAGAATGGAATCCCCTCTCCCAATCCTGGGTCAGCTAACAGCTGAACATATATGTGTATATATATATATATATGTATGTATGTATGTATATGTATAAAATTAGAGGAAAACTTGCCATAATGATTAATTGCAGAGGCAGTAATGGATTAAACTGTTCAATATCAAAGGTCTCAGATATACCAAAGGTCTCTCAATATCAATTTGTCTCAGACACAATACACTGGTGTATTAATCACAAAGATTGGAATAAAGTTCCTTTATAGATTCATTATGGACACGAATTAAAAACATCTTTAATTTGTCTCCACTAAAGCCCTGCAGAACTTCAAATGTTTCTAGAATTTGAAATTTTGCCGCAACTGGTCCCATGGAAAAGTCTCAGAACAGAGGTTTTTATTAGTGCTGGAAGAGATACTGTTTTTTCATCTTATTTGTGTATAAAATGTAAACACCAGTGCATTTAATTTAGTAAGGTTACATCAATATGGAGTAAATAGATTAAAAGTGTCTTAGACCCCAGCACTTATTTCTACACTTCACTAAATTACATTATTCCTCAAGACCAGAAGTCCTATCCAGTTTTCTCTTCAAATCAGCTACACATTAAATGCCACAAATTTCAAACCTGCTGGGTAGTGATTTTCTTATTCAGTTTCTGCTGCTGGATCAATCACCCTCACTAAAAATCCATGGAACAACTGAACAGTTCAAGTGTGAATCCTCCAAGGAGCAGGGCAGTGTTTACTTGTAACTCATTTCTGTTTTTCAATCCAGGGTGTGTGTGCTGCAAACCAAAGCCAGCAGTGTTTATGAAGGTGTCTCTTTCTTACCCAAACTGATTGTTCCAATAAGAGAGCTGATGTAAAGTAAAATTAGTCTGTTCATACAGAAGATGGGAACATTTTCTTGATGTTTTTCTAAATGCATCTGAGTTAAATGAATTGTTCCACTTAGTTTAGTAACACCCATCTGTAATTACACCTCTAATATTTTAAATTAGTGTGACCTCACATAAACAGCTCTGTAGCATCTTGCATAAATCAATGTTAATTAAATGTTGTTGGTATCTTATTAAATAGCATTTGTACCAAGATTAGGAAAGAGGCCCCACATTTACTTATCTAAATTCCTTTGCACAGCTGAATCTTAATTTTTCCCTCCTCCCCCATCTCTATTTCTCTTTCAAGAGGAATGCAAGATTTTGCTTCACAGTGAAGATGGAAGAAGCTGCAAGCTGAAGAAGGATGCTTGAAGGATGATTTAATTGTAAAGTGTTTCATTTAGAATCTACTCAAGTTTCCAGCTGTGAAATTGCAAGATCCTTTTATGCCAGTATTCACAGCAGTATCTTAAGTTTACCTAGGACTTCTGAAAAATTGCTACTGTTTCAAAATTCGTTTGGCCAGAACTCAAGGAGTCATGATATTTGCTTTAACTGGACTTTTCATCAGTCTTTTATTTTAAATGTTTTCAAGTGCTGTGTGCACATTTACAGCTTCTTCTGCCATCAAGAAGGCTGTAGAGTTTTGTTTTTGTTTTAATGACAATTGAGATTGTCTCATGATAGAGCCTGAGAGAAGAGATTTGAGAAAAGCCATCAAAGATGATGAACAGACCTGAGAGATGAAAAACTTATTTCAATATATCAGCAACTGAGCAGACACAATTTTCCTGCACTGTGAAGCAAGGAAAGCACATAGAAGATCCTGGAGACAATTTAAAAAACACAGATTATGTTGTATTTTTCCCCCATGAATATGAGCAATTCCAACAGCTTTCCTCACTGGCACAGCTGAGGATGACTATATTTGGATAAAATATCCACATTGAGCAGAATGCTAAGAGCACCATTAAGCTGCCACATCTGTAATTTTAATCCGTATTTGAACGATTTTACATCTAGAACGTGCATGTTTCATTCTTGAAGACAAGTAACTGTCATCCCAATGCACATTGCCATTTTTTAGAACAAATGTAATTTGATTTTATTCCATGACTGAAAAGGCACTGTGTTTATCCACCACATACCCACCACAGCCTCTGATGTAACTGCACCTACACAGTGACAATCCTTGGTGTGCAAAGGGGTGTCTGGAGGGGATGTGACAGAAGGGGACGTGGGATTGATCATTCACCGCCTCCCCCAGAGCCATAGGGTAGGAGAAAAGCCAGTGAATATTGAAGTACACAACAAGTAGCAGCTGTTCCCTTTCTTTGTAGGTGGTTAACTGATGGGTAATGAATAAACAGAAACCACATCAGGCTCAGGAATTCTGTTAACACCAAATTGCTGGAAATGAGAAGCATTAGGAGATGACATATGCCAGCTCTGTTCTGACACTCTTCCTGAGGCATCTCCTCAAAGCTTTTGCCAGAGACAAGATGCTGAGCCACAAAGTTCTTTATTCTGACACCTTGTGGGATCAAAACAAGATGTTTTCTTAATTAGATCCAAATCTCTAAACTGCTCTCTAAAGAAAAAGAAACCCTGCACAGCACAGGTCCAGGAACATTTCCCTGAGAAGGGTTTGCACCTCCTGCCACTTCCTGCAGCACCTTTGGCTGCAGAACTGAGCTTCAGCTTTGTCTCCAAGTGAGGAGAATGGGAACATTTGAACATTTGTGTCCCCTGGCTGCAAGCAGTGGTGACACAGCCCCGGGCACTGCTGCCACACTGGGGCAGGATCAGCCCTCCCTGCAGCTCAGCTCTGCCTGTCCTGAGCTGGGCCCTGGCTCCAGGAGGTTCAAGATGCTGAAAGCCCAACCATCATTAACACTTCAGTAAACAGATGTAAGTGTTTCTGCTAGAAAAGCTAAGCAACAAGGGCTGGTAGCCAGGGATGTAAGAGGCTCACATCAAACAGAATTTGCCAAACAACAGTGCACCCCTGTGAGTGAGCAGCTTCAGCTGGAGGGAAATGAACTCCCGGGTTTCAGAAAAGCTTTTAACAACTGATCTTAAAATCCCCCATGGAGAAAAAGATTTGAAGTGTTTCCGGATAAATAACAATATTTTGAGTTTTCTTTAAATTAACATATTTAATTTGATATTTATAAATTTAAAACAATTTGCTTTCTAATTAAAACAGAAAAAATACTTTGTTCTGCAATGTTGAACCAGAACACTGACTTCTTTTTTTTTTGTTGTTGCTGTTGTCAAAGTGCGTTTCTAAAGCATTAAAATAGCAAAGTCTAATTTGTGTGCTTGCACAAAAGGTTTGATCAGAAAGTTTTCGACCAGTTTTATGTGTTCCATTCTTCTAGTTTTCACATTATTCCAACTGGAATGTGATGGCTGAAATTGTATCAAACAATTCATGGACCCATTAATGGAGAAAGCTGCAGAGCTCAGCTCACAGTGATTTACAGCCATCCAGCTGATGGCTAAAATGTACAATTGCCAAAAAACTTGTTTTCATTTTCTACTCTAGAAGGCAGTAATTTAAAATCTTGTCTTTAAAAAAGCCAGGTAACGAAAATGCATGTGTGTGTCAGTATACAGTAATCTATTAAAAAAAAAAAATCCATGCTTGCTAATAAGATTTTTTTGCTATCTGGAAAAGGGAATATATTTTTGACTGGTAATCATGCCATGTGAATTTTAGTCCTCTATAGAAAGATTTATATGCAATTCTGAATATTATTAACCTGTTGCAAAGGCGAGCTGTCAGATGCTAGAGGGCACCAGATTAAAGTTACCTGCACAGCAGCCTCATTACATATGCAATGTAATTCTACTTTTCATAGAAATACATATTTTTTTTCTCCCTCTCTCTTAGGAAAGGCAATGGCTGGAACATGTTCAGAGGAAATTACAGCTGTGCAGGGGAACGTAACTGGTGGTGTGTCTCTAACATGGACACTGAAATTTGCAAAACGACACAGAGCACTGAAGTTTCAAAAATGGGCAGATATTTCTGTATGAAAACAGGAGAAACAGTGAAACTGCCTTCCTGTACCTGTGCAGTGGGTCTCTGTTCTAGCAAATGCCTGCAGAGGTGGAGATGAGCTGAGGTTTAATTATGTCACCTACTGGAAGCAGTGCGGCCTGGCAGATCCAGAACAGCAGTAACGTTTCCTCCATCATTTCTCACCCTTTCTCAGATAACCCCAGGAACTCACAATAAGTGATTCAAGCTCCTCAGGCTCCCCAGAGCTGTTTACTAGAGGAAAATTACTATTCGCAAATTCAGGTATGCCTTCATTAATTTTTTCTTATAAACTTTGCAAAAAAAAAAATAAAATTAGGCTTGGGATATGTATTTCTGCAATCTTTACTTACAAATTTAACAACAACAACAAAAAAAGCCCACAATAAACAAACCAAATCACCTACAAAACAACAACAAGAGAACAACATTCACGCACACACAAAACCAACCCCAGATTTACTGAAGCATTTGTCCAAACTTTGGAATATGAACAAGAAAATGAAGACCATAACAAACTACCACAAAATAAATTGAAATATTTTGCCTAATCCTTAATTCCAAAGGTCTAAATATTAAAAACAAGTGAGGAAAATATTTTTCAGAGCATACTTCCCACTATTTCCAGCTCCCAGACCTAATTTTTTTTCTGGAGAAGCACCTACACAGGGCTCTGGGAGAGCATCAGACAAAGCATCAGCTCAGGAAAATGGGATGAGGAATATGTGGCAGAGCTTGTATTCAGAAGGAAGATAAATAAGCCCTGCAAGCAGTCTGCAAAACAAAGCAATTTACCATTTTGTCCTAGAATCCAAATGCTACAGGTGTTCTGAGGAAAGAAAAATGATAAAAGGTGTCTCAAGAGATACTGCAGAACTGAACAGGTATTGATGACAGACTGTGGATTGGGTTGGGGTTTTTCTTTTGTTGTTGTTTTTGTTTTGTTTTGATTTATTATTTCTAACATTTGCATAGCTTCTTTCACATTTGGGACACCTACCTAGCAGCCCCAGGTTTCACCCCCCCCAGCTTTTTCCCCTTTTCAGCTGCTGAAAATCCTGCCTGTTTATTTCTGTTCCTTCATTTCCTGCTGCCATAAAGCTCAAATCCAAACTTTTCAGTGGAAGTCTCTGGAGTGTTTACACAGCACTGAGCCCAGCGACTGTCAGCAGCTGAGAACAGACCCCACAGGCACTGGAGCAGCACGGGGAACAAAAGGACCTGTCTCCATGTCCTGCTGGTTTACTGTTCTATTTACTCTGGCTTTTCCAAATGAATGAGATTCCACAGCCCACATTATGAATTCAGAAACCAAAGTTTACTAAGAAAGTTTGATATGTCACTTTAAGCAATGTACCATAACTCTTCTCTAAGCTGAATCTTTAATATTCAATGCTGAATAGAAAGCCTTTGGAAGAATGAACTATTAGCAGGAGAAGCAGAATTATATAGAATAGCCAATATTCTTCCAAACTTGCAAAGAAAACTCTTTAATGCAGGCTTCCAAAATGGCTCTTAAATAAAATTTTTGCAATGCAAAGAAAATGAGGTAAAAAAAGATGTAACACAATTCTGCTTCAGCTGATTCAGAAAGTGATGTGAAGACAGCTTGTAGTAAGAAAAAGAGATAGAAGTGCCTTAGGAATTTAGAGTTAATTTGTCACCATCCTGGAATTAGTGTGCAAAAACATGGGCATAAGCATTTAGAAACTGAGCACTGGCGTGTTAAGCTACAGTGCCAACATCTGTTCCCAAAGCACTGCAATAAAAGCTGCCTCCTGGTAAGTGTTCCATTTTCTGACCTTTAAGATGAGCTTTGCACAGACTGTGTTTATTACAATTTTTTTTTAACTTATTGCTCTTCTAGAGGCACATATCCTTGAAAGAGAAAAGCAGGAGTGCTGTCCATGCATCAGCAAGCTCAGAAAGCCCCTTGTGTGCATTCCCCTGTCCTGTTGCTGTGGTTGTGGATAACACATGGTATGGGGTTAAGGGAAAAACTGTATTTCTCCCTGCTTTTCATCCTAAAAGCAAACCAGAACCACTCAGGGGACACAGGGGTAATGAAAATTAGAAACTCTGTCTATTGGTCATAATACTGTTTAGGCTGCTGTAATTTAGAAAGTTCTGGTCCATGAATTGTTGAAAATTATTCCAGTGTAAATCCTTTAATTTATTTTCTTTTTCCTGCACAAGTAATTTCTCTTCTCTTGCAAGACAACAACACAGGAAGGAAAGCTGACACTTCTTTAGTACCTAAAGTCAACAGAATGCTTGAATAGTTAACAACACTGAAATAAATGCATTGGGGGGCGGAAGAACAATCCCTAACTCTTATTTGCTATGAATGTTTATTCTGCTGGTTATTTGCAATGGCTATGCAAAACATACACTGTCCTCTGTGACTCAGTTTCCACAGGTATAAAAAGGAGATAATTTTCCCTATGATACCATATAAGGTTTATCACAACAGTTCCACATAAACATGGAACTGTTATGGTAAACAGTAAATGGTATAAATATAACAGTATATAAATTCAGTTTCATAAACATACCTAAAAGAAGAGAACAGTGCTAATTTCTGCAAGAAACAACTCTTTGGGTAACTGAGATGAGCTAAGATCCTATCTTTGCTGTGTTCTCTATTTTCTTCAGAGCCAAGGCTGGCATCTGTCTGGCTCTCACTGAAAGAAAAAACAAATTCTAAGCAGATTCAAAGGGTGAAGAGAACAGGAGGCCAAAGAACCACCAAACCTTTCCAGCAGGTTGGGACAGTGGGCAAAGACATAAACCTGGGCTCTTCAGCTCTTCAGCCAACTGTTGGACACACAGCAAAAAAGATTTATTATACTTCAGAGACTTTCAATTTTTTTTTTTTTAAGTACTAGTGTTGCAACTAACAATTAAATATCATCTAAATAGCAATAACTTCAATTCATTACAGAAGTGGAAGCTGATGGGTCAGACTGCTACTGTACAGTGCAGACACTCTTCCATTCCATTTGATATCGTTCAAACAAAATCCAATTCTCAAATGCTGAAACACTTGCTAACATAACATATTTGAGACTGATTGCTCTTATTTTTTAAAATGAGAAAAGTGAAAGGGGTAACACAGTCCTGCCATTTCAACATATTAAGTGAAGCAACACTACTTGCTACAAAAGTAAAAATAAAACTAATTCTTCAAAAGGCCTCATCACATGGTTTCTCAAAGACCAGTAAGAAAGGTTTGCAACACCTCAGTGTGTGCAAGCATTAAAAAGATTCAGGTTGAATATTTTTGTTTGCAGATTTCACCATTTGCTCTCAAGTATTAATGCCTTTGAGCAGTTACTGAGGGCTTTCTTTGAAATGTTACAGCGCTGAGAACATATCCATTTCTTAATACTGCAATGGACATATCAGTATTTTGAAGAGGAGGCTCCTGACACATTTTGGTCTCCTTTTTCCTCTCATTAAAGAGCATATTCAGAGATACTTGCAGTGTTTTCTTCCCCAAAACTCACAGTAAGCTCTTCTGTAGAAACAAATTCTGCTTAAATTAAACATGGATCAGAAATCAGTTTTATCCCATCTTTACAGTGACATACAAACAAATCCTTTATTTCAGAAAGTACAAACTAGGCATTTAAAAGGCAAATTGGGTATTGTCATGGTTTAACCACAAACAGCAAACAAGTGCCACTCAGCTGCTTGCTATTCCCCCGCTGGGGAGAAAATTGGAAGGGTAAAAGCTGGAAAACTCGTGGGCTGAGATAAAGACAGTTTAATATGGAAAGCAAAAGCCTACACATGCAAGCACAGCAAAACAAGGCATTAATTCCCCACTTCCCATGGCAGGCAGGTGCTCAGCCTTCTCCAGGAGAGCAGAGCCCCGTCACCCGTAAGGGTGATTTGGGAACACAAAAGTCCTCCCAGACATCCCCCCTTCACCTGCCCTGGCTGTGCCTCCTCCTGCAGCCCAGCCCCTCACCCCTGGGGCAGCACAGAGAGCAGAGAAGGCCTTGGCTCAGGGTGAGCCCTGACAGCAATGACATAAACATCACTGTAACAGCATTACTGTGTTCAGCAAAAATCCAAAACAGAGCCTTCTATAAGCCACCATGATGAAAATTAACTCCATCCCAGCCAAAACCAGCACAGGTATTAAATCAGTTCAGTTGGGCTCTTTGTTCTAATTGTGGTCTGCAGTGCAATGTAAAATTAGTTTTCTTTTTTTTTGTTTTTTTTTTTTGGAACTTCAGACATCTTCATTTCTGCCAAGGAGAAAAAGGAAATTAAAACATTCTGGCACTGTATTTTGCTAGGTATTGTGAAGCTTGATTTTTTTCCCCCCCTACTATAACTCCAATTTTAAATAACTGGACTACCACAAGGCTAACTTCCTTTATAAATATCATATGACTTAATCACTGGAGGATATTTTTCTGTGTCAACCAACATTCTTCTTACTTAGTGGAACTCTGATTTACTTTATTTTCTCTCAAAATGACACGAACTGTGTGGCTTGCAGTGCGTATACTTCATGGCTTTCCTGGTTTCCCTAACCTCATGATAATTTTTTTTTTTTTAATTTCACAGCACTAATCTCAGTTTGACACTATATATTACATTTTTTTTTTGCAATATATACATTGTCACCCATCTCCTTGTAAGTTCTCCAAGGATCCCATTCCCTTCTGATCTTTCTCTGTAGCAGAACTCTTATTGACTGCAATGAAAGACATCAACACTTCAGCCTAATGTTGTTTCTTAAGACATACAAAGCCTAATCATGGCTGAGTTGAAAGATCTAAATGTTCAATTACATCCTAAGTAAATCTCTGGTATCCAGCAAAAGACTTGTTTGTATCAGAGCAGTGTGAAATTTGGATGCTGGCCAGAGATTTCAAGCTGAGCACACGACCCATTAGCATTCAAGTCCTTAAATAACAAGGAAATTTTCAGTGTGTAACCCTGGTGTGCAGCCCAGAGCACAGATTTTATCATCCACAGGCTGTTTATCTGGGCTGTGGATTGACCAGGCCAAGGAAATATTCACTGAGTCGCTCTGCCTCTGGTGCTCATCTGATCCCATCACTTCCAAAGCAGGGTGTCTCCCTCAGCACACGAAGTCAGATCAGGGATAAACAAAGCACACGAAAAGAAAAAGCACCAAGAACAGCCTAGATTAACTTTATAATCTATCACTGATAAGTAATTGATCCTAATAAGAAATCTACTCTGAAGGAGCTCGGACTCTATGCACTGCCCCTAAGTATGTGCAATATCAGTAGAGAGAAAGGCAAATTCCAAGAAATTAATTAGTTGGAAACAAGATCCTACTGAGATCAGTGGAAACTGCATGTCCAAATGCATTTAAGAATCTTGAACTACAGTTTTAACTTCTGAATCACAAGAAATAACAAAGTATTTCACGTTAACAATTAATTTCTCAACATCTTTAATAAGTAGGACACTCAAATCATCCATAAACAAGTCACATTTTCCTAATTAACCACAGCTACTTCTCCAAATCTTGTGTTTAATGAACGCTAGTCTCTTTCAAACATCGATAAAAGATAAATGCTTTGACAAGCATAATCCATAGAAGTGTCAAAATGAAGAATGTGCTGTATTTCTACATTTTTGCTTCATTCCTTGCTAAGAACTTCAGACTTTATGAATAAATAAACTGGAAAATTGACTAACTTGATCTAGTGCAGTTTGAGACACACCTCTGAATAATCTGTTTCTATTAAACCCACTATTTTAAATTGAAGAATTTCCATGCTCTATTTCATAGTCATGTATGAACAAGATCTGTAGCAACTTTACTGTATATCTGAGTGCAAAAAATACAAACAAAAAATATAATTTTAATTGGAATATTTAAAATATGGACCTCTCACAAAATCACTTTTTTAGCTTGGAACAATGTCAATGACATAATATATCACTGTGATAAAAACGGGCCAGCATTTAAATGGTTTCCATTCTCACAGCAGTTATATTTCTTACAGTCTTTGAGATATTCCCCACCCCACCACAGGGAAGTTGATACAAGTTTTGAAGCTGAAGCACTCATATGAAATAAGGGATGATGTGCTTAAAATCCAAAGAAGTGATATTCTGGAGTATTTTATATATACTCAGGGGTGCTCAGATTTTCTACCAGTTACAAAAAAAAAAAAAAAGAAAAAAAGAAAAAACAAAGCTCAAGTGGGTGCACTTTTCATCTGCCTCTAACAATTTTCCTACTGTCAGGTAGGGATGAGAAGAATTCAGTTTTAAGTAGCTCAGAATGAGAGAACATAGAATCATTGAATCATCAAAGTTGAAAAAGGCCTCTGAGGTCATCAAATCCAACCATCAACCCAACACTGCCAAGTCACCACTAAACCACGTTCCTAAGCATTCCATGACATTTACAGGTTTTTGAATACTTCCAAACACGGCGACATCCCTACTGCTCTGGGCAGCCTGTTCCAATGCTTGGGCATCCATTCAATGAGGAATTTTTTCCTAATACCACATCTACACCTCTCCTGAAATACAGGATTTATTAGCCCTGCACTTACGGTTCCATCTGGAAGAAAGAGAAGTGGGTGCCGGATTTATGTGTTACCCAAAGACTCTGTGAATGTAAAATACATAACCTGTGACCTTAAATTTAATTAAGTAATATCTAAAATTTTTCGGAGTCTCAGTAACTCTGCAGGAACTGAGTGCTTGTATCCCATTTCTGTCAGACCAAACAAAGTCCAATGCACTAAATTCCACACTTATCCACAAATACATATTTAAAGAATACAGAGAATAAATATAAGAAAATAAAACAAAGATCACTCAGCATCATGTCTATCATAGGGACACCAACCCCTCCCATCTGAAGCAAAGCCTTATCCAACAGCAGTTAGCACGTTATTGTTTGTATATTGAAAAAGAAATCTTCTCCATAATCAAGTTTACTCTTTGCTAAGCCTCACTTGACAGGCTCAGTAATGGAGGAGACACCTAAATGTCATGGTCTGGTTTTCTTAGGCATTAATTTTACTTTCAGAATCAAAAGGACGCTTATCTCGAGATGTTTAAGCAAACATTGAATATAACTTTAATCTGTACTTCGATTTCCTAGTGAGCAAGACAGGTCAGCTGGCTTTTTTTTTTTTTTTTTTTTTTTTACCTTTCCTAGATTCCAGTTAACAAATCATGAGAAACTATCTGAAATAACTTCTGCATCTCAAAATGCTCAGTTTCTACAACAAGCCATAGGGTCTGGTTGGGAGGGACAGAATTTCTTGAAATATCTCACAAATTGGCACTGACTGATCCAGAAAGACCATTATACCAGTCTGCTTTTGAGCCTCCTGGTAAGCATAACTCAAATTAGGACACCAGCCCTGAGTGCTTCTGTACCATTTCAGGCAGATAAAAACCTCACAGAGACTCAGAGATTTCAGCAGAGCCAGGACATTATCTTGGTTACTTTTGGGGGAGGGAAAAAATAGATGGTTTGGCATAGAGCCATGCAAGAAAGTGAATTTTGAAAGCCTCTGATAATGATCTTAATGATGCGGTATTCCTGCCAATCAGAGGAATTTTTTTTCTTTGATGTTTTTATTAATATCAAGAGGTCCTCTACACCTTATGTAGCCCCAAAGGATTAACCACCTTGTAAGGTTATGATTAGAAGCAGATTTTCATATCATACAGGCACTGAAACTATGCCAATTTTCAGATATCTTTCCTTACTGCAGACCTTATATCTTCAGTTTATTTCTAAAACCTTGTTTTCTAGTTAACTGCTTATATTATTAGGCACAGAAAAAGTACTTTTCATTTTTTCATGGCTGCTGATAAGTTCCTTGTGTGGGCAAAAGTCAGGCTGAGGAATCAAATCTGTTGGTAATTCCCAGAAAAAAGTAAAAGCTATATAGGTATCTGTGCTCCAGTCCACTTCAAAGTGTTCTTTTTTAAAAAGAACTTCTTAAAATTAGACCTAAAAATTTGCAGACACCAAATTTTAGTGTGGGATTCAAATCACCTAACTTTAGACTTTAGACTGTGATGTAACCATCTATATCTGATCTAATTATAGCCTCCCTTTTGAGATAATGGAAAGAAAAAGCACTTCTAAAATGTATTTTTTCTGAACTACTTTAGTAATCCATCTTTAGATGAGATAAAACATCCCTGGAAGTGCCCAGTTCTGCTTTACCCCTCTGACAGGAGCTGTGATGACTGCCTTAGATGTAGGCATGTGAACATGGATATTTAAAATTCAGCATAAATCCTTTTCTCCAAGAAAGGCCAGTACAAAGTTTTGGCTATAGCACAGCAGTAATTATTCACTGAAATAACAGCAGCATCTAGAACAGATCCTGGCACTATTTGCACAATTACAGCAATGATTGCAGAAACCCTGGCCTTTTCCAATTTTCCATTTCAAAGAACCCACAAACCTGCAAGCTAGCAATAGAACATACACACACACTCACACATACATATATATATATATATATATATATATATTTATGCCCATAGAGGTATGCCTATGTTTGTATAGGCAGAGATGGGGAGGGAGTGAATGTGTTTAAAGCTCTCTTGGCAACATTTTATGCAAGTTACACAAGTCATAAACCCCTGCATCTGCCATTCTCACAGCAATATATACATGTCAGATGATCCTTCTAACAGTGAAAGAAATGAGATGGTTCAGGAAAGCATATGGAACAACAATAAAGGAACATTTTCTATTTCAGTATAATAGTAGTACAGTATAATTACACTTAGAAAAATTGTGATGTGAAGGAAGAAAACCTTGAAAAGAGAGTCACTAGAAGCAGCTCATGACGGAAGAGTGAAAGCTTTCCAGCCTAATTTGGCTGAGAGGGAACTGGATTTAAAAACACATTTAAATATCAGCTTAGGTGCTGAGCATTACAGCACCCAAGTCTTTTCATAGCCTGAGCCTAAACAACGGATTTAGAAATTATTGAATTAATTAATTTCCAGCAGTGATTCTCAGTACACTGTGTTCTGCAGTGGAAGCACAGGCTGTTTCATTTGAAAAGAACTCAAAAAGAAGAGAAAAATTGTTTAGAGCTAAGGAAGCCTACCACGCAAGGAAAGTGTCTTCTTTTCAAATTATTAGTGAACAAGAAACACAAAATTAAACCTATTTAGAGCAAATACTACTATTTCAGGGCATTTCATTCAGCTGGATTTCACAGGGAACCATCAACAAAACTATGTGGTAAAACACAAACAAGCCAGAACTGACATTTTTCTTCCTCTGTTTTGCAATCTCTTCAAATACAAATTAATCAATGGGACAATGGTTTAGAAAGGGCTTCTTTTTAATCTTTGAATGATAAAAGACAAAATTCAGATCCCCTCTTTTAAAAAGACAGATAAAAATCTGAGGAATAAGCAAGTTTTTAAGGAGCATTACTAAATTTTCAAAACTTATTTTGTTTAGAAGTCTCAGGTGATATCCCAGAGAAAATCTATCCTGTCCCAGGTTTGGTACAACTTTAATTCTTATCCTGAGAAATCACTGAAATACAGCTATTTTTTACTAGAAATTTTCCCTCATCTCAGAATAGGCAATGGAATGGGATTTATAGACAGCCTTGTCCTAATCCTTCTTGTTTGTTTTTTTGTTTGTTTGTTTTTTTTTTTTTTTATACAAGGAGCAATTTGCAAGTATTAAATGACAAAAATGTCAGAAAGGGAGAGACAAGAGGAAGAAATAGGTTTTCCTCAGTTCATGCTTAACTTTCTAAGAGACAAACACATAAATCAGCATTTAAACATTGGAGATTGAGTCAAGACAAGAGGCTCTGGGTACCGGGATCCCTACAGACAATTTGGGCAGATGTTGTAGGGTTCAGAGGAGTCCAAGGCTGCATTGGCTCCATCACTTGTTCCTGCACACTATTGACCTCTTGGAACCTGATTTCAAGCCTTAGGAATTGAGTATTTGTTCCAGAGAAATACATTTCTTCAGGAAATCGTTGCCTTTCACTTTTATGCCGGTCAGACACCAAATCAACTTCACAAACTGATTTCAAACCTATCAGGCACTCTTTAGCTTTTTGTGTATCAATATTACTAACATGGAATTACTGTTGGTTGAAGACTTTATTTTATAAGCTTTAGAGGGTGCAAGATATCTAAACTGTGTCTTTTAATTAAAATAAACTTACAGATAATCACTTAATCTATTCTCACCTTCCTGAGACAGCAGTAAGGTTTACCTGATCTATAGAACTGTCATGTGTTTAAATAACTAATGGTTAATAGGGATTTCTAAAACAGATTAAATCAATAGCATTAAGGAAAAAGACAGATTTCTAATGAGACTCATTGATTTGGTGGTTGATTTTTAATGATTCCAGAATGAGCAAGCAATGTCTTATAGAGGAGAATTACATCTCAACAGAGCTTTATTACCTTGTTTGAGGAGTGCTGTATGCTGCTTTCAGGAAGGAATAATTCATTTGCAAAAGTGCCTCACTGTTTTAATGTGTAACAGTTAAGAATGTCATTAACATAGAAATGTTATAAAACCTCAGAAAATACCCCAGTAAGGCTGCTTTTTTGGGTAAGGCATCAAACAGGGTGTTAGAGTCTCACAACCCTGTGCACATGAATATCCAAGATGAGGGGACATGCTGAAGTGACCAGGGAACAGCAAAACTGGGTGCCCAGCCCTGTAAATGCCAGGGACCATGCCAGGCATATCAACCTGCTCCACTGGGCACAGCACAGCAGTTTCTACATTTTTTATATCAGCTTGCAAATCAGCTTGAAACAAGCAGCTCCACCCCTTTGTGACTCCGTTCTTCACCTAACACTCAGTCTTTAGTCAAATACCCAAGATATCTCAGGCTCAATCCCCCCTCAATATTAACTGTCAAATTTATACTCTGTTTCTTAACAAAAAAAAATTTATTGTCTGTGGCTTCACCTTTTCCTGCACAGTTCATAAGTGAGTTCTATACAGACTTTCTTGTCTCTACTGTATTCAGCCTTCTGTTTTCTTAAGAAGCCAAAGACTTACTCATAGCATTTTAAGTCAGAAAAAGCCACTGCCAATCTTGCAATTTATTGATTACTGCTCCTAACTTTTGCCTTGATCCTTCTTACAAGATCACATTATTTAGTTTCAAAACACTTTCTATAATTCCTTCTCAGGATGCCATCCCCAAATCCACCTTTTTTTCCAGGCAAACCTGTCACAATTCCTTTGTTTTGCAATGATGCAGAACTTAATATAATATGTCCTTTATAAATCAAATAAAAAAATTTGAAATCATTATAAGAATGTTTATGTCTATATACTTTTGATCTGTGATCTAAAATCTCTCCAGCATTTTCTAAGCAAATTCTTTAAGCAAAACTCAAGATAAATTTACTGGGTAAGAATTAGACAAGATTTTTTTTTTCTGAGAACTCATATCTAAGCTTTAGAACAATTGTTACAAAGTGACGAGTAGGTCAAAAACTAAATACAACCCGGTCCAGCTTCTCACATGACCTTATGAGTAGATCTGCAATTTTTCCTCTTATTATATAGAGAAGGAAGAGAGGAAAAAATAATTTCAAAGTGCTGACATTTGAAAAGCTGTGACCAAATTCAACTGGAAAATGCTTGACCTCAGAGCTGTACAGCCATCAGCATAAAGAGCAGGGAAATGCTGCATTTGATGAGCAGCTCTTAAGACTTGGGGTGAAGCACAAAAGATCTGCAGCAGCCAAGGTTATCAGATACACAGAATAAAGACATGGTTAAACTTCCTGACAAATTCCAGTGCCAGCAGTTGCACTCTGAGTTTTTGAATGTCCCACTGCTACTTCAAGTAGCTATTGCACCTCTCAGTCACCTTTCTGGAGTGCTATTGTGCATTAGTACAGAATTACCGCCTCAGCCACAGTGCACAAGGTGTGGGATGAAATTATCTCTGCACCTTGCATGAAAACCACTGCTCTGGACTTGTGTAAATGGGTTCCAAGTACCAGCTGACCTATGGCAAGTCTAAACACTGGCTAAGCAGGAATATCCTTTTAGGAAGGCAGTAAAATATTTCAAGAGCCCCTTCAGGTCACACCATGAGCTGTTACTGCAGAAACATTTTTCATCTACAAAGAACTCCTGTATCAAAAAGGAACAAAAGTACTGACAAAAATAGAGGCAGCAAAAATTGAGAAACATAAATACATCCACAGGCATGGATCAGCTTTTGCTGGCTAATCAAAGTGCTGTCAGCTTCAGCATGAGTGTGGTCAATGACATATTTGGCCAGGACACCCAAAACCTCCCAGAAGACAGCTCTGTTCCATTCCATTTACACTCACTTGTTCTTCAACAACATTTCCCTTTCTTCTGGTTTAAGGATTGTGTATAATGCAGATGTTTTCCTGGAGCGTGTAGATGGGACATGGTTAGATTTATTTTTTTTAATCCCAGAGTCTAATGTTAACCAGTCATGAATTCAAACAGTTAAGATAATATATGTTCTTTTTTGTCCTTAATTCTCCCATTTCTCTACTATGTCTTGTTATAACAAACAACAATTACCATGTTTTACCTTTATCTGATTTTATGACAAAAAAAGATGTATTGTACCATTTTTCATGGTGTATATCTTCAGTAGGAAAAGTTCTTACTTTGGGACATAGAGTTTTACTGAGATTAATTCCCACAATTAATCTCAATGAATTATATGTTTAATTAGATGCCTATTAATGTTTTATGGCTTCAGTGAATCATAGAGCTAACCTGAGGAAACCAGAAATGCAGCGAATTAAATCAAAAGATTGTTTAATTTGGTATTGAGCATAAATATCAGTAATGAACCAGAAACATGTTTTCATGCAGGCAATAATGTTCCCTGAGAAACACATTAAGAAATGTCCTTCTAGAGGAATTTGTCACTCCAAACCTTTGTAAAATAGGCAGTTACTGTTGTCACTGTTGGTCCTCCATATGAGTGAATAACTGAAGGAAGGTGTTTAATGTTTGTGCAGTTCTGTCCCATCATCTCAGAGACCCAGAGATTAGCAGAGGCACACAAACGGAGTGGATGTATTTTAGAGAGCTGCTGGATGAGCTGCCTGTACCTGGATTTGGAAGGGTAGAGGGTGAAACACTAAATACAGAATTTGTACCAAGACTCTTTGCTCAGAAAGCTTAAAGTTGTAGCATTTGATGGATTTTGGGGGCAGAGAGGAGAGGAGGGGAGGAGGCATGAGGAAACATTGGGAGGTTTAAACTATGAACTTGTTCATTTGCAAAAGGTATTTGGGAGCAGAGACCTGCTAAAACATGTTGAGGACATAAATGTGCTGGTTCCCCCCAGAAATCCCTTTCCCTGCACACGTGTCCCAATTGTGCCCACTCACAGCCCCACCTTCACTCCAAAGGCCTGAAGGCTCCAGGCCTCTCAGGAAGCAGCCAGAATATTCTTTTTCTTGAAATATATGAAGTTTCCAGGCTTTTTTATCAATCCCAGACGTCCTTTCTCATTTCCCTTGTATTGTTTAGCCCTCCATTAAGCACCTGCACTAATTACCCAGGGCATTTTTGAGCAGAGGATAAAGTCCAGTTTCTAGTGGTGATTATTGATATTACCTCAAAGTATAAAATTTCTGCATAAATGAATAAATATCAAACTTCCAAGAGATAAAGTTAAATTTCCTCTACCATGTAAACTCATTTTGTGTGTTGATTTTCAGGCATCATTGTATTAATTAACTGTAAGTTGGAAGCATACAGGACAAATGCTGCCCTTTCCCTGACTCCCCAAGAGCTCAAAGGCAGTGTGTACCTCAGTCACAATATTCAGAGAATAGGGAATAGCATTCACATTTCAGAGAGTGCCATGATTTTCAACTCTAACCATATTTTCTTCTTTTTTTTTTTTTTTTTTATTGACACATACTTAATCACCCACCTAACTGACATTTAGTGGCTACAAAGCAAAACCACTATTTCCCTAGAAATGTTTGCAACCACTCTTAACACCTGGCTTTTAAATGAGCTTACTGTTTAATTAATTTCAAAAAGGTGGCTTAGCCATCATAGGAGATAAAGATTTACTTTCCAAACATGAAAATTGTTTTTGGAATGTGTTTGCCATTTTCTTTTTTTTCTTACGGTGGCAGCGCTTTGCAGCAGTGCGGGGTTTTTTGACAGTGTAATCTACAGTGGAAAATAGATATTGATTTGCATTAGTGTTTTGTTTTCTTAAAGTTCTTCTTGTTCTTCTTGTTGTAATTGTGCAGAAGTGAGGCAACCAAGCTTTCTGCTGTTTAACCTTGATGCTGCATTGAAATGTTGCTACTGTTGCATGAAAGTTTCAAGCAGAAGATTTGGCTACATGATTTTAAAAGAATTGCAAAAATTTATCTTCTGCAGACTTCCGGGATCTGGTTAAAAGCAAACAGGTTCGGAAATCTTCAGTTTGGATGTCTTTTGGGTTCAGTTTGGTTATTTTATTTTACGTGGTTTATTTATTATTAATTTTACTTAGAAAATGATGGCAAAACCCCAGAAAGATTTTCTTGGAAGAGAGTGCCAGTAGCTAAGTAAATGTATGCTTAAAAAATAAAAAAAAAAATAATAAAAAGACCCACAAAAAACCAAAAAACCCAACCAAAACCCCATCATTTCAGAAGTCTGGTCACTAACAGCTTCATGTGTAATTGTAAGCCAAATCAAAGAGTACAGGGTAAAAAAATTGATGAGAAAGTTTTCATTGAAACTGATTTTAACGGAAAATATGGGTTTCCACTATTTTTTTTTCCATAACTGGTGAATGTTTTTTTCATCAAATAAGTGTGCATTACAAAAAAGGTAATTTTTACTGCAGACAAGCTATTTTAAGCTCCTGACCCTTCATTTTTCTTCCCTTAGAATTCCCCACTTATGCCAAACAAGAAATCTAAGCATCTCAAACGTGTTGTATGGGAATCCAGTTAAAATGCCTGCTGCTCCCTCCCTTTTCCTACACTGCACATCTGCCCTGCAGCTGCACTGGGCATCACAGCCAGGGCAAAACCAGAGGACAGGTCAGCAAGAGAAGCCAGAACAATTCTTGGAGACCCTGACGGGCCCAGCACAGACTGCACAGAAGGAGCCAGTCTGACAAAACGTGCACACACTGACCCAATACTCCGCAGTTTAGACTCGTGGATTNCCCCAAAGTTGAAATTTTCTACAGAATTATCACATTTATCAGACTGGCTTTAATAGTAAAGCACTTGTATTTCAGGCCAGGAAAGCAAAGCTCTTGATACCAGACATTAAAAAATAATGCCACACGTCTGCCTGCCTTGGCAATGGTCTGAGCACACCAGCTGCTTGCCTCTCCCACTGCAGATAGAGCTAAACTCATTTTCTGCTACTAGAGGGAGGGGAACTAACTTTAGCTCTACTAATTGCATTTTAGTCACAAGAATATAGCCATACAGCCCACTTGGAAGGCTTCAAAATCTTTATCATTGCAAAAATCTTTCCCTTGGAGAAAGGAAAAAAAAAAAAAAATTAAAATACTGCCTCTAATTTCTGCTCACTCCCAGAAGAAAGACATATAGACTAGTACTCCCACTTTGAATTTATGATTTAGATTTAGTTCCTCTTGCAGAAAACAGAGACTATGCACTGCGATTTAAGGAATGGAAGTATTTCCTTTAGTTTCTCCATTATAACCCATAGATCTTAATTAATTGCAAAAAGCTATATTTTTGCTATATTTCCCATCACTTTTCATCAGACTGGGACCCACAGATATTTTTTTCATTTTCATAGGTTACTACAACTTTTTATTTGACTTTAATTCATCTTGTGCATTATAGAAATATGCACTGATAGCATTTTTAGTTCAATTCAATTAAATTAGGTTTACACTGAATATCTTTTTCTGTCCTGCCAGTGTCCAGAAGATGAGCTCATAATACATTTATAAATGTTCTTAATTCTTACATTGTGTATTCTTTGCTAAATTTGAAGCCAAAGAAACCATGGTAAATCATTCAATATTAGAACTTCAATAAAGGCAAAATTATTTCTTCTTTGATTTTTTTAAAAGGATGCAAATCCTTTACAAATTCCATGAAAATCTGCTCTGACCACTACATTACTGGAACTGGAAGAATGCTAGACCAGTCCTGATTCATAGAGGTATTTCTCAAGAGTGATGTCTAGTTCTGTCAAATGGGTAATATGTTTTAGAAACACTTATAGTACAATTTTGGGATGAAATTGATCCCCTTTGCCTCCTTTCTAAAACTGAAAGTGACAAAATAGAAGAAATTCAATGAGAAAAAAATAAACAAAAATATCTAAGTCTGATCAGACTGCAAGCTTTGCTCTAATGTTATTTACAGGATCTATGAAGTGTGCTGATTAGGACAATATTTTTCCTCCTACGTGGAAGACAGAATGCCAGAAATACAACAAGCATAAGAAACAGCTTGGCAGAAAGTTGGCATTTCAAGAGTACTTGTGGGGGAGAGGAATTTGATAGCTAGATTAGAGAAAATAAAGTGACTTTCCAGCTAATTAATGTGCCATAGTCAGGGGTTAATCCCAGGTGGCAGCGAAGTGCTGAACTCGCTGCACCTCTGCTGCTCCATGGGGAGGGAACCAGAGAGAAAAGGTAAAGATCTCATGGGTTGAGGTAAGGACAATTTAATAATTGAAACAAAATAATATATGCTAATATTACTGTTAGCGATAGAAAGGAGGGAGAGGAACAAACCCCAGGAGAAATAAGTGAGGCATGACACAACTGCTCTGTGCCCACTGAATGAA